>CM035842.1:396765415-397107915 GCA_020510985.1 Pholidichthys leucotaenia
CATGGCTGCCACCGCCAAACAGCTGCGTCCACCCCACCGCCATGTGCTCCGGTGCAGCACCGATATTACCTGTTGTCTCATCCCACAGTCCGAGCCGGCCCATGGGCATCCGCATGTCCGTGTCGTTACTGATTCCCTTCCATGTTCATCCACGCAGCACAGCTACCTACGGAGAGAACCGATGGGCCGCGGGTCCGGGACGTCACGTCACCGTCGCGTCGTCTTCCTCCCTCCACCATCACTGCGCAGCCTCGGCCGCCATCTTGGTGTCGCACTCGCCACCTGGTTAGAACCGAAGCGGACACGGGAGGATTCCCCCCTTCGACTTCGGAAACAAAATCTGCAGTCTGTTCCTTTAACCGGGACAACGATCGTCTTCAGATGGTGGATCTCCGGGACCGGGAAAAACGACGTAAACACGGATCCACCTCCTGCGATGATCCGGTTAGTTTGGTTTAGGTAAAAAAAAAGAAAAAAAAAAGCGGATTTAGGAGCTGAAAACCCACATTTTTGACTGCGTACAAACTAGGTAAGCTATATATTAAACGGAGAAACCACCCTCGTAGTTCGGACCGTTTTTGTGCCCCGTTAACTGTTCTTGGACCGGGTCCTAAAAGCTTCTTTTTGTCCAAGACGGAGACAGACGGGGACCCCCCACAACGAGGTGGGCTAAAGAGACAGTAGGAGGACCGGGCTTTAGCTTTAGCTTCACTGAGCTCCGATCACACTTTTGCCTGTTTAGGACCAAGATCTGGACCGGTATGTAAGGCCGAACTGGACCCAAAAGCTGCTGACAGACTCGGTTAGTGAGCCCCAGCTGAGCCGGACCGTGGTTCCGATGAAGGGGGCCTAAATGAAGGAGAACGGTCCAATTTATCCGAGTTATTTTATGTGATTCAACGCTGGGCGCGGATCACGTGATCTAAGATTGCCTCCCATTGTGTGTGTGTGTGCGCGCGTGTTTGGATGTGATTAAATAATCTACAATAATCTAACTTTGTCAACAGGTCATTGATAATTTACTCATTAAAAACTCATTATTATTATTGTTGTTATTATTACATTACTACACATCATTACTGTGTATTATTATGGTTAAAATTATTATTATTATTATTATTATATTACTGCACAACGTAACTATGTATTAATCACTCACATAATAGTAGACCAGTTTTTTAAATTCTAACATTTACCAGTAACATTGAACTGAAACAGTTTAAACTTTAATGGTCTTATTCATGACAGTCACAGATATAATTTTAAATATTTATGATGTAGATATAACCTTTAAATATATATATATATATATTCTTAGTCATCACTGCTGATTTATATTAACGTGTTATAGTTTTTTTTTTAAATGGTTTAAAAATATCTTGAATTTAACTTTTGTAGCCTCAGTCTTTCATAGTCTGAGAACAAAGATTGAGTTTCTGTGGAACATTTTAGAGGAACCAAGAAGACCAGAATTGTTTCAGCTGCTGAATATTTGACCAGTTTGGCCTGATTTAGAGCTGTTTGACCTGCGGTCAGTAGGTGTGCACGTATTGTAATCATAATAAACCTCATAATTTTACTTCGTTATGTTTAATAATGAAATATTAGTTATAAAACCATCTCATTGTGACATACTGTATGAATTAAATGTTTTATTTATACTGAAGGTTTTAGTTTCACCACAAACACTAAACTCTGTTCATGAACAGATTAATGTGGCACTTCTAATTATGATATAAAACATAGTTATAGTTCTATTATAATTATCATATAGGGGTGTAACGGTACACCTAAGCTCACGGTTCGGTACATACCTTGGTTTTAAGGTCATGGTTCGTTTTGTTTTTGTTACAGTAAGGAGACAAAATGCAAAACATAAAACTGCTTATCTTTTGTATAAGTGGGGACAGCTTTACTGACAAAAAACTGCAAACTGCCAGCAGTAAATTCTCCAATAAATAAAGTATTCTCCAAAACAAAAATTTCTTTTTAGGAAATGAACGATGCAGACAAGTGCAGCAGTAGAAGTTTGAACAGCCTATTATAAAAAGTTCCCATAGCTAAAGAAAAATAATGACCATGAAACATGAGTTGGAAAATTGAACTTGACAGCTTAATCAGAATTAAATAACATTAAAGTTTGGACTTTTAACCAAAAAACTAAAGAACTAAAACTCAAATATCAGCCCTGTATGCTGCAGCATACAAGGCTGTTGTAACTCTGTGTTCAAAACAAACTGGTGTAACAATATGAATAATATTCAACACCATTAAAGTCAAAAAGAAAATAACAAACTAGTCCATTATGTTTGAAACTTTGCTGGGTCTAGAAGTGTAAAAGTTTAATTAGGCTTCAGATGAAAATTAAAGGAAATATCAGTCTACAAATGCTTTAAGTTACAGTGCAGGAATGTGATCCTTCACTGCACATACAGTGAAATATTTAAGCTGTTTTAATTTATTTGTGATGATATGGTTCCTTTTTTAATTAATTTCTAAATCATGGTATTCTAATTTCTTGAGATGCACTAATATTCAGAATGAAGGCTTTTATTACCGCAACAATAATAGAGAAGATTGAAAAGAGTAAGCTACTCATGTAATTCACTCATTTACTGCATTTCACACGTTACCAGCAGAACTGACCAGCTCAGCCGTCAACAACCATCATCCAAGAGAGATTATTGTCCAGCAGGTATTGTGAACACATGCTAACCGTCTAATCAGTTTTATAAAGCTGAGACAGTTGCTCATTTAAAGTAAGAAGTGCTAACTTGACGCTGCATGTCCACTGGGTCCGTCGTTTTTCCACTTCCCATTCATTGTGTATTGGAGACGCTACGGAAAACATTTGGCTATGGACCGGTGAAAATCGGGCTGCGGTGTCGAGTAGCCTGTGGTTTTCCCTACCGCTCATTTGCACAAGCATTCCAATTGTAAATGTACTGTATATGCAAATAGAGTTTGCCGTACCAGCATGTACCAAGGCAGCACTTTCATCCTGAATGTTTAAACCAGCAGTTTTTGATGTCAAATAATGACAGATTCATTAAATGAACCTGCTATTTCTTGCACGAAGTGATGTTAGAAACACTTTTCACTGGTTTGTTTTAAATATATGGAGACCAACGATGCCATATTGTCCAGTAGCAGCCGGGAGCTGAAGACCGCCCACGGACATATCCGTCAACCAATCCAGTGAACCAGCCAGCTGGAGGAGAAGATGAGAGAGGAGGGGGGAGAAGCGTGTGAAGACATGGAGGAGAAATGAATAACCGCTCTTTCGGGCTGCCCGATACTGTATAGCCAGTCCTTGCCGTCATATAGAAACAATATACAAAGGAACGAGGTGTGGAGAGCAGTGTCCAGCATTGTCGGGTTTTCTGGTGAGTACAAAATTTTGTTGAAAACTGTGTGTCTGGAGGACTGGGTGAACCCAAAACCAGCGGCGACAACGACGAAGTAATCGCCGTTTTGTAGCACAAATATACCAGTGCTATTAAAAACCGCCGTGTCAGTCTGCTCATGGTTAATAATGGCTATGCCAGTATTTCCTCCCACATTCCTCTGGCTCCATTTGTCCGAGAACTCTACCGCCCCCATGCCCACGCCCTCTGCCCACACACCACCACTTCCAGTGACCGATTCCTTTCGACAAAAAAAAGGACCAGTGGACATGTAGCATTACTTGCTAAAACTTGCTAACCTTACCGGTGTTTAGAAGTGGCCCGACTTCATTCTTTCTTTACCGGGGTGGAGGTCCGCTGACAGGCTGCCAGACACAGGGAACAGAGTGAAGGAGGAGGCCTGATACGGCAATTACACTTTCTGTCCATCACTCAATATAGCCCGTGTCTGTACCTCGGTACGCCTCCGTACAGTGGGTGGCGTACTGAAAAGTCCAAATACAAGTACCGTTACACCCATACAATCATATCTATCTATATGTAATAAATAATAGACAACAAAAAACACGTCACTCAGTATGGAACATGTCTCCTCTATTAGAACAGCAGATAACTTTAATCATGTTTAACAGAAAACTCCTAAAATCTTAACAATTAAGATTAATTAGCACAAAGTTATTAATTAGGAGTTAAGAAGAAAAAAAATCCATTTGTATTATTGCTACATACAAATCAAATATCAGAACATTTTAATTTACAGTAAAAACTCAGGCAGCTACAGGCCCAGTTTTAACATTTTCGCCAGACTCCATCATCCATCTTCTGCTTATCTGAAGGTCCGGGTCCAGGGGGCAGTAGTCCACGCAGAGATGGGTCACAGAGCACCGTGATCCATCCTGCAGGGGGTGAGTCCACTGGAAAGCGGACCCGTGTGGCCATTCAGGGCTGGGTACACTGGGTCTGTGTTGGAACATTCCAGTGGTGATCCACTAGTCAAGTCTGGTCCTTCACCTAGGACCGATTTGCTGTGGGAGACCCTACCAGGCGGGAGTTGCCCCGGCAACACTGGACATGAGGTCATGCAAACTCCGTGGCTATCCACGGAGGGTTTTTCCAGATTATTTTTTTGTTTTAATTCTCTAAATGCATTTTTTCTGAATTGTGTGTTTTGTGTAAATATAAAACTGCCGAGCGGGACTTAATACTCAGAAACATGATGATATATGTAGCATCAATACAGCCAATCCAATTCCAGTTTCTAAACATGTTTCATTCCCCAGCAGCACATGTGTTGGGCCAATGTCAGCAAGTTTGCATTGACAGTACATCTTATGGAGGTCATCTGCACATTGGCAAGACATTGGGTAGATAAGACTTTTCATTTACCTTTTGTTCTTATTAAAGACAAAAAAATTTTACCTTCTTAACATGTTTCGACTGTGCACTGCAGCCTTCGTCAGAAGAGTCAATAGATAAGATGTAAGATGTATTCTCGATGCAAACTTGCTGACGTTGGGCAGACGTATGTGTGCTGTTGGGGATTAGAGCATCATTATAAACAGACATCGTCTCAGACACGCCAACATGACGTTTCTCCAGAGAAACTCCCAGAATTCGGAGTTGTCAGATCGCCAACTAAACACACACAGCCAGCACGACACACACAATATCCACCCATCTGATCAATAATTAGCTGAATGAGCTGAGAAAGTTTCCATGTAAAATGTTACCTGAGATGCGATTTCATTCTTGACAGTTTCACAAGTTTTTTGTAAATCTGAAAGAATTTTTCACTTAAATTTGCAACTTTTTCCCTCATTATTTGTGTTTGTAAATTTAGGACTGTTGTATATTTGACACTTTATTCTAATAAATTTGTGGGTCTTTTCCTAAAAAAATTCTTGTAAATGTATTGGTTTTCTCATCAATTTGTGGATTTTGTTTTTACTACTAAATTTATCTCCATTTTATAATGAAGTTATTATGTTTTTCCCTGAAAAGTTTGTGGTAAAATTGTGACTTTTTCCCACATATCTGAACGTTAATTTGCAGAGCCAGAACAGAACGAGTTTACTTCTGATTTTGAAAAAATAAAACTATAAAAAAAACAATTTAATTCAATAAAATTCATTAAAGTGACCAAAGATGCAGTCGCTTCTGTTATATTATCTTATAAGAATTTTTATGGTGCCCAGGTGTTGGCAGGTATGCACCACAGTCAATTCAGACAGACAAAAACATTCAGCACTCTGCACAATAATCATGGAAGCCAAGGCTGGCATCATGAATCCTAATGTGAATTAAAAGCCTGGGTTACCTGTGGAGGAGGCCTGGCCCCGCCCACTCACCTGTGCTGTCCAGACGGGAGGGGCTGCATTCACTTACACTCAGAAACTTGACTTTTTATAAATTAATAAAACAAGTTTGATACCAAAGGCTTAGTGTGGTCTGAATCCCCCCCCCCCCCCCCCCCCATGGCGTAGACTCTGACGTGACCCCAGGTAGATGATGTGATCATAGGTCAGATCAGTCATCAGATTATATGTAATTTTGTTATTATATTATGGTCCCTGTTTCTTATAAAGGTGGACAAATATACCAGAAATCAGGTGAGATCTTCTCCTCCTTTAACAGAGACATGTACTTTTTTGTCCACATGTTGACCATATGTGCTCTTTTTCCACATGTTGACCCAGTTCCCAGAGGACTCAGTGAAATGTCTGTGACATGATTTGGTCAGAACACCACGGGTTTTAATTATTGCAGCACCATTTTACACACATTTTAAGCAGGTTACTCAACCAAGAGTCTCCACAGACCATGATGTTTGCAGATGACATTGTGATCTGTAGGGAGAGTAGGGAGCAGGTGGACAAGAACCTGGAGAAGTGGAGGTATGCTCTGGAGAGAAGAGACAGAGGCGGACACAGATATGGGCGAGGTGGGTGGGCGCCTGGGGCACCATTCTTTTGAGGGCACCATGAGAATCAAAAGAACAAAAGATTCATAATTATGTGTGCTGAGCGTGTATTTGTGGCAAATGGGCACCCTCTACAGGCGGGATGCCGGCGCCCTCTGGCTGTGGCTGGCAGACTCCAAATCTCAAACTCCAGTATGGCCCATTCAAAGCGCAGCAAAGGAAGAAAAAAGCATTAAAAGTAGGGTTTTTTTTTTTCTTAAATTATGCAGCAGTTTGAACTTTAAAACACCAAGCCCTAAAACGGCAACATTTGGTTATCACAGCTTATGTAACAGAATTTTTCTCCAATGTGTTGTAGTTTGCTTCAGTTTAGTGGCCACATGAATTAATTTCAGGACTGTGCAGTGACCGTTTGAGAGGCAGGGGCACAAATTAATTAAAAAAGGCACATGGAATGATATTTGTTAAAAATACAGTTGTGTGGAAAAGTATTTGCCCCTTTCCTGATTTCTCGTTTTTTTGCATGTTTAGCACACTTAAATGTTTCAGATCCATCCATCTTCTTCTGCTTAATCCTTTTCAGGTCGCGGGGGGTGGTGGGGGGGGGGGGCTGGAGCCTATCCCAGCATCTTTGGGTGAAAGGCAGGGTACACCCTGGACAGATCGCCAGCCCATCGCAGGGCCAACACAGAGAGACAGACAACCATTCACTCTCACAGTCATACCTAAGGACAATTTAGAATCCCCAGTTTTGATGCCAGTTAACCTAACTTGCATGTTTTTGGCATCAAACAAATTTAAATATTAAACAAAGATAACACAAATAAACACAAAATGCAGTTTTTAAATGAAGGTGTTTATTAATAAGGGTAAAAAAAATCCAAACCTACATGGCCCTGTATGAAAAAGTGATTGCCCCCCCCCCCAAAACATAAATTAACTGTTTTTTCACATCTTTGGAAAACTGAATTCCGTTTCTCTAGCCACACCCAGACCTGATTACAGCCACACCTGTTCTCAATGAAGAAATCACTTAAATAGGACCTGCCTGACAAAGTGAAGTAGGCCAAAAGATCCTCAAAAGCTAGACATCATGCTGTGATCCAAAGAAATTCAGGAACAAATGAGAAACAAAGTAATTGAGATCTATCGGTCTGGAAAAGGTTATAAAGCCATTTCTAAAGCTTTGGGACTCCAGTGAACCACAGTGAGAGTCATTATCCACAAATGGTGAAAACATGGAACAGAGGTGAACCTTCCCAGGAGTGGCCAGCCAACCAAAATTACCGCAAGAGCGCAGCGACGACTCATCCAAGAGGTCACAAAAAAACCCACAACAACATCCAAATAACTGCAGGCCTCACTTGCCTCAGTTAAGCCTTATTCATGCTGCATTTCCCCCCTGATCCGCTTTGGATGAGCCCGGCACGCGTGCGGCGTTATGCATGTTCACTTTTTTCATCTACCAGGCCAAGCGGTTGACGCATGCACCCAACTGTTATTTGTAGTTTTGCCCCAGCCCTATGGGTAGCACACATGCACTAACATGACAGTTTGTTCACTGGCTATAAACACAAGCAACGCATATTTTTTTTTTGTAGCAACAACAATGGTGTCATTTTAAGGAAAAGGAGGCATTACCGTTTTCCAGTGCTCTTCTTCGTTCAAGCTGTTGCTGCTGCAAAAGGATTCATGTATGTTTATTTTCATCTTCTGCCTCCTCGTTGTCTTCTTTGTCTTTGTATGCTGTGTTGATAGCGCCACCTTGTGAATGGGACGTTCAGTCTTGCGCATGCAGTGTCAACGCATTTAGGTCATAGGCAGGCGGCGCGGTCACAAAATTTGGGCAGCACTGCAGACACTCGCTGTCACAGCCCGCTCACACTTTCATCCGTCCCAGCTGAGCGCACACCTGCACCTCATCAGGCCGCGCCTATTTAGCCAGCTCTGCCCAGGGCTTCGGCCTGGAGTCGTCAGCTCCCCTCCTCGTGAAGCTCTGCGTTCGCCTACGTCTACAGCCTGTGCTTCTCCTATGCACGTAAGATCATCCACTTACCTGCTCTCTCAGTCTTCCCCTGTGCACAGGTGGACCTCTTGGCGGCGGAGCCCCCTCCTCATCACCGTGCCTCTTCACCTTCGTCCCTTGGAGCCGATCAGAGCGCTGTCTCCCAGGCGTGAGCCGGTCTTGCCAACGCCAGCCACCAAATCCCTGCAAGTAAGCCGCTCTCATTACTCATCATATCCCTGTGTGTGTTCCTCTCACCCTTGTCCTCTGCTTGTCCTCAGGGTTGCCTGGCTGTACGGTGTTCTGGTCCGCCCTTGGTGCTCCTGTCCCCAACAAGACACCCACATTCACGCATTCATACACCTGCTTGTCAATAAAGAGTCTCAAATCTTACCCGAGCCTGCGTGTGTGTGTTCCCTGGGCTAGCCAAACATGTCAGTACGACTCCAGCACAGTAGCCCAGCGAACAGCGGGTTCGCACGCCGTCTTTCCACCCTCGAGGCTCGGGTGGATTTGATTGTCCATCAGCAACAGGTGATTCTAAATCAATTAACCTCTATGACTCACCGTTTGGATCGCCTTGACCCCCCCGCAGGCATCTCAGCTCGGTCAGCTCCTCCCGTACCTCAAGCCGGTCAGACTGTCCCGGATCCGCCGACCCGTCTCACCCCTATTCCAGCCCCTGCGCGCTTCCACGGGAAGCTCGGGGAGGCGCGCGGATTTATTTTACAGTGTGAGACGGTGTTTCAGCGCGTTCCCGGGGATTTCCTAACTGACCATAGCCAAATTGGGTACATCACTAATCTGTTGGAGGGGCGAGCGTTAGCTTGGGCTTACGCCATAATGGTGAAGCCCAGCTACGCAGACCTAACCTATACCCAATTCGTGCAACAATTCTTCGAAGTTTTTGATCATTCCGATCGAGATAGCGTGTTGGCCGAGCGGCTACTCAGCCTTCGCCAGGGTAGCTGCTTAGCGGCCAACTATGCTATCGACTTCCGGGTGGCTGCGGAGGAGGTTGGTTGGGGTAATGCCTCCCTTTGTAGTTTGTTCCTCCGCAGCCTGAGTTCCAATTTACAGGATGAGCTGGCCTGCTGGGACCTGCCGGATCAGTTGTCTGACCTAATCTCCCTCGCCATATCTTTAGACAACAGGCTGAGGGAACGGGCCGCCGAACGGAAGTCCCATGGCCACTCGCGCAGAACATTCTCCCGTATTCCTCAGTCTCGCCCCCTGGCGTCGCCTCCTCCGGAGGCCGCCGCCGACCCTGACGCTATGGTAATCGGGCAGGCCAAACTTCCTTTAGCGGAGAAACAGCGCCACCGAGAGTTGGGTCTCTGCATGTTTTGCAGGGACGACCAACACCTCGTGGAGGTCTGCCCGGTGAAACCAAAAAGGAGAGGTCCGCGAGTCGCTGTAGGGGGCCTCGCGGACGTTTCTCAGTCAGATCCCCTATCCAAGTGCCAAATTCCCATCAGATTATGCCATAACTCCATTGGACACTTCACTCACGCACTGGTGGACTCGGGGGCGGAGCAGAATTTTATGTCTTAAGAGTCTGGCAACGGTGCTCCTCCACATTGAAAGGAGTCAGTTGAGGTGGTATGGGCATCTGATCAGGATGCCTCCTGGACGCCTCCCACTTGAGGTGTTTCAGGCACATCCCACGGGGAGGAGACCCCAGGGCAGACCCAGGACTCGGTGGAGAGACTATATCTCCCAGCTGGTCTGGGAACGCCTTGGTATCCTCTCTGAAGAGCTGGAGCAGGTGGCTGAGGAGAGGGAAGCCTGGGCTTCTCTGCTTGAACTGCTGCCTCCGCGACCCGGACCTCCGGAAAAGCGGTAGAAGATGGATGGATGGATGGAGTCTGGCAACCCGCCTGGGCATCCAGTGCCAAGCGTTACCCTCCCCTCTCCATCTGGTTGCCCTCACCCGCTTTCCCCTGGAAAAAGTCACCCATAAGACCCAACCCCTTCCCGTCATCATCTCCGGGAACCATTGAGAAGACTTTAGTTTTTATGTCCTCCCCTCTTCTACGTCACCTGTCATCCTGGGCTACCCGTGGCTTCGCCTCCACAACCCCGTGTTTGATTGGCAGACCGGCCGCGTCCGCTCCTGGAGCACTTTTTGCCTTGGAACCTGCCTCCAATCTGCTGCCTTTGCTCCGTCTGTGCCCCCCCCATTGTGGACCCCACCCCACCGGACCTCTCCTCAGTTGCGCTGGAGCTCCACGACCTGGGCACTGTATTTAGTGAGTCAAAGGCGCTTTCCCTCCCACCCCACCGCCCCTATGATTGTGCCATCGACCTCCGGGCAGGGGCGCCTCTCCCATCCGGCCGCCTATACAGCCTCTCAGCTCCTGAACGAGAGGCTATGGACGCCTACCTCCGAGACTTCCTCAGTGCCAGTATCATTCGCCCATCCTTGTCTCCCCTGGGTGCTGGATTTTTTTTTGTTGCGAAGAAGGACGGGTCCCTACGGCCGTGCATTGATTTTAGGGCCCTTAACGACATCACCATCAAGGACCGCTACACTCTGCCCCTCATGGACTCGGCCTTCAGCTCCCTCCAGGGGGCGTCTTGGTTCACCAAATTGGACCTTCGCAGCGCTTACCACCTCGTCCGGATCCGGGAGGGTGATGAGTGGAAGACGGCTTTTCGCACGGCCAGCGGCCACTTTGAGTACCTTGTGATGCCGTTTGGGCTCACCAACGCCCCTGCCGTCTTCCAACGTTTAATCAACGACGTTCTTCGTGATTTCTTGGGGGTCTTTGCTTTCGTCTATCTTGATGACATTTTAATCTTCTCTCGCTCTCGGGAGGAGCATCTACTCCACGTGAGGCTGGTCCTGCAACGCCTTTTGGAGAATCAACTCTACGTCAAGGCTGAAAAATGCGAGTTTTTTACTGACAAGACCTCTTTTCTAGGCTTCATTGTCTCGCATAATCAGCTCATTCCTGACCTGGCCAAGGTTAAAGCGGTGGTTGAATGGCCCACTCCCTCCTCCAGGAAGCAGGTCCAGCAATTCCTGGGGTTCGCTACCTTTTACCGCCGCTTCGTCCCGGGTTACGGTTCCATCATCCCTCCCCTGACCCGCCTCACCTCCCCGAAAGTACGCTTCAAGTGGACGACGGAAGCGGCAGCTGCCTTCGAGACCCTCAAGAAGGAATTCTCATCCTCCCGGGTCCTCACTCAGGTGAACCCAGCGTGGCAATGCCTGGTGGAGGTGGATGTGTCTGACACCGCAGTGGGGGCTGTTTTGTCACAGCGCAATCTGGTGGACGTGAAACTGTGCCCCTGTGCCTTCTCCAAGCGCCTCTCTTCGGCCGAACGTAAGTATGACATCGGTGACAGGGAGCTCCTCACTATCAAACTCGCCTTGCAGGAGTGGCGCCATTGGCTGGAGGGGGCAGCTGAGCCTTTCGTGGTCTGGACCGACCATAAAAACCTGGAATACATCAGGACGGCCAAACGCCTGAACGCCCGCCAGGCGTGCTGGTCGTTGTTCTTCAGTAGGTTCAGGTTCACCATCTCCTATCGCCCAGCTTCTAAGAACACGAAACCACACTCGTTGTCCAGGCAGTTTGCCCCAGAAGCCCCTGAGGAGGAGGTCCACACCATCCTGCCTGCATCGTGCGTTGTTGGGTCCGTCTCCTGGGCGATTACGGACAAGGTCTGGAGGGTGCTAGAGGTCGAACCCGATCCCGGCGGTGGCCCAACAGGGAGATTATTTGTACCCTCGTCGGACCGGGGCGACGTTATTCATTAAGCACACATGGCCAAGTTCGCCTGCCACCCAGGGGTCGTCCGATCGGTAAAACTCATCCAGAGGTTCTTCTGGTGGCCTGGGCTTCGGACCGACGTCACCGACTATGTACGTGCCTTCCCTCAGTGTGCTATGAACAAGTCGTCCAACTCACCCCCTGCGGGGCTCCTCCATCCTCTGCCGGTTCCGGGTAGGCCCTGGTCTCACATCGCCCTAGACTTTATCACGGGCCTCCCCCCCCTCATGGAAATACGGTTATTCTGACCATTGTAGACCGGTCTTCGAAGGCCGCCCACTTTCTGCCACTCCCTAAGCTTCCCTCGGCGCGTGAGACCGCTGATCTGCTAGTGCAGCACGTTGTCAGACTTCACGGCATCCCCACTGACATTGTCTCCGACCGGGGGTCTCAATTTACATCCAGCGTCTGGAGGAGTTTTTGCAGTGCCCTTGAAACCACGGTCAGCCTGTCCTCAGGACACCACCCTCAGTCTAACGGACAATGCGAGCGTACCAACCAGGAGCTGGAGGCCACCCTGCTCTGCGTCATCTCCTCCATCCCCTCCTCTTGGAGCACCCATCTCCCCTGGGTGGAGTACGCTCACAACGCTACCTTCTCCGTGGCCATCGGGATGTCCCCCTTCCAGGCATCCTTGGGGTACGAACCCCCGCTGTTCCCTGAGGAGGAAGGAGAGGTGGCTGTCCCATCCATCCAGGCTCACTTGAGACGGTGTCGGCGGCTGTGGACCAGGACCCGGCAGACCCTGTTACGCACTACTGCTCGCAACTCTTCCTCTGCTAATCGCCGCAGGAGGCCCACTCCACAATACCAGATGGGACAACAGGTGTGGCTCTCTACCCAGGACATTAACCTGAAAGCTGAGAAGAAGAAGCTGTCTCAGCGCTATGTCGGCCCCTACCCTGTTGAGAAAGTGGTCAATCCAGTTCAGGTTCAGGTTACTTTATTTGTACCCGTAGGTAGATTTGTTTTGCAGTTGGTGACATCCATATTTACAAGCCACTAATTACATTCAACATAGACACAAACACAGGCACACATCTTACAAAATAGGTAAATATAAAATATGTACAATATAATTTTTATAGCTAGTCTGGGAACGCCTTGGTATCCCCTCTGAAGAGCTGGAGCAGGTGGCTGGGGAGAGGGAAGTCTGGGCTTCTCTGCTTGAACTGCTGCCTCCGCGACCCGGACCTCCGGAAAAGCGGTAGAAGATGGATGGATGGATGGATGGATGGATAATTTTTATAGCTTGTTCAACTCTTTGACAGCAGCAAGGACAAAGCTGTTTTTGTAGCGCTGGGTTCTACTTTTTGGGACAGCAAACCTCCGTCTGGAGGGAAGAAGCTGAAAGTTGCAGTGCAAAGGGTGGGAGTCATCATTTAAAATCGAGTCGGCCATCCTCTGTACTTGTCTGGTGTACAGGGATGTCAGGCTCAGCTGTGACTCACCAAGCAAACGACTGGACCATCTGACTGCCTGATCCAAGGATTTCCTCTGTTTCAGTTTTATCTGACCAAACCATGACATTAAAGAAAAGGATAAAACAGATTCAATAAAAGCCCGATAAAACATAGTCATTATGGTTCGGTCAATTTGGAAGCGTGCAAGTTTCCTCAAACAATGCAAATTTTGCTAACCCTTTTTGCACACCCTTTCACAGTTCACCTCAAAGTTCAATCCACTATCAATAATCGTCCCAAGATATTTGTACGATTGTACACATTCGGTGGTCTGGCCTTTTAGTATGGTGACTTTGTGCCTGGGAGTTTTCCTCCTAAAGTCAATAATCATATCTTTCGTTTTTGTTGTATTCAGCTGCAGGTAGGAATCCTCACACCAGTGAACAAAGTCATCAACTACTGGGCCGTGGCCACTCTCACCATCCTGGAGGAGACTGACAATGACTGAGTCATCAGCATACTTTATAATGTGTCTGTTGTCATGTCTGCTCCGACACATGTTTATGTACAGGATGAAGAGTAGTGGTGACAACACACACCCCTGAGGAGAGCCAGTAGAAGAGCACTTTAGGTCAGACAATGTGCCATTGACCCTTACTCTCTGCGTCCTGTTGGTTAAGAAATCCAGAATCCAACCCACCAGATTATTGCTTAAATCAAATTGTTGCAGGAGCCTTTCAACTAAAATATGAGGTTGGATTGTATTAAAAGCAGAAGAAAAGTCCACAAATAAAAGCCTGGCGTGTGTCCCATTAAAATCCAGATGTTTGAAAAGCATGTGGCGATGCGCTTGGATCCCCCCCCCCCTCGTGTCTATCGCACGTTTCATGTCTCCCAGGTTAAACCTGTAGCGTCTAGCCCTCTCTGTCCCCCCCCCCCCAGGGCACCACCCCCTCCCAGGATTATTGACGGCCACCCGGCTTGGACCATTACAGCCATCCTGGACTCTCGACATCGGGGCCGGGGGATACAGTACCTGGTGGACTGGGAGGGTTATGGTCCAGAACATAGACGCTGGGTGCGCTCCGCCTTCATGTTGGATCAACAGCTCGTTGGGGAGTTCCACCGTGCGCACCCAGACAAGCCAGCGCCAGGAGGCGCTGCTCGGGGGGGGGGGAGTACTGTCACAGACTGCTCACGCCTGTCATCCGCCCCAGCTGAGCGCACACCTGCACCTCACCAGGCCACGCCTATTTAGCCAGCTCTGCCCAGGGCTTCGGCCTGGAGTCGTCAGCTCCCCTCCTCGTGAAGCTCTGCGTTCGCCTACGTCTACGGCCTGTGCTTCTCCTATGCACGTAAGATCATCCACTTACCTGCTCTCTCAGTCTTCCCCTGTACACAGGTGGACCTCTTGGCGGCGGAGCCCCCTCCTCATCACCGTGCCTCTTCACCTTTGTCCCTTGGAGCCAATCAGAGCGCTGTCTCCCAGGCGTGAGCCGGTCTTGCCAACGCCAGCCACCAAATCCCTGCAAGTAAGCCACTCTCATTACTCATCATATCCCTGTGTGTATTCCTCTCACCCTTGTCCTCTGTTTGTCCTCAGGGTTGCCTGGCTGTATGGTGTTCTGGTCCGCCCTTGGTGTTCCTGTCCCCAACAAGACATCCACATTCCACATTCACGCATTCATACACCTGCTTGTCAATAAAGACTCTCAAATCTTACCCGAGCCTGCGTGTGTGTGTTCCCTGGGCTAGCCAAACATGTCACTCGTGGACTGGAGACGATGATGTAAATTTTGTCACACAAGGTTTCCGGTTTCACATACGCAGACAGTGGAGGTGCAGCATGAATCCAGCTTCAAGATCAGTGTTTATGACTCCACCATAAAGAAAGAGACTGGGCCAAAATGGCCTGTATGGCAGAATTCCAAGACGAAAACCACTGCTGAACATAAAGGCATGTCTCAGTTTTGCCAGAAAACATCTTGATGATCCCCAAGACTTTTGGGAAAATACTCTGTGGACTGAGGAAACAAAAAGTTGAACATTTTGGAAGGTGTATGTCCCATTACATCCGGCGTAAAAGTAACAGCATTTCAGAAAAGGAGCATCGTATCAACAGTAAAATATGGTGGTGGTAGTGTGATGGTCTGGGACTGTTTTGCTGCTTCAGGACCTGAAAGACTTGCTGTGGTAAATGGAACCATGAATTCTGCTGTCTACCAAAAAATCCTGAGGGAGAATGTTCGGCCATCTGTTCATGACCTCAAGCTGAAGCATACTTGGGTTCTGCAGCAAGACAGTGATCCAGAACATACCAGCAAGTCCACCTCTGAATGGCTTAAGAAAAACAAAATGAAGACTGTGGAGTTGCCTAGTCAAAGTCCTGACCTGAATCCGATTGAGGTGCTGTGGCATGCAGTGTTTCCTCTGGCTTAAAGACCTTGGCATGGTGGCAACATGTTTTTCCTGGAGGGAAGCAGAAAATACATGACACTATTGTAACCAGAATATGTTAATTTTATACTATTTCTTTTTTTTTTAAACTTTGTACAGTAACTTTCCATATGGAACTTGGCATTTGAAGTATTGTACAACCGAGGCTTGAATGTTGGAATATTGGGCCAGTTGGGGTCCCACCCAGACGTCCTGTGTTTGGACTTTTTACTGGTGTCATCCTTCTCTCCCTCCTCTGCTCTCACGTCTCCTGGACCCTCTGCCTGAACACTTTCCTGTCCTTGGCTCCTCTCTTCTGTCTCATCTTGCCCTCTCTGAGCCCTGTCTAATTCAGGTTCTCTGTCTATTGTTGTATACAAACAGGTTAGAAAATATCAAGTGTCATGGTTTGTCCTGCAGGATTTTTTTTTGTCATGGTTTACATAAATGACAAAAATATGTGTATTTTTTTTTTGTATTTTTATTCTAGTGTTTCTTTTTTCCCATTGAGAGAGAAGGGAAGGGAAAGAAACATTCATAATAGTAATTTACTCATGCATACTTAAATTATTTGATCAGAGGTGGGTATAGTAACCAGAAATTCTACTCGTGTAAAAGCAGTTCTTTGAAATTAACAAAAGTAGACAACCAAAAATTTCTAGTTGAGCTAAGGGTACAAAGAGCACCCACTTAAAAACTTGAGTAATGACTTCAGTCTTGAAGGTTTGAAGTTTTTCTCCAAAATTTATAAAGATTTTCTTATAATTTTCTACTTTTCTCTGTAAATTTATCTAAATTTGAAACCATTTTCCTCAAATTTGTAATTTCTTCTTGTAAAATTGACTTTTCTTGTACATTTGAGACTTTATTATAAATTTGTGCATTATTTTATGTCTAATTTTTGTCTATTTTTACCTCCGCCAAGGAGGTAATGTTTTTACCGGGGTTTGTCTGTTACCAACATAACTCAAAAACTTGTGAACGGATTTTGACGAAATTTTCGGGAAAGGTGTGTAATGGCACGGGGAACAGATGATTAGATTTTGGTGATGATCTGAGAGTGCATACCTCCACCAAGGGCTTTGTTTGTATTTGTGCAGCAGGATTACACAAAAACTACTGGATAGATTTGGATGAAAATTTCACCAGAGGTGGTTCTTGGGCTACAGAGGAACCCATTATATTTTGGTGATGATCTGAGAATGCATACCTCAGCCAAGGCTCTTATCTTCTCACAGTGTGTTAGCAACAATACTCCAAAACTGATTTACAGACTTTGATTCAGTTTTCACCACAAGTGGCTATAGCCCTACACAAACCCATTACATTTTGGAGGTGATCCATGAGAAACGGAAGGAGCCTTGGCGGAGGTATGCGCTCTATGAGTGCTTTTCTAGTTTAAAATAAAATTAGGGTTTTTTTTAATAAATTTGAAACAGACTGTGGTAATTTTTTTTTTTTACTTTTTCCTTATAACAATTTACATTTTTGACCATAATTTTGCAGAGCCAGAACAGAACAATAATTTAACTCTGATTTCAAAGAAAAAAATTAATAAAATTGTATTTAATGAAATAAATTAACTTCAATGATCAAAGATGCAGTTATTTCTGTTATATTTATATATTTTTTTAGAACTCTCCTCACCACCCAGACAGTAGGAAAAACCTCTCTTATTTTGAAATTCAAATGTTGGCATGTTTACTTTGTTTGAAGGCTGCTGATGGATTAAAGTCATTGACTTCATGAATTTCGGTCATTTTAACTTGCCAGGTACATAATAATGAACATAAATTGGTTAATATTAACTAAGTTAAAGGTTAAAACCAGCTCCTTTTCATTCTTGTCTGAAATAAGAAAAACCAAAAACTAATAATTAAAAAGAAGACAAAATGAACCTACTCGAGCTCTTAACCACACATGTTAGCTAAGCGACTCTTCCATTATTGCTGCCGTTACCAGCGGGTTAAAACCATGATAAATGCCTCCAGTGTTTACATACCTCTTCTGCTTTTTCTCCATGTTGAAAGTACTTTAATAAGCTCATGTTTTTCTTGGACAGTCATGCTAGTAGCGAGACACTGCCTGGCGACTGGAACACGCAGGTAGGGTGCTTCTGAGCTCCGCGCGGATGACGGTCATGCGTGTTGTTTATGTGTGCGCTTGCAGATCGTCATTCCTTCATAAATTTTTCTTAAATTTATATTTCCTGTTGGAATGGCAGAAATTTTTCAGGCATGGTGGGCCGCTACCGTGAAATGTTACCAGAGGAGACCCTGGGTATGACTTTCATGCTTGAAAACCCTCCAATGTGGCTGAATTACAACAATTCTGTAAAGATGAGTGGGCCACAATTCCTCCACAGTGCTGTAAAAGACTCATTGCCAGTTATCGCAAACACTTGATTGCAGTTGTTGCTGCTAAGGGTGGCCCAACCAGTTATTAGGTTTAGGGGCAATCACTTTTTCACACAGGGCCATGTAGGTTTGGTTTTTTTCCCCTAATAATAAACACTTTAATTTAAAAACTGCATTTTGTGTTTACTTGTGTTATCTTTGTCTAATATTTAAATTTGTTTGATGATCTGAAACATTTAAGTGTGAAAAACACGAAAAAAAGAAATCAGGAAGGGGGCAAACACTTTTTCACACCACTATGTCAGCTTTATATGTTACTTAGTTGGTATCTATTTTACTTTACTAGCTATACACTCATGGACATATTTAGTGCCCCACAGATTTTTACAAATGTATCAGCTCACACAGAAACCACAGTCTTCATCATTAGTTATGCAAAGGTCAGTGACCAAAAATAAATAAAAAATTGGCAGCTTCCATTGGAAAATGATTATCTCTTCAAAATAAAATCATCTTTGCAAAAATCTGAAAGAAAAAACCTTTTCTTTCAACAAATAATCAAAACTTCAAATGACTAAATCATTGCAAAAAAAATTAAAAAGGCCATTCATCTAGTCAGCAAAATGAGTCCAAACCATCCCTTCTATTAAACTGCCCCCTCCATCTCCACAAAGACTACAAGGAAAGTTTATACAGGACAAAGTAGTACAGGTACATCTCAATAAATTAAAATGTCATCGAAAAGTTGATTTATTTCAGTAATTCAATTAAAAAATGAAAGTCATATATAGATTCATTCCACACAGTGATATATTTCAAGTGTTTATTTCTTTTAATATTGATGGTTATGGCTTATAGCTCATGAAAACCCCAAATTCAGTTTCTCAAAAAAATTAGAAGATTACGTATAATTAATTTTTTTAAAATAAAATGGATTTTTAATAGAAATGGTTGACTGTAAAGTATGTCCATGTACACACTCTACTTGGTCGGGGCTCCTTTTGCATGAATTACTGCATCAATGTGGCATGGAGGTGATCAGCCTGTGGTCCTACTGAGGTGTTAATGGAGGCCCAGGTTGTTTTGATAGTGACCTTCAGCTCGTCTGCATTGTTGGGTCTGGTGTCTCTCATCTTTCTCTTGGCAATATTCCATAGATTCTCTCTGGGGTTCAGGTCAGGAGGGTTTGCTGGCCAATCAGTCACAGTGATACCATGGTCATTAAACCAGGTTTTGGTACTTTTGGCAGTGTGGGGGGGTGCCAAGTCCTGCTGGAAAATGAAACTAGCATCTCCATAAAGCTTGTCAGTAGAGGGAAGCATGAAGTGCTCTAAAATTTCCCGGTAGATGGCTGCGCTGACTTTGAATTTTTAAAAAAATTATTTTTAAAAAATTAATTAAGAACAAACGGTTAATAAATTAATTTTATGTAATATTCTATTTTTTTTTTTGAGAAATTGAATTTGGGGTTTTCATTAGCTGAAAGCCATAACCATCAAAATTAAAAGAAATAAACACTTGAAATATATCACTGTGTTGTAATGAATCTAGTTTTATTTTTTTTATTTGAATTACTGAAATAAATCAATTTTTTGATGACATTCTAATTTATTGAGATGCACCTATCAGCGAGAGGAAAAGTGCAAATGCACAAGAAAATCATGAAAATATGAGAGAAAAAAGGTGAAACAGCAAAAGTTTGAAAAAGTAATAAACTTGGCAGGAAAAAGTTGCGAGAAATATCTTACTAATTGTTGAGAAAACTGAACATTTGGACATTTAAGAGAGAAATAAAAAGTTAAAAAAAATGTGTGTGGGGGGGGGGCAGTCCGCCCAGGGCGTCATACAAGCCAGGACTCACCCCTGAGAAGAGGAATGAAAGTCAGTCAGCAAGACAGAATACATGAGTGTGAATGAGAGGTTGACAGGTGTAATGGTGAAGACTAAAGGAGTAAAGGTGGTGAAGAACAAATCTACCTACGGGTACAAATAAAGTAACCTGAACCTGAGATAGATGAGTTTAAATATCTGGGGTCAAGATTCAAAGATTTTATTTGTCAGTACTACTATACGTACAGGACATACAGGAGAATTGAAATGGTGTTTCTCTCTTTCTTCAGTGGTGTGTGCAATATAAAAAAAGGAATAAGGCTGGAAAAACAACAACAGCAGTCTATGTACAGTAATGCTACTCGTAGTGCAAGTGCAAGTGGCGACAAAAGATAAACCCAGACATCCCATAGTGCAAATAAAGATAATCAACCATTCAAAGCAATGAAAAATGCACAACAGAGGTAAAGAAGAGAGTGCAGACAGTGGAGTGGGTGAAGACGAGTGTCGGGTGGTTTGTGACAGAAGGGTAGCAGCTAGAGTGAAAGGGAAGACTTACAAGATGGTATTGAGACCTGCTATATGGTTTGGAGACAGTGGCACTGACAAAAAGACAGGAGGCAAAGCTGGAGGTGGCAGAGTTGAAGATGCTAAGATTTTCATTGAGAGTAACGAGGAGGGACAGGATTAGAAATGAGTATATCAGAGGGACAGCTCAGGTTGAGCGGTTTGGAGACAAAGTAAGCTAAGATAAACCTTTATTAGTCCCATAATGGGGAAATTACAGTAAGAGAGTCAAAGCTGAGATGGTTTGGACATGTGCAGAGGAGGGATAGTGGAGATATTGGACAAAGGATGTTGAAGATGGAGCTGCCAGGCAGGAGGAAAAGAGGAAGACCACCGAGAAGATTCATGGATGTAGTGAAGGAGGACATGGAGAGGGTTGGTGTTACAGAGGAAGATGCAGGAGTAGGGTGAGATGGAAGCAGATGATCCACTGTGGAGACCCCTAAAGCGAGCAGCCAGAAGAAGACTCAACATGACTCATTTCAGTGCACATTTTTTAAAATGCTCATGACCCCCAATTCACCCCCCCCCCCCATCACCACTGAGGCGTTTGGTTGAAGCTGGGCAGGTGCCATCTTGAGGCTAATGTTAGCTGGTTAGCTGCAGTGGTGAATCTGCATGAGCACACTAAAACTGGCTAACTGTTGTGAAAGTAACAGCCCAACTAAAGCATTATGAAGGACGGGGGGTGTACTGAGTGGTCATAATGGTATAACCACCCCTGGGGTACAAAAGCACAGAAACAACCCTGAATTAGGAAAGGCTAACTCTGCAAATGCTTAGCTCAGCCTCTCCCCGCCGAGGTGATCTCCCTGGCAGTAAATGGGCAGCCTGCATAACTCAGTTGTGGAAAAAATAAATAAATTATGGTAAATTAATGGTTGCATATGTGCAAACACCATCTTATGATTTGGCGGGTGTTTGTTGTTTAGAATTAACCTGTCACATTTAAACTCATCCTGGTATCAACCTAATAACATTAGCTTGGTCTCCAAGGATTCTCCTGACCATTAACTTCAGCTGCTTTCACACTAACACCTGCAAGTGTACCCGGGTCCGATGACTCCTTTCCCACTGTCTGGAAACTGGTGTTTGGTGTCATCAGGTTGGTGATGTCACAAACATGCCAGAACAGGATCCAGGATGACTAACATGGTGCCAGTCGCCACATACGCTATATTGCCAAAAGTATTGGGACCCCCCCCCCACACACACACACACACACACACACACACATGGATGAGTGAGTTTGGTGTGGAGGAACTTGACTGGCCTGCACAGAACCCTGACCTCAACCTGACAGAACACCTCTAGGATGAATTAGAGTGGAGACTGTGATCCAGACCGCCACCTCACAAATGAGCTTCTGGAAGAATGGTCAAAAATTCCCATAAACACACTTCTAAACCTTGTGGGAAGCCACCCATTGCAGGTATAGAGCAGTTGCACTGACATCACATGGGTCACGTGTCTTTTGTTTACCGCGCCATTTTGGACTGCAGCGAACAGTCAAATCACCAACAGCAAGCGTGAGTGAGTGTAGTCAACGAGATAAATGGCTACACATAAATCAACACCATGGTCCAGCGATGAGGTGCAGATTTTTCTGTGCTTGGTAGCTAACTAAAGAAATCCAGAGGGAGCTGGACGGAGCGACCTGAAAAGAATTCACAGCCACCGACCGGCGAAGCCAGACGGGAAGCAGAGTGGCGTTGACCCGACCATGGCATCATCATTGTTGAAAACAGTGATAGAGATAGATAGATGTACTTTATTGATCCCAAACTGGAAAATTACAGTGTGACAGTAGACAACCAAACAACAGAAACACACACATGACAGACAGAGGGATTACCCATGGAAAGTGAAACTAACATGACTATAAAAACCTATATACATCATAGCTTAATATATGATGACCTGTATAAACACATGAATCATCCCAATGCACAAAGAAGGACTATCGGGAGCAGAGTGAAAATGTGAGGTACCAATTAGTCTGTAAGATGCAGTGTGGCAGCATAGCTATGACCAGAATACAACATCATAGTGAGTTATTGTACAGTGAAATTGCATGTGGCAGGAAAGATTTCCTGTACCTGGCCATTCGACAGCAAAGCTGTAGTAGTCTACTGGAGAAAGTGCTCCGCTGTCTATCTAGCATGTGGTGGAGGGGGTGATCAGGATTGTACATGATGGATTGCAGTTTATTTAGTGTTCTCCTCTCCACCACTGTTTCAGAGGTCTCCGGTCTGAGACCAGTTACAGAGCCAGCCCTCTTGATAGTCTTGTCAAGTCTGTTGGTGTCTCTGGCCCTGATACTGCTACCCCAACAGACAGCAGCAAAGAAGATAGCACTGGCGACAATGGTCTGGTAGAAAAGCTCCAGCATCCTGCTGCACACGTTGAAGGATCTCAGCTTTCTCAGGAAGTAGAGTCTGCTCATCCCCTTCTTGTGCGCAGCATTGGTGTTGGATCTCCAGTCCAACCCGCTGCTGATCCTGACACCCAGATATTTGTAGTCCTCAACCACTCCCACATCCTCCCCCCTAATCTGCAGTGGCTGAGAAGGCATCTTCCTCTTCCTGATGTAAATTACCATCTCTCTGGTCTTGCTGACATTCAATGAGTGATGGTGAGTAATGTGATATTTTGCATCTTTGCCATTATTTATCCCAGTGGTGGAAAGCTGACTTTGAACAAACAACATCGTTGTCTCCTGTATGCAGACAATGAGCTAGCTAGTTAGTCATCAATGCTAACTCTGTGCTCTGCTTGTATTTTGCGCTTGTGTCGACAACATCTGATGAAATAAGCTAGTGTTAAGCCTGGTTAAAAAGTAGTTTTTTACATGTTGCACTTTCATGCTGTGCATATACTTAAGTTGTGTGTGTATTTTCATTCTAGAGTCCCACCGCAGGCTGAAGATCTACTGAGCCGGGACCAGCAGCACATCCAGTTGCTTCTCCGTGAGGCTAGAGAGCATGAAACGGGAACAGGTCAAGTGGACCCCTGACCAAGTGAGCACCCGAAGTGGTCCCCGGGGTCCAATCTGTACATGTACAAGTACATTTTCAATCCAGTGACTTATAAACTGATTCAGAGGTTTCTAAAGCCTTATTCAGAACATCATAGTCCCACATACCTAGTCTGTGGATTTTCATTTGGGGGCAGCAGCGGTGGAGAAGAAAAGTCTTTTGAAAGCAGAAACAGAGCCAAAACCTTCACTGGGTCAGCTTAGTTGTCATCTTACATATATATATTTTTTACACTTCTTGGTGACCGGGAAAAGTCTTTCCAACAGTTTTACACAAATTCTTGTTGTTCTCCTTGTTTGTGTTTACAAATCACTGGATTGAGAATGTACTTGTACATGTACTGATTGGATCCTGGCGTCCACTTGGGGTGATCACTTGGCCAGGGGTCCACTTGACCTGTATCCCATGAAACTACCTTATGAAGGGAGGAGATGGTTCAGAATGCTGCCTTCAATCAAGCGTTCCCTGGTGTGCTGGGCCACTTTGCGAAGGCGAGGAGTCAGCGTGTGTGGCCAGCGTGTGTGACCCATTCTGAGTTTTTTTTTTACAGTTTAAAGTTTTAATTTTGCACATTCTAAATAATCTGGAGTTTGCTGGTGATTGTAATAAACAATTTAGTGACTTATGTGTTTGCAGCATGATGTTCTATTTTTCTGTTTAAGACACCAGTGGGAAGAGTCAACAGTACAAACCAAACATTTATCAATGACATTAAAATAATGCCTCTGTAGAAGAGCTTGAAAGAACGAGGCGATGTGATATATAAACCAAAGTTTATTATCAGCTCCTCTAACAAGTCTCATCTAAGTGCAGCAGCAGAAGAAGGAAAAAGAGACCGAACACCTTCGGCTCTATGAACTTATACTGGCACATAACAAAAGACATGCATATCCAAAGCTGACATCCCTCATTATCTTAATCCCCCCCATTGTCTTCGTACTCCTCCTCTTGGCCCTGGGGGGTCAGGGCAACCCATCCGGTCTCCAACGCAGTGCCTGGGAAGCTCTTTGATCTTCACTGGCGGTTGAGACTCTTTGTCCTGTTCTGAGGTGTGAAGTCGCCTTACATATGTAATCACCAAACATTCTCACATGCTTCAACATATGTAGGTTATAGAATATATGATTAATATAGACCACAGCCCCCCCCCCAAACGACTAAGAAAAGGACAATAGAAAAATTCACAGTTTAAGATAATTACTATGACATACTAACTGCTACACCTCTTGCCACAGAAGAAACTTTCCAGCAGCCATGCTCCTAAGAGAGTTCAGTGGTAATCATAACAGCATAGTAAAATCACAAGTCAGTCCTAAACTGTTACAGCACAATTAGTGAACAACTGTTGAGTAGTTTGCATCAGTCCCTGTGCCGTCTGGGTTTTAATCTTCTCCCGAATCTGCTGTGGGTCCGTTCGAGCGTCCTGCTGGGACCTTCCTGTAAGGAATCTGCAGCTTGGGAAGGAGAGTGATTAATTGTTCCCTGCAGGGGGGCTGAGTCTTTTCTCTTGGGGGGTCTACCCCGCCGAGGTGCTCTCGCCAACCGTGCAGGCTCGTCTCTCAACAAGAAGGCAGGTTTAAGTCTGTCAATGCTGACTGTTTCTTTTCTATCCCCAAAATCAAGCACAAAGTGTTTATCACCAGGTTCCAGCACTCTGAATGGCCCATCGTATGGTGGGCGGAAAGTTGGTTTTAAAGCTTCATGCCTAACAAAAATGAATTCAGCGTTCTTTAAAGCTTGTGGGACAAAAACCCGTGGAAAAGAGTGACGTGCCGGTCCGGGGAGAGAGTCCGGTCCGTTGCTGCCTAAAAACCTCGGGGCTGGAAGATGCCCTGGCTCTGGGTTCTCTGGTAAAAATTCACCTGGGAGCCTGAGAGGTTGTGCAAAAACTAATTCTGCTGGAGAGGCGTCTAGATCCTCTTTGGGTGCAGCACACAACCCCAATAAAACCCAGGGAAGTTTATTTACCCAATTTGTATCCGTTAGTGAGGCTCTGAGGGCGGCCTTTAAAGATCTGTGAAAACGCTCGCATAACCCATTAGCCTGAGGGTTATAAGCGGTGGTGTGGTGAATTGTCGCTCCTAAGCTGCTGGACATGGCTGACCAAAGCTCCGAGACAAATTGAGGCCCCCTATCGGACGTGATGTGCGATGGGACGCCGAAACGTGCCACCCAGTTTGTCAAAAAAACGCGAGCGACTTCCTCCGCTGTGGTTGACGTCAGAGGGACTGCCTCTGGCCAGCGCGTGGTGCGGTCTATCATTGTTAACAGGTGTGTGAAACCTTGGGAGGAAGGTAGTGGCCCCACGAGGTCGACATGAACGTGGTCGAACCTTCTAGCAGGGATTGGAAAAGGCTCCAGAGGGGCTTTTGTGTGTTTGTGTATTTTGGCGCGCTGACAAGAAATGCAAGTTTTTGCCCATTCTTTTACGTTTTTGCGCAGGCCAGGTCACACAAACTTTTCGGCGACCATTTTAACCGAGGCGCACACACCTGGGTGCGCGAGGGAGTGAATTGAGTCGAAAATACGGCGGCGCCATGTAGCTGGTACTAACGGGCGAGGTCGGCCGGTTGATATATCGCATTTTAGGGGGGGCACGCCGTCACGTAAACCCCTTTCCTCCAGCCTTAACCCTGTTGGTCCAGACAAGAGTGGGCGCACGTCCGCGTCACTACTCTGTTCCTCTGCCATGGCTGCATAATCTATCCCTGCATGGATTGGTGCTGCGTATGTGTCCGCGTTGGCGAAGAGTTCTGCGGCTGAGGTAGTATAATCTGTCTCCTCGCGCTCTGGCGATGTCACAGCGCGAGAGAGGCAGCCTGCACGGGTGGTGGAGAAAGTCGAGCTGAGCAGGGAATAGAAGCAAAGGACAGTGCATTAACCAAGTGCCTGTTCGCTAGATCAACTAATAACCCATGTGCACACAAAAAATCTGCGCCCAACAAGTTAAAACTCACCGCCGCTACAACAAATGTCCATCTGTAGTTGCGGCCGTGGATGCAGAGGTGCAGGCTCTTTTCGCCAAAAGTGTCGATGGTGGAGCCGTTGGCTGCCACCGCTCCATTGCCCCGGGGGCCCATGGCCCGGTCTGCTTGGGAGGGCATGACAAAACTTAGTTGAGCTCCCATGTCGATAAGGAACCGCTTGCCGGTGTGTCCGTCCATCACATATAAAAGCTTGCTTTTTTCGCCGAGAACCGCCGCTGTTAACGGCTCTTGGCTTCGGCGTTTTCCCGAAATTGTGAATTTGCAGGGGGGAACGCATTTGTAAGCCTTCTCGGCGAAGCGGTGGTGGTAATAACAAACGTCGCTCCGTCTGTTGCATCCTGGCCGTGTCGCTGTCACCGCAGGCTGGCTCTGCTCAGTGATTTGTGGCTCCCCGTGGCTCCGGACATCAGCGTTGAGGTCTGTGGATGCTGCTGTGGGTGTCTGCTCCTTGCAGGCGTTGACGAGCCGTTGAGCTTCGTGAGCTAGCGTGCGGAAGTCTTGCTGGGTGCTGCATCGCATGTTGGCCAGCGTCCCTCTCATGTGTGGCGGCAGCGTACTGAGGAATATGAAATGGAAGAGGAAATTGTCATTGTCCTCTTCTTTAAGTTGCAGTAAGTCCTCCATGAGGGCCTTGGGTCTGCCTCCTCTGTGGCCGTAAACCGCCAGGATCCTCTCGGCTGTCTCCTTGGCTGAGGGGACGTAATTTGCCACGATGGTCGCTTTCAGTTCCTCATATTTGTCCTGGGCCGGCGGCCGTTGGATTATGCTCCGTGCACATCTCAAAGTGGTGGCGTTGAGTTTGGCGACGATGTGATAGAACTTTGTATCGTCAGCCGTGATGCCCGCAAGTGCAAACTGGGCTTCAGCTTGCAGAAACCACGAGGCGGGGTCTTCCTGCCAGAAGTCCGGCAGGTTGACGGTGACGCCGTTTGTGTAGACCGTCACTGCTGTGTCCGCAGGGTGAGAGTGCCTTGCTTCGGCTCTCTCCGCGGCACTGGTGCTCGGTTGAGCCCTCTCTATCACTTCTGCCGTGGGGGAACGTCGTCCATCTGTTCCCCTGTCTGCATGGGCGCCGGCGTCTGCCTGGGTCGCCACAGATGAGTCAATCGCGGGGGAACGCCTCTGGTCCATACTCGCGTCAGGGTCACCAGTGTAGAAGAGCTTGAAAGAACGAGGCGATGTGATATATAAATCAAAGTTTATTATCAGCTCCTCTAACAAGTCTCATCTAAGTGCAGCAGCAGAAGAAGGAAAAAGAGACCGAACACCTTCGGCTCTATGAACTTATACTCGCACATAACAAAAGACATGCATATCCAAAGCTGACATCCGTCATTATCTTAATCCCCCCATTGTCTTCGTACTCCTCCTCTTGGCCCTGGGGGGTCAGGGCAATCCATCCGGTCTCCACCACAGTGCCTGGGAAGCTCTTTGATCTTCACTGGCGGTTGAGACTCTTTGTCCTGTTCTGAGGTGTGAAGTCGCCTTACATATGTAATCACCAAACATTCTCACATGCTTCAACATATGTAGGTTATAGAATATATGATTAATATAGACCACAGCCTCATTTTTAAGAAAAAATAGCAAAAGCAATTGTTTTATTTACTGAAGACTGTATTGTTGGATGTGCCAGTGCAGAAGACACTGCACACTTTAGTGATAGTACCAGTATAGGAAGGAATGCTGAGCCATATTGGCGTCTGTATTTCCTAATAAAGAGTTAGTGTCACAGGACTGAGCACGGGCTGTTCCAGGCTCAGTCTCTCAATTTATTTATGAATATTTTCTATGTTTTCCAAGCCTTGTGGTGTCTTTCTGTGTTTTGATTTCTTATGATTTATTGTTTATTATTTATGCTCCAGTGTTATGTGGTCTGTTTTTGTAGTTTTTGAGTGTTTTGACTTTTTCCTGTGGCAGGGTCATCATTCCTTCTCTCCCAGACATCCCCATCTGGTTTTTTACTCACTGCCTGCACTCTAGTGACCTCAGCTGCGTGAGTTCTGTAATCAGGTCACCAGCCTGCTCTTGTTCTTCACACCTGCTGCTCATCATTCCCCATTACCTCCTTGTATTTAAGTTCTGCCTTTCCACTGTGTTGTTGCTGCTAGACTGGATGTCAAGACTGGTTATACTCTGATGATCCAACTTTTGTCTACTCCACTTCTCCAGCCTCTGAAGTTTACTTCTCCTGAGCACTCCCTGTTCAGAGGCTTGATTTGTAAGTTATTCTTGCTTTGCATTTTTTGTTCTTGTCAACACTATTTTTGGACTTTGTGGTTTGTTTGGTTTTTTTCTGTTGAATAAATGTTACAGCACCATCCAGCTAGTGATGGCCAAATGAGGCTTTCTGGAGGACTTGAGGCCTTTCATCAAAATGGCTCATATAGACAAGGCCTCATGTGGGACTTCATTTTCTCTACCAGGCCATCTAGTGGACAAAACATATACAGCATGCTGATTTTTACAAGGGTATTATTGGTTTAATGCGTATTTTTTTATTTTATTTCAATAAATGCACTGTCTTAAGAAATATCAATGATAAGGCAAAAAAAAAAAAAAAACTGAGGTGACTACAGTGAATGTGCTTGTGCTACATATCCATTTTTTTTTAAAGAAATAACTTTTCAACAGTCATACTGTCTTTCTCAGTACATTCATCTCTGTCCTTATTGTCATGCAGGGCACAGCTTCCCAACTGCAGGTCAGATATTTTACCTCTAAGCTACTATTTAATCATGAGTAGTTGAGGCTTTCTTGAACACTTGAGCCTTTCATCAAAATGGTTCATATAGATGAGGCCTCATGTGAAACTTCATTTGCTCTACTAGGCCATGTAGTCGACAAAGTATACGGCATGCAAATTTTTACAAGGGCATTATTGGTTTAATGTGGGTTTTTTTTCAATTTCAATAAATGTGCTGTCTTTTAAGAAATATCAATGATAATAAGGGAAAAAGTAATAAAACGGGTGACTCCAGTGAATGTGTCTGTGTTACTTGGTGTGCTTGTACTACTTTTCCATTTTTATTAAGAAATGCATTTTTAACAGTCTTATACTGTCCCAGTATACAGTGATCCCTCACTTATCGCGGTTAATGGGGTCCAGAACCGACCGCGAAAAGTGAAAAACCGCGAAGTAGCGTCACCCCCCCCCCATTTTTTACATACATTTTTTTGTGTATATATATCAATAAGTGTATATTAACCCTATAAATGCATATGTTATCATTAGAACATTAAAGAATAGTTTGAAACATGTAAATAAAATATTAATAATATAAATAATCTACATAAAATAATGTATAAATAATATAAATAATACGTATGTTCATTCTCTCGACGGGAAGGCGTAGAGGCAGCAGGAGGAGGCGTAAAGGCAGCAGCGATGTCTCGGCCAATCAGCTTGCGAGATTCCCAAGTCGAGCCAACACGAGAACAAAATCTCTTAGGTGGGGGGTGGATGCTGGCCAGCGAATCAGAGAGGTGGATTTTGAGTTGTGCCAGCTCTCCGCGTAGTCTCCCTGCCTTCTGCTAGCGCCTGGGCAACTTTTTTCTCAATTTTGAATTTTTGATGAATATTTTTGAAAAATCCGCGATGCACTGAGGGCGCGAAAGGTGAGGCGCGAAGTAGCGAGGGATCACTGTATTCAAATCTGTCCTTGTTCTCATGCAGGGCACAATAGTAATAGTGTGGAGTGTGTAAATGAAGAGGCAGATTCATGACAGACAATTTATTACACACTCACATCTCACAAGCACAGAATGGACTGGATGGTTACAGCAAGCTCTCCTCTCTATATCACGAGTCACACTTCACAAGTTTCATGGCACTTCACCTCACACAGCATGATATTTACACTACACTGCATTCAACCCCCTCTGTCCTTCCTGGGCATTGTTCTCCCATGCTTATTCCCTGTCTCTGAGGTGCTAAATAACCTGACTTCCCCAAGGTCCCAAACGCCCCCCGCCCCCCCCAGCATCTAAGACAGAACATCAGTCCACACTCGCTTTTGGCTTCAGTCTCCTCCCATATCTGCTGTAACTGGGGTTTACTGCCTCCGTGGCGCTGCTGTGCCGGTGGGGGGCTGCTGGGAGCGTGTCTGACTGCGGGTGAGCTGTGGTGGTGGTGGGGGGAACTTCGTTCTGCCCGTGTGGATGCTCTGGTGAATCGTTTCCCTGGGGAGTTCTCCGTGGGGGTTTTCCACGCCGAGGGGCCCTAGCCAACAGCACTTGCTCATCCGCCACTACAAAGGTGGGTTTGAGTCTGTCTATGCCAGTTTTCTCCCATCTAGCCCCCAAGTCAAGCACAAAATGCTTATCCCCTGTTTCCAACACTCTGAATGGTCCATCATAGGGTGGGCGCAATGGAGGGCGGTGGGCGTCGTGTCTGACGAACACAAACTGCGCGTTCTTCAAAGTTTTAGGCACGAAGGCACGCGGAAAACAGTGGTGGGCCAGGCCCGGCAGCGTGCCTGTGTTTGCGCTACGCTGCAAAAGCTGAGACGGGCAGTTGCCTGGCGCGGGATTATCTGGTAGAAATTCCCCGGGCAGCCGTAGCACAAAAACGAGCTCTGCCGAGGAAGCTTCCAAATCCTCTTGGCGCGGAGCGCAACCCCAATAAAACCCACGGCAACCTGTCTACCCAATTTGCATCCGTCTGTGAAGCCCTGAGTGCTGCTTTCAGTGATCTATGAAAACGCTTGCATAACCCATTGGCCTGTGGGTTGTACGCGGTTGTGCGATGAATTGCAGCACCCAGGCTGCGGACCAGAGGTCGGAGACAAATTGAGGGCCCCTGTCGGACGTAATGTCCGACAGGACGTAATGTCCGACAGGACTCCAAAACGTGCCACCCATGCTGTTAAAAAAGCGCGTGCTACGTCTGCGGATGTGGTTGCCGCCAGCGGGACTGCTTCTGGCCAGCGCGTGGTGCGGTCCACCACTGTCAGGAGGTGCGTGTACCCCTGTGATGGCGGGAGGGGGCCCACGAGGTCCACGTGCACATGGTCGAACCTTTTAGCCGGTACCGGAAACGGCTCCAAAGGAGCCTTCGTGTGCCTGTGTACCTTGGCTCGTTGGCACACCATGCAGGCTGCAGCCCACTCTTTTACTTGTTTGTGTAGGCTCGGCCACACAAACTTCTCTCCCACCATTTTGACTGACGCGCACACTCCTGGGTGCGCCAGAGTGTGAACCGACTCAAACATGCGGCGGCGCCACGCGACCGGGACCACCGGACGCGGGCGTCCCGTGGAGACATCGCAGATTAGGGGGGGCATGCCGTCTTGCAGCACCCTGCTCTCCAGCCTTAACCCTGTTGGTCCAGACTGGAGCACGTGCACGTCTGCATCGCTAATCTGCTCCGCGGCCATGGCTGCGTAATCTATCCCCACGTAGACCGGGGCCACCACGGCACGCGAGAGGCAGTCCGCCACCGCATTCAGTTTACCCGACACATGCTGAATATCGGTAGTAAACTCTGAGATCACGGCCAGCTGTCTCTGCTGCCGGCCCGACCACGGTTCTGAAACCTTGGCCATTGCGAACGTTAGTGGCTTGTGGTCTACGAACGCAGTGAAGCTGCACCCTTCCAGCCAGAACTGGAAGTGGCATATGGCCAGGTGGAGAGCCAGCAACTCTCTGTCGAACGCGCTGTATTTACGTTCGCTGTTGCGCAAAGTTCTGCTGAAAAAGGCGAGCGGCTGCCAAGCCCCGGCGACGCACTGCTCCACAACAGCCCCTATGGCCACGTCTGAAGCGTCGGTGGTGAGCGCTATCCGGGCCGTCAGGTCCGGATGTGCCAGCAGTGCGGCGTTTGCCAGGGCTGCTTTAACCTCTGAAAACGCCCGCTCTCGCTCCGGGGTCCATTCGACTCCATCCGTGGGTTTCTGTTTCTTGAGCGTGACGTACAATGGTTGCATGAGCCGCGCCGCGCGGGGAAGGAAACGGTTATAAAAGTTCACCATCCCCAAAAATTCCTGCAGCGCCCTGACTGTCTGAGGCCGGGGAAAATCTGCCACGGTGCGCACTTTGTCGGGCAACGGGATCGCTCCTTCCGGAGAGACGTGGTGCCCCAAAAAATCAATCTCCGTCACGCCGAACTGGCATTTTGCCAGGTTGATTATCAACCCGTGCTCCTCCAACCTCCGGAAAACTGTACTGAGGTGGGTTTCGTGTTCATCTTCGGACGTACTGGCTACCAGGATATCGTCCAGGTAGACGAACACGAACGGGAGATCACGCAGCACTGCATCCATCATGCACTGGGACGTCTGTGCTGTGCCTTTTAACCCGAGTGGCATGTGCAGGAACTCGAATAAACCGAACGGAGTTATTACCGCTGTTTTGGGTACGTCCTCCGCGCGCACTGGGACTTGGTGGTAACCGCGGACTAGGTCTATTTTGGAAAAAATTCGTGCTCTGGTGAGGTGAATGGGGGAAAAATCCTGTATGTGGGGAATCGGGTAACGGTCGTGCGCTGTGGCGTTGTTCAATCTGCGGAAATCACCGCACGGTCACCACGATCCCTCAGCCTAAGGGACCATGTGTAGCAGGGATGCCCATGGGCTGTTCGAACGCCTGATGATGCCCAACCTTTCCAGGTTGGCGAACTCCTCGCACGCTATGGCCAGTTTAGCTGTGTCCAAGCGCTGAGGTCTTGCAAAAATGGGCGGCCCGGTGGTGGTGATAAAGTGCTCCACCCCGTGTTTAGCGATGGCTGCTGAAAACGTTGGGACCATGAGTGCTGGGAACTGAGTGAGCAGTGCGTGGAACTTACCGCCTGGAGCTGTAACGTTGGCTTGTGCTGTTGGCTGGGTCGCTCGAGCTATACAGGGGAGAGTGTCAAAGGACAGTGCATTAACCAGGCGTCTGTTAGCAACATCAACCAGTAAACCATGTGCACACAGAAAATCAGCCCCCAGGATATGGTAATTCAGTGTTGCTATGACAAAAGTCCACTCGTATGTACGGCCGTGTAGAGATAAGATCAGTGTCCTCTCACTAAAGGTCTTAATTTCCGAGCCATTTGTTGCCAACATCCCAGGGCCGCTAGGTCCTGCCAGCCGGTCAGCGTAGGTCAGCAGGATGATGCTCCTCTGGGCTCCGGTGTCCACGAGGAAACGCCTCCCCCAGCGCGTGTCCGTCATGTAGAGCAGCTTGTTCTCTTCACCGAGGGTCGCAGCTGCTGCCGACTGCCGGCCTTGGCATTTTCCCGAGCGCTTGAATTGGCACGGTGGCGCACATCTGCGTGCATTCTCTCTGAAGCGGCGGTGGTAGAAACAGAGCGCGTCTCTCTGGCGCTCCTTGGCCCCCGCTGCTGCTACCGTCGGTGGCTCCTCGCCTCCTCTGGTCATCTCGCTGGGCTCCACTGCCGCTGCGTTGACTGTGATCGCCCTGGTGGTGAGGATGATCCTGTCTGCCTCCTGGGCTAGCGCACGGTAGTCACGCGCGGCCAGCAACGGAGAATTGGCCAGAACCGCTCTCGCCTCTGTTGGAAGGTTCTGGAGGAAAAGGTGAGAAAACAGAAAGTGCCCGTCGTCCGTGCCCATTAACGCCAGCATCTTCTCCATCAGGTCAACGGCTGACCCATCTCCTAACTCGGTCCGTGCCAGCATCCTCTCCGCTCTCTCACATTCCAAGAGCGTGTAACGCCTGGTGAGCGCAGCCTTGAGCGCCTCGTATTTGTTGCGGGCTGGTGGCTGATCGAGCAGGCTCGCTACCTGCTGGGCTGTGTGGGAGTCCAGCGCTGCTACCACATGGTAGAACTTGGTGTCGTCTGCCGTTACTCCCCGGAGGGCGAACTGGGCCTCGGTGTGGTGGAACCAAGAGCGCGGGTTGTGCTGCCAGAAATCCGGTAGCTTGACTGAAACCGCACACGCGTTGCTGGGGGTTCCAGTCCGGGCTGTCTTTGGAATGGCTGCTGCGTCTCTGGGGCTTCCCAACCGGGCCGGCTCCGGGGTTCTTGCCTCGTGTTCCATAATACGTCTTGGGTCACCAGTGTGGAGTGTGTAAATGAAGAGGCAGATTCATGACAGACGATTTATTACACACTTACATCTCACAAGCACAGAATGGACTGGATGGTTACAGCAAGCTCTCCTCTCTATATCACGAGTCACACTTCACAAGTTTCATGGCACTTCACCTCACACAGCATGATATTTACACTACACTGCATTCAACCCCCTCTGTCCTTCCTGGGCATTGTTCTCCCATGCTTATTCCCTGTCTCTGTCTGAGGTGCTAAATAACCTGACTTCCCCAAGGTCCCAAAATAGTGCCTCAGCATCCATCCATCCAACCATCAATCTTCTTCCGCTTAATCCTTTTTGGGTCACGGGTGGGGGGGGGGCGGGCTGGAGCCCATCCCACCATCTCTGAGTGAGAGGCAGGGCACACCCTGGACAGACTGCCAGTGCCTGCGTGGGTTCACTCTGGAATTTCTCCGATTTCCTCCCACATGCCAAAAACAAGTTAGGTTAATTGGCATCAAACTGGGGATTCTAAATTGTCCTTGGGTATGAATGTGAGAGTGAATGGTTGCCTGTCTCTCTGTGAATAGTGCCTCACCATAATGATGTGTAATAATGATCCAAGCTCTTTGAAAAACAACAGAAACGTCACCTTGCAAATAAAAATAAAATAAACGGAGCAGATACAATAGGGCTTTCGCCAACTGACGTTGTCAGTGGCTCAGGCCCTAATGACAAGAATGACACAGCTAATATTCAAACCCAGGCGTCCCACTTGTAGTGTAAATACTTTACCGCTAAGCCATCACCTCAGCTGCATTAAATATCCACTATTTGTGAAAAATACATTAATGGGAGAAATGTGCTCAAAATGTTTCCAAATGGGAGAAGTCCATCTTTTTGCTGCTGCCTCCATGTGAAAATTGGCTGTGACACATCCCTTACACAGTCAAACATGACAACACAAAACGTGAGGGACGGGGATTTCCATTGGGTATCGCTGCTCACTTTATTTCATGTTGCGTGCAAAATCATGAATGGCTTCCTGACCCAGTCACGTGGTCCGACGTCAACACATACGTCACGATGCACGCCTCGAAATGCGGCTCGCTAAATATTTCCTGGATAAGCTCGGAGCACCCCTTGGAGCTAAGGAGACTGCCTTCCCATCACTACATCCAGCGTGTGGGTTTTTCTCTCTGCCTCGTCGAGGCATTCATGACAGAATCTAGCAGCCAGGAAGAAAATCCAGCTATGGTGTTTGTGTGCATTTTTTTCACCTTTTTGTGTTTTCTACCCACCTGTTGTCTGGAGCTCGTCATGGACACAGTAGGACAGAGCTAGACAATGCTTCTGGGGTGGGAGCGCTGCCGAGCCCTAATGGAAATAGACAGGTTAATTTCTACGGCATGCACATACTCCACTCCAGAGGACGCATTGTAGTACTTGAATCTGGCGGAGGCAGCAGCTCGTCGTTGCCCTCAACTCTCCGAGCATGCTGAGGGAGTTGAGAGGATTTCCCTGGTGGCACCGCTGTGATGTGAGAATGGCGGAAGAGTGAGGAATTCCTCGAAGAAGCCCGGGTTTGCGCCGAAGTGAGACCGCTCCCGGGGCTCAGCTGTTTCTGCTCCTCGCCGGTACTTGACGGTCGTTCCCGCTCCTACTAAGACAGTTCCAGCTCCAGAAAAACAGCGTCATCCAGCCCCAGATCCCTGGAGGAAGCAGCCTGCCTCTCTGACAGCTCATTTCCCGACTCCCATTACTGGAGCCCTCCTCAGCAGTGCAGCCGTCCTCTCTCTCTCTTCTAGCTGAATCCCCAGCTTTCTCCAGGTCTGTAGCTGCTGTCTCCCGCTCTTCTATGGCATCATCTTCTGCTGCTGAGAAGTCCATCCTGTGTACCCTGGCTACATCCGTCTCTGTGATAAAAGGGGCAGCTCCTCCTCAGTCCTCAGAGGGGCCCAAGCCCCCCATAGACACGAAGAGGGATGACTGCTCATCGGCTGCAGCAGATAACATCACACCGGGATGACAGGCAAGTAACATCTCATTCTATTTCAATTTTTGATGATATGCCTTGCCTGATTCCCAGTAGGGAGACTCAGGAAATGCAGTCCCCTGAGCTCTCCCCACCTGCTGCAGCCAATAATTCTTCACCTGTCCTCTCTGTGTCACCTCTATCTGTTCCTGAGTATCCGCCGGTCCCAGATCCAAGCCGCCAGATGATGGAGGAGCTTGTGGCTCTGGAAGTTCCCATTCCAGTGCCAGCACGGAGCCGACCCCCAGCTGATGAGCCACTAGCGTGGTCCTCTTCGCCTGGGAGTCTTAGGACTGCTACCACCATCATGCCTGCTGCGGAGGCCACCGCAGCAGAGTTTGAACCCGAGTTGGACCTTCAGAGGAACAAGCTCGAGTCACCATCATCGCCTGGATCGACGGAGTCCTGGACGGTGGTGGATCTCGAGCTCAGGCAAGTGCTCTCTTGTCTTCCTCCTTTCTGTGTTAGAGCAATCTTGCCTAGCTCTTGGTGAGGAGAGCCGGGTGCAGCCGCCCACTGAACCTGAACTCACCTCACCGGAGTCCACCGCTGCAGGTGACCCTGAACCCCCCCCCCCCCCCCATTCTATGTGTTTCTGAGTCTTCCTCCAGGGTCACTGGGCGTGATCCAGCACAGCCAGAAGTCTCCGTGTGTCCAGGCTCACCGCCCAGGGTCGCTGAGGGTCCAGCTTCCCCCACTGTGGAGGTTGCTGTAGGTGTTGCTCCGGCCCAGGCTGGGTCCACCATGGGTGCAGCTCCTCCCCTGCCTGAGGCTGTCGTCTGGGTTCCTCCTCCTCTATTGGGGTCTTCATGGGTGCTGTGCCCCAGCCTGAAACCAACATGGGTGCTGCCTTCCAGCTTGGGCCCGCTATGGGCATTGCACCCCAGCCCGGGCCCACCGTGGGTGCAGCATTGGTCCAGTCAGGGCCCACTGAGGGTGCAGCTCCGCTCCTGCCTGGAGCCACCATGGGTTCAGCGTTTGCTCTCCTCCCCCGCCAGACGTCGTCGGGGTCTTCTATCTTCCACCATCTGACATCACCATGGGTTCTGCTATGGGGAGGCCGCCTCCTGGGTCATCCCTGCGGTCCAGGTGGTTAAAGAACTCAGGCCGGCTGCCCGATAGACGGAGCCGCTGGGTTGGGTGGCCAGTATTCTCTGGCAGGCCACCCGACTCATGCCATCTTGCCATCTGGCTGACCTGGGACTTCGGCCGGCCACCTGAATTGCCTGGTTCTTTGGTCTAGGGAAACCCAGGGGCCTGATATAGCATGGTGCGGGTCCTGTAGTTTTGTTCCCTTTCGTATGATTTATTGTTCTGTTTATTATTTATGCTCCAGTGTTATTATATGGTCTGTTTTTGTAGTTTTTGAGTATTTTGACTTTTTTCTGTGGCAAGGTCATCATTCCTTCTTTCCCAGACATCCCCATCTGGTTTTTTACTCACTGCCTGCTCTCCTAGTGACCTCAGCTGCATGAGTTCTGTCATCAGGTCACCAGCCCACTCTTGTTCCTCACACCTGCTGCTCATCATTCCCCATTACCTCTTTGTATTTAAGTTCTGCCTTTCCACTGTGTTGTTGCTGCTACATTGGATGTCAAGATTGGTTATACTCTGATGATCCAACTTTTGTCTACTCCACTTCATCAGCCTCTGAAGTTTACTTCTTCTGAGCACTCCCTGCTCAGAGGCTTGATTTGTAAGTTGTTCTTGCTTTGCATTTTTTGTTCTTGTCAACACTATTTTTGGACTTTGTGGGGTTTTTTTCTGTTGAATAAATGTCACAGCACCATCCAGCACATGGGTTTTTCTCTCTGCCTCGTAGAAGCATTCATGACAGGGTTTAATAGGATTTAACATGTTTTAACACAAACTACTTTATAGTTCATATTGTTGACAGACTTACACCAAACCAAAAGTGATTTCTCAAACTGCTGCATTACTATTTAGATAGCTTTTCCAATCTTTTAGCATTTAATTTATGTCACTAAATCTTGGTAACCTTTACAAAAAAAAATGAAAGTGGAGACATATCTGTAAAAGGCACAAAAGTTTATTGTAAAAATTCCTAGTGCAATACAAAAGGAGTACATAGTACATTATTCACACAGAATATACTGTATATTTATACAGTATCTACATGTATATATCCAGTAAATCCATGTATTTTCCATGTAACCTTGTGACTGTATTATTTTAATTGCTTTTACTCCTACATGAAGTTTGTTTTGGGTTAAAAATGCATCCTAATTGTTAAATATATTTTATTATACCTAACTCGGTACTGCTTACCTGTTGAAATATATATTTTACGGCTATTATAACCCCATAATATGGCACCTGGCGACCAATTTTTGGCAGCTGATCACTTTTTGCCACGACACCACCGGCTGGAGCAGGTACATCCCATGATGTCTCAAAAGTCCATGATTTTCACACAGATCAGAGTGATCTGTAGCACAGGAAGCTAAACGTTTCTTCAGCCATTCTGAAGCTCTGCAACCACTGCGGTTCATGAAGCTGGGATGACATCCCACCACTGAGAGGCTCGGTTGAACGGCCAGACTGATGGTTTGAAGCAATAATTTTGCCACAAGAGAGCCATCTGAAAGACACACACGCAGCATACATATTTTAGTACCTAATAGCGATAACTTGCCGTGATTACAATGTAGTATGGAGGACTTAGTGCTTAGCTAGTATTAGCAATCAGCTTACCTTCATATGTGATCTAGTTTGTATCCTCACGTCTCCCGCTGCCCCATGGCTTCCTAAACTCTCCAGTACTTTTCTAGAGTTTTGTCTCGCTGTCTGTAGCCTTCTCTTGCTCTCCTTTTTTGCCTTTACTCTGACAAAAAGCCAGCGAGCAGTAGGCTCGGCTCCATATCCATCTTGTGTTTTGCTTGTCACATACAAATGATATCGTAGGAATGTCGTGCCACCTTGCTATAAAGATCTTACAAACTTAAGGTGGTATTCAGTTGTAATGGATAACAAACAACACCGTGTTGAGTCGGGCTGAGTAGGTGCTAGTGGAATTATTATTCTCAATACAGGGTCTACAGCTATTTGCCATCCAAAATGGCAGGAAAACAATGTGGCACGTGACCACTGACATGTGCAACCCCTCTATAACAGCTTCAACTCTTCTATGAAGGCTTTCTACAAGGTTTATGAGTGTGTTTATGGGATTTTTTTTTTTTTTTTTTTTTTTTTTTGGTCATTCTTCCAGAAATGCATTTGTGAGGTCAGGCACTGATGGTGGACGAGAAGGTCTGGCTCAGTCTGTTCTAATGCTTCCCAGAGGTGTTCTATTGGGTTGAGATCAGGGCTCTGTGCAGACCAGTCAAGTTCCTTCACACTCACACATCCATGTCTTTATGGACCTTGCTTTGTGCATTGGTGCATATTCTTTTGGCTGGGTGTCCCAATACTTTTGGTAATATAGTTTATTTTCATGTCTTCTGGACCTCTTTTCAAACAGTACAAACTCAGTGGAGACTGAAACCACAAATATTTGTTACTCAGTCTGCAGATAATTCATGAGTGGCTATAAAAAGGTTTTTGTTACCAAGGTGTCATAGAAGAAACATCTCAGGATGGGTAGAAGCCAAGAGTTCTCTCAAGAGCTTCACAAACTGATTGTTGTAAAACTTATTGATGAATTTAGTTACAGATGTACAGTGGTGCATTGAAAGTTTGTGAACACTTTAGAATTTTCTACATTTCTGCATAAATATGACCTGAAACATCATCAGCTTTTCATACAAGTCCCCAAAGTAGATAAAGAAAACCCAGTTAAATAAATGAGACTTTTTTTTTTTTTACTTTTTCACTTATTTATTGAGGAAAATGATCCAATATTGCATATCTGTGAGTGACAAAAGTTTGTGAACCTTTGATTTCAGTATCTGGTGTGATCCCCCCTTTTGCAGCAATAACCACAAATAAACGTTCCTGGTAGGGGTGTTGGAAAAAATTGATTCACATAAGGATCTAGATTCTCATTTTGCAAGATCCAGAATCAATTCACAAAAATTAAGAATCGATTTTTTTTTATTATTATTATTATATATTTTTTGTGGTGGTGCCGGGGTCCCGTCACATGACTCATATTGGCACTTCATGATATGCAATTGCACATTGACGCTGCCGACGCAGGAGAGCCATGCAGAGTAGCTTACTAGCTAGCAGCCGGATGAAACAGTCGGAATAAGGAAAAAAATGGTGGAGCAAAAAATTCAGCCAATCTCATCTTCAATGAAGGCAAATGTGTGGGTGCATTTTTGTTTCTACAACATTCCGGGAAAGAAAGCATTTGATATGACACGTGTAATATGTAAAGTTTGCAAAACAAGTCAAGTACTTTGGTAACACCACAAATGCCGGGGCTCACATTAACCTCCATCACCCAGAGTTGAAAGAAGTGGAAAATGTTGCAAGTCCTCCTGCTGAACAATGCACACTGCACCACTTCAGCAGACTCCCAGCAAATTCTGAACCGGCAAAAAAAAAAAATCACGAAATCATGTAGCAGCACTTTATTTTGTTTTACAAGTTTGTTTTTTAAGTCTCCGAAGAATTTAGATACTTAAGTATATATTTGTGCAGGTTTAAAATTAGTTACTTATCTTGGGCATCAATTGCATTCAATTCTTATTGAATTTGTTCATTGTATTAAGTTACTGTGTAGGTAACCATACACTGACTGCATACAGTCAGGTAGCACAACTATTTAAATGGATGTTTAAAGTATTTGTGGTAGAATTTACTTTTGATTTTTAATGAATAGCCTATATTTCTAGAATGGTGGAGGGCGACCAAACCTATACACTATGTTTGATTTTTTTTTTTTTTTTTTGATTTTGTATACTTTATTGATCCCCAGAGGAGAAATTGAGGGCATTCACCTGGATGGATGAAGCAGCCACGGTACAACGCTATCCTTTTACTATTCACACACACATTCACACCTAGGGCCACTTTTAGAGTCTCCAATTAACCTAACGTGCATGTTTTTGGCTTGTGGGAGGAAACCGGAGAACTCCCAGAGTAAACCCACGCAGACATGGGGAGAACATGCAAACTCCACACAGATCACTGTTGGTCAGGGGATGGGATCAAATCAGGGATCCCATGGCCAAGGGTGAGTTGCTGTGCTGCCACAGTGCTAACCACTGCTCCACCGTGCCGTGTTAAAGCTGTTAGGAATTGTGATATGCTAAAAAGGAAAATTTTCAAAATTTATTCCACTTGTGTACAATTTCATTTTTGAAACTCACAAGTTTTCAATACATTAAAAAGCAGTTACTAACCAAAGCCTACCTTTTTCATTTAGCAGTATTTTATTGCAAATCAGTTGATGTAATTTTTTAAAAATATAACCCCCCAAAACATCAACACACTGTACTCTGCTTTCAAGCTTACCTCAGCACTTTTTGCAGTGCAGTGGACTTTTTGAGTCGAAAATCGATTCTGAATCGAATTGTGATCCCAAAAATCAGAATCGAATCATGTGACTTCTAAAAAATCACAGCCCTAGTTCCTGGTAACTGTTGATCAGTCTTGCACATTGGCTTGGAGGAATTTTAGGCAATTCCTCCGTACAGAACAACTTCAGCTTTGGGATGTTGGTGGGTTTCCTAACATGAACTGCTAACTTCAGGTCCTTCTACAACATCTCAATTGGATTAAGGTCAGGACTTTGACTCGGTCATCCCAAAACATCACCATTCTTTGGTAGAACGACTTTTGTGCTTGATCGTTGTCTTGTATCATGACCCACTTTCTCTTGAGATTCAGTTCACGGACAAATGTCCTGATGTTTTCCTTTAGTATTTGCTGGTATAATTCAGAATTTATTGTTCCATCAATGATGTGAAGTCATCCTGGCTTAGCTGCAGCAAAACAGGTCCAAACCATGATACTACCACCACGTTTCACAGATGGCATAAGGTTCTTATGCTGGAATTTAGTGTCTTCCTTTCTTCTCATTCAAACCAAAAAGTTCTATTTTGGTGTCAACCTTCCACAGGACATTTTTCTAACAGCCTTCAGGCTTGTCCACGTGATCTTTAACAAACTGCAGAGGAGCAGCAGTGTTTTTTTCTGGAGAGCGGTGGCCTTCTCCTTGCAGCCCTGCAATGAACACCATTGTTTTTCAGTGTTCTCCTGATGGTGGAGTCATGAACATTAACATTAGCCAATGCTAGAGAGGCCTTCAGTTGCTTAGAACTTATCCTGGGGTCCTTTGTGACCTCACTGACTACTACACGTCTTGCTCCTGCAGTGATTTTGGTCGACCACTCCTAGGGATGGTAACAGTGGTCTTGTGGAGAGAGGAATAATCAGGCGAGGCGGTCCAGAGCAGAGCAGAGCAGACTTTATTAATCTCTCTCTCACATTCACAAGAATCACAAGCATAAAAAACAGGTCGCGGGCACATCTCCTTTTATAGCATACAACTCGCTCTGCGATGCGTGGTGCTGCATTAACATGAATGCATTTGCCAGTCCCATTCCCTTTGTCACTGTTTGCATCAAAACACAAATCCCCCCCGACAATTCACCCAGCACATTAACATGCAGACTGGAGGAGGATGCATATCCTCATGCGAAAACCATAGACAGTCCTGCACCTCTGTTATGCATCTCGTCCTGCCATGCCCTTCCGTCTGAGTGGAAACATACTCAGTGGATCCCCCCCCCCCGAAACTCAGACTGAGCCTTAACCCTCATGTCCTTTGGGCTTCAGCCTACGTCCATAGCGGCTGTAACGGGGAGTCAGCGGCTCCAAGGTGCTGCTGTGCCGGTGGGGCGCTCTTGGGGGTGTGTCCGTCTGTGGGAAGACATTTGGGGGGGGGAAACATCTTCAGCATGCCATTGTAACTGATCTGGCAAGTCATTTACCTAGCGAGTTCTCAGTGGGGGTCGTCTGCACCGAGGAGCTCGGGCCAACACCACCTGTTCGTCTGCTAAAACAAAGGCAGGCTTGAGCCTATCTATACAGACTGTTTCCCTGCGTCCCTCCAAGTCTAACACAAAATGTTCCTCCCCGGGTTTCAGCACTCTGAACGGGCCATCGTAGGGCGGGTGTAAGGGGGTCCGGTGGGCATCATGCCTGACAAATACAAACGATGCGTCATTCAGGGTCTTTGGCACAAAAGCACGGGGAAAACAGTGGTGGGCCGGTCCGGGTACCGTCCCTGCTTCTGCGCTATGCCATGAAAGCGGGGATGGATCGGTGTTCAGTGTGGGGTTGTCCAGCAAAAATTCTCCGAGGAGCCGCAGCGGCTGGGAAAAAAACAGCTCTGCTGGGGAGGCTGCCAAATCCTCCTTCGGTGCTGAACGCAACCCTAATAGAACCCACGGCAACCGGTCCACCCAATTTGCATCCGTAAGCGAAGCCCTGAGGACTGCTTAAAGCAACCTATGGAAACGCTCACATAACCCATTGGCCTGGGGGTTGTACGCAGTCGTGCGATGAACTGTGATGCCCAGGCTCCGGGCCATTGTGGACCAGAGGTCGGAAACAAACTGTGGGCCCCAATCGGACGTGATATCTGAAGGGGCGCCGAAACATGCTACTCATGTCGTCAAAAAAGCACGTGCAACTTCCGCGGATGCGGTGGAAGCTAGCGGGACTGCTTTGGGCCAGCGCGTGGTGCGGTCCACCACTGTCAGGAGGTGCGTGAACCCCTGCGATGGTAGAAGGGGGCCCACGAGGTCCACGTGAACGTGGTTGAACCTCTTAGCCGGGATATGGAACGGCTCCAAGGGGGCCTTTGTGTGCCTGTGCACCTTTGCTTGTTGGCATGCTACGCAAGCTGCATCCCACTCTTTTACCTGTTTGCGCAGCCTCGGCCAGACGAACTTTGCTCGCACCATTATGACTGACGCGCACACTCCTGGGTGCACCAGGGAGTGAACCGACTCAAAAACGCGGGAGCGCCAAGCGCGTGGGACCACCGGCCGTGGGTGACCTGTGGAGACGTCGCAGACTGGGGGCGGGGGGGGGGGCATCCTGCAGTACTCTGCTCTCCAGCCTTAACCCTGTTGGTCCAGACTGGAGCGCGCAAACGTCGCATCGCCGATCTGCTCAGCGGCCATGGCTGTATAATCTATCCCTACGTAGACTAGGGCCACTAATGCGCGCAAGAGGCAGTCCTCCACCATGTTGAGTTTACCGGCCACATGCTGAATGTTGGTCGTAAACTCCGAGATTGCGGCCAGCTGTCTCTGCTGCCAGCCTGACCATGGTTCTGAAACCTTGGCCATCGTGTACATTAGCGGCTTGTGGTCCACGAACGCAGTGAAGGTGCGCCCTTCCAGCCAGAACTGGAAGTGGCGTATGGCTAGGTGGAGAGCCAGTAACTCCCTGTCGAACGCGCTGTATTTACGCTCATTGTCGCGCAAAGAACTGCTAAAAAAGGTGAGCCCCTGCCAAGAACCGGCAACGCGCTGCTCCACGACGGCCCCTATGGCCATGTACAATGCATCAGTAGTAAGCGCTCTCCAAACTGCCGGGTCCGGGTGTGCCAGTAGTGCAGCGATCGCCAGAGCTGTTTTAACCTCGGAAAACACCTGCTCTCGCTCAGGAGTCCAGTTGACTCTGTCCGCCGGTTTCCGTTTCTTAAGCGCGGCGTACAACGGCTGCATGAGCTGGGCTGCGTGGGGGAGAAAACGGTTGTAGAAGTTAACCATCCCCAAAAACTCCTGCAGCGCCCTGACCGACTGAGGCCGGGGAAAATCTGCCACTGAGCGCACTTTGTCCGGTAAGGGTATCGTGCCCTCCGGTGAGATGCGGTGGCCCAAAAAATCGATTCCCGTCACCCCGAACTGGCATTTCACCGGGTTGATTATTAACCCATGCTCCTCCAACCTCTGGAAAACTGTCCTGAGGTGGGCTACGTGTTCGTCCTCGGACACGCTGGCCACCAGGATGTCGTCCAGGTAGATGAACACAAACGGCAGATCATGCAGTACCACATCCATCATGCGTTGGAATGTCTGCAACGCGCCTTTTAACCCGAAAGGCATGCGTAAAAACTCAAAAACACCAAACAAGGTTATCACTGCCGTTTTAGGTTATGTCCTCAGCGCGCACCGGGACCTGGTGGTAACCACGGACTAGGTCTATTTTGGAAAAAATGCGTGCCCCAGTGAGGTGAATGGAAAAACCCTGAATATGGGGGATTGGGTAGCTGTCGTTCGCTGTGACATTGTTTAATCTGTGGAAATCTCCGCAAGGTCGCCACGATCCCTTGGCTTTAGGCACCATGTGCAGCGGGGATGCCCATGGGCTGTTTGAGCTTCTGATGATGCCCAGCTTTTCCAAGTTGGCAAACTCCTCGCGTGCTATGGCCAGTTTAGCTGCGTCCAGGCACCGAGGTTGTGTGAAAACGGGTAGCCCCGTGATGGTAATGAAGTGCTCCACCCCGTGTTTAGTGACGGTCGCTGAAAAGGTCAGGACTGTGAGTGCTGGGAACTGGGTGAGTAGTGTGTGGAACTTACCCCCTGGAGCTGTGACGTTGGCTAGTGTTGTGGACCCGGCTCCTCTAGCTGTACAGGGGAGAGAATCAAAAGACATTGCGTTAATCAGGCGTCTGTTAACCACATCGACTAGTAGTCCATGTGCACACAAAAAAATCAGCACCCAAAATGGGGAAGCTGCATGCCGCTATGACGAAAGTCCATTGGTATGTACGGCCGTGCAAGGATACAGTCAGTGTCCTCTCACCAAAAGTCTTAATGTCTGAGCCATTTGCGGCTGTCAGCTCGGGGCTGCTAGTTCCCGCCAGCCGGTCTGCGTAGAACGGCAGGATGAGACTCTTTTGGGAGCTGGAGTCCATGAGGAACCGTCTCCCTGAGCGTGAGTCTGTCACATAGAGCAGCTTGCTTGCTTCACCGGCAGTCGCAACTGCTACCGACTGCCGGCCCTGGTGTTTCCCGAGTGCTAGAATTGGCACAGTGGCACGCATCGGCGTGCGTCCTCTCCAAAACAGCAGTGGTAGAAGCGGAGCGTGTCCCTTCGGTGCTTCTTGGCCTCTGCTGCAGCCACCGTCGTTGGCTTCCCTCCTCCGCTGGCCATCTCTCTGAGCTCCGACGCCGCTGCGTTCATTGCAAGGGCTCTGGTGGTGAGGATAATCCGATCTGCCTCTTGTGCTAGCGCCCGGTAACTGCGCGCGGCCAGCAGCGGCGAATTGGCAAGGACCGCCCTGGCCGCTGTCGGGAGGTTCCAGAGGAAAAGGTGGGCAAAGAGGAAATACCCGTCATCTGTGCCCATCAACGCCAACATCTTCTCCATTAATTCGACAGCTGACCCGTCTCCCAACTCGGAGCGCGTCAGGAGCCTTTCTATTCTCTCGCAGTCTGAGAGCGTGTAGCGCCGGGTCAGCACAGTTTTCAGAGCATCGTATTTGTCGTGGACTGGGGGCTGTTGGAGCAGGCTCGCCACCTGCTGAGTTGTGCGTGCATCCAGTGCTGCAACCACGTAGTAGTATTTGGTGTCATCCGCCATTATTCCCCGGAGCGCGAACTGGGCCTCGGTGTGGAGGAACCAAGACTTCGGGTCGTGTAGCCAAAAGTCTGGGAGTTTGACCAAAACGACACACGCGTTGCTGGCACCTCCTGTCCAGGTCGTCTCCGGGGTGTTCGCCTCGAGTTCCATTTTGTGTCAAGGGTCACCAGTGTGGAGAGAGGAATAATCAGGCGAGGCGGTCTAGAGCAGAGCAGACTTTATTAATCTCTCTCTCACATTAACAAGAATCACAAGCATAAAAAAACAGGTCGCGGGCACCTCTCCTTTTATAGCATACAACTCGCTCTGCGATGCGTGGTGCTGCATTAACATAAATGCATTTGCCATTCCAATTCCCTTTGTCACTGTTCGCATCAACACACAAATCCCCCCCCCCCCCCCGACAATTCCCCTTGTCATCCAGCACATTAACATGCAGACCGGAGGAGGATGCATATCCTCATGTGAAAACCATAGACAGTCCTGCATCTCTGTTATGCATCTCGTCCTGCTATGCCCTTCTGTCTGAGTGAAACATATTGAGTGGATTCCCACAGTCTTAAATTTCCTCCATTTGTGCACAATATGTCTTACTGTGGTTTGGTGTAGTCCAAACTCTTTATAGATAGTTTTGTAACCTTTTCCAGCCCAGTGAGCATCAACAACCCTTTTTCTGAGGTCCTCAGAAATCTCCTTTGTCCATGCCATGATACACTTCCACAAACACGTGATGATACTTTGATAGATCTTTAAATAAATAATTATTTAAATAAAGCAGGATTGGTGGCCTAGTTGGTAGAGCATCCGCTCTACAACCGGGAAGTTGTGAGTTCAAATCCCGGTCGGGTCATACCAAAGACCATATAAAAATGGTACTTTCCACCTTCCAGCTTGGTGCTCAGCAAAACAGAACGGGGAAAGGAAAGTTAATGCACAAAGCTACCAGCGGACTGATCCCCCCCACTGTAGCTTTCATTACTTACAGTAGCTATGTGGTCTAGGGTCAGTGAAATGGAGATAGGCGCCGCCCCATACACCACATGGTGTCCCACATGCTGTGGAAGGGATTAACTTTCATTCATTCATCTTCTACCGCTTAATCCTTTTCGGGTCGCGGGGGGGCTGGAGTTTATCCCAGCATCTTTGGGCAAGAGTCAGGGTACACCCTGGACAGATCGCCAGTCCATCGCAGGGCCAACACAGAGAGACAGACAACCATTCACTCTCACAGTCATACCTAAGGACAATTTAGAATCCCCAGTTTGATGCCAATTAACCTAACTTGCATGTTTTTTGGCATGTGGGAGGAAACCGGAGAAATCCCGGAGAAAACCCACGCAGACATGGGGAGAACATGCAAACTCCACACAGATCACTGTTGGTTGGGGGCTGGGATCGAACCCAGGATCCCCCGGCCAAGGGTGAGTTGCTGTGCTGCCGCAGTGCTAACCACTCCGCCACCGCACTGCTTAACTTTTTAAAATGAAACAGTATGTCCACTCACATCTGACTGTCATTCCATTGTTTGAAAACGGCTGACTCTAATTTCACCTTCAAATTACCTGTTAATCCTAGAGGTTCACTGTCATATTGATAGAATCAACAGCTCACGTGCAGGATGCTACACCAGAGGAAACACTCATGACACAGAGAAGCAACATTTAAATAGTTTATTAATTTCAAAAGAGGAGCACTGTTTATATAAAACGTCACTCGCCAGGAGAAGACACAGCCTGTGGGAAGAGACGAGAGCAATCAATAAGAGAAGAGAGGTAGGGAAGTGGTAAGACGAATTTGCCATTTACATGAGCCGAGCAGAGAACCCAACAGAGAACCCAGTAGGAATAGATGAAGCTGGTTGGGGGTTGGAACTGGGTGGTGTCTGACTGGGTGGAGATAGGAAGCTGAGGTGGGGTGAGGATGATGGAGCAGGTGAGGGCACAACAATCCCCGGAGACGCACCGCGTGGATGGCAGCAACCTGGAAAAGGAGAAAAAGAGGAATGTGAGTAGGCAATCCTCTGTGATAAAGTCAAACTTACTTGCTGTTGGCCTAGGCAGCATACCCAACGAGCCAGCGCTGAAGCTCCCACTTGATGATCCTTATAAGCACTGACAAGGAAGAGGCAGCAGGTGCGTCCACTCACACAGGTGTGATGATTGCCTGCGGAGCCGGAGAATCTTTAGCAGGAAGGAGGGTGCCCCCCCCCCCCAAGGAACGCCTCCTGGCGGTCCACTGGGCTTATCCGGATGGGCTTGGTGAAAGGCCCGGACCATCCCTTTGTCGTGGAGGTAAGATTTGGGGATCCATGACCTTTCTTCAGGGCCATAGCCCTCCAGTTGGACTAGATATTGTAAGCCTTGGCCCCAGCAGCGAATGTCCAGAATTCTCTCTGGACGGTATAGGTGGTCTGGCCGTCGAGGGTCCAAGGGGAAGGAGGCAGCTTGGGGGGGGGGGAGGACGGAGAGGACTGGCAGAGAGGGGTTTGATCTGGGAGACGTGAAAAGTCGGGTGGACACAGAGGATCCTTGGGAGCTGTAGGTGGACCGTGGCTTCATTGAGGATCCTGGTGATGGGAAACGGACCCAAGAAGCGAGGTGATAACTTCCTAGATTCCGTTTTCAAGGGTATCTGGTCCGTCGAAAACCACACTTGCTGACCAACCTTGTATTTGGGAGCTGGGGCCCGCTTCTGGTCTGCATACTGGCAGTTACGCTCCATAGAGCGGAGAAGGGCGGCTCAGGTGGCCCTCCAGAGCCGGCGGCAGCGGCGTGCGTGAGCCCCCACGGACGGCACCGTGACTTTCCTCTCTGCCATGGGCAACAGGGGGGGAGTTTACCTCATAGAGGCCTCAAATGGTGTGAGTCCCATGGCAGCGGAGACAGCTGAGTTGTGGGCGTATTCCACCCAGGTCAGATGTGTGCTCCAACAGCAAGGGTTTTCGGCTGCTACACATCTGAAGGCAGCCTCCAGGGACTGGTTGGTATGCTCAGCCTGCCCGTTGCTCGGGGGGTGGTAACCAGACGTGAGACTGACTGTGGTTCCAAGCAATCAGCAGAAGGATTTCCAAACTTGCGAAGTGAATTGTGGGCCCTGGTCAGACACGATGTCCACAGGGATACCATGTAGGTGGATGACGTGAGTGGTGAGGAGGTCGGCGGTTTCAGAGGCGGAGGGTAGTTTGGGGAGGGGTACTAGATGAATAGCTTTGGAGAATCGGTCGACAATGGTAAGAATGACAGTCTTGCCATGAGAGGGGGGAAGTCCTGTGACACAGTCCAAGGTGATATGGGACCAAGGTCAACTGGGGATGGGTGAGGAGTTGGACTTGTTGCGAGCGCAGGCCTGACACGCCTTAACATAGTCTTGGACATCCCTCCGCAGGGTGGGCCACCAGAACACTCGTTGGACCAGGTCTGTTGTCCGAATTATCCCAGGATGGCAGGCGAAGTGGCTGGAGTGGCCCCACCAGATGACATCACTGTGGAAGGTGGCAGGAATAAACATGCGGTCTCTAGGGCACCCTGCTGGTTTGAGCTCCAGGGATTAGGCCTGTTGGACCCTCTGCTCGATTTCCCAGGTAAGAGCTCCAAGGATGTACGAAGGCAAGACGATTGGCTGGGAGAGGGACGGGGGGGTGGGACTGAATGGTTGGAACAGAATTGTCGGGAGCGTCCAATTTGATGCTGCGTGAGCCTGGCTTGTATGTAATGGTGAAAATGAATCTGAGGAAGAATAAGGCCCAGCGGGCCTGCCTGGCGTTAAGTGGGCGGGCCGACTGGAGGTACTCTAAATTCTTGTGGTCGGTCCACACGACTATAGGATGGACCGCTCCCTCCAACCAGTGCCTCCACTCTTCTAAAGACAACTTAATGGCTAGGAGCTCTCGATCCCCTGTTGTAATTTCTCTCGTCCGGGGTAAGCCGCCGAGAGAAAAATGCGCATGGGTGGAGTTTCTGATCAGAGGTTGAGGGCTGTGAGAGGACCGCGCCCACCGCCGAATCAGAAGCGTCCTCCTCTAGGGTAAACTGGAGCTGAAGATCAACCTGGGCCAAGATGGGCGTATTGGAGAACAGGCTCTTTAATTTGGAAAAAGCCTGCTCGGCTGCCTTGGACCAGAGAAATGGCACCTTAACAGAGGTCAGCTGTGTAAGAGGCTGTGCTACCCCACTGTAGTTCCTGATGAACCTGTGATAAAAGTTTGCAAACCCCAAGAAGTGCTGGAGCTCCTTGCGGGAGTGGGGTGTAGGCCAATCCAGCACAGCCTTCACCTTGACCGGGTCGGCTCTCAGCTTCCCCTCCGCCACAATAAATCCCAGGAAGGAAGTAGAGCTGGTGGAAAACTCACACTTTTCAGCCTTGACAAAAAGTTGGTTCTCCAGGAGCAGTTGTAACACAGCCCTGACATGGGTCTTGTGCTCCTCTGGTGTGCGAGAAAAAATGAGAATATCGTCCAAATATACGAAAACAAATTGATTCACCATATCGCGGAGGACGTCATTAAAGAAGTGTTGGAAGATGGCGGGGGCATTGGTCAGCCCAAAGGGCATAACCAGATACTCAAACTGCCCCAAGTGTGTTTTAAGAACACTTGCCCCAAGTGTTTTTGGAGTTTTGTGCCCAATTAATAATAGGATTATACCTCTGGAGCCAAGGGTACCCCAGGACCACCGGAGAGGATGAATTTGGGAAAACTAGGAACGATAATTCCTCCCGGTGGTTCCCGGAAAGAAGGACGGAAATAGGTGCTGTGCATTCCGAGACTGACGCCACGTTCTGGCCTGATAGAGTGGTGACGTTCAGAGAAGTGGATAATTTAGTAGTGGGAATACCCATCTCCCGAACGAGTTGGGAGGAGACGAAATTCTGCTCCGCCCCCCAATCAATCAAAGCCGTAACCCTCCTCTCGACCCCCGGCAGTTGGATCAGGGCCAAAATAGAGAAATTACTGGGGGGATGAGCGAGTTCCACCTGTCAGACCCCCCCATGGCTACTGACGGGCCGCATCATTTGGCTTCAGGTGGCAGTCGTCCAATTTATGCTGTAAAGAGCCACAGTACAAGCACGCACTGACCCTCCTCCGCCACTGGTGCTCTTCTGGAGTCAGCCGAGACTGGCCAAGGTCCTTCGCGCGCTCACAGTACCGGTTATCCAAGCCGACAGCCTGATCAATTAGACCATCCAAGGAGGAGGGAACAGCGTGAACCGCTAGGTCATCACGGAGGATGGGGTTTAAACCCTGGAGGAAGGCGCTTCGTAGCGAAACGTCATTCCATCCAGAGTCCGCTGCTTCGACCCAAAACTCCACAGAGTAGTCAGCTACAGACCGACTTCCCTGGCATTGAGACAAGAGGTGGCTCATTATGTTGCCCTCACTCTCCGTTTGGTCAAAGGTTCGGGAGAATTCGGTGACAAAACGATTGAATGTGTAGTTAGGACCCTCCGGGCTGTCAAGAACAGATCGGGCCCAGCTAAGGGCCCGGTCGCGCAGCAGGAGAGTCAGGAAATGGATCTTAGAAGTTTCGTCCGGGTACTCCCCCCCCACCTGGCCCAAATATAGCCGAACATGACAAAGAAAATCCTTACATTTCCCCACCTCCCCCGCATACGGGGCCGGCGAAGGAACAGAAGTAGTTTGGTGCACGATGGAAGAAACAGGGGCAGCAGGTGGAGAGGAAGGTCCCGAGTGAGACATATGGGCCAAATGCTCGGTGACTGTACTCAGCTGCAGCGTAATTGTTTCTAGCTGCTGCGTGAGTACGGCTACCTGCCTCTCTGTGGTGTCGAGGCAGTGAAGAGCGGAGTGATCCACTGATGCAGCTCCTGCTGAGGTTATGTTGTGGCTGGCTCATTCTGTCTTATTGATAGAATGAACAGCTCACGTGCAGGATGCTACATCAGAGGAAACACTCACGACACAGAGAAGCAACGTTCACACACTTTTGCCACTCATACATATGTACATATGTACATACATATGTAATATTGGATTATTTTCCTCAATAAATAAATGACAAAGTAAATATTTTTGTCTCATTTATTTAACTGGGTTCTCTTTATCTACTTTGAGGACTTGTGTGAAAATGTGATGATGTTTTAGGTCATATTTATGCAGAAATGTAGAAAATTCTAAAGGGTTCACAAACTTTAAAGCAACACTGTAGGTCAAAACTTCTAAATCTTCTAGTGAGCACTATTGAGGCCATCCATCCATCCATCCATCCATCCATCTTCTTCCACTTAATCCTTTTTGGGTGGTGGGTGGGGGGGTGGCTGGAGCCTATCCCAGCATCTTTTGGGCGAGAGGCAGGGTATACCCTGGACAGATCGCCAGTCCATCGCAGGGCTATTGAGGCCATTATCCACAAATAGAAAGAAATTCACTCTGCCATCAACCAGCCAGGAGCTCCTCACAAGATACAGTATCTGACCAGGGAGTCAGTAGGATAGTCAGAAGAGGAACACAAGAGCCAAGGACAACTGGGAAAGAGCTCCATAAAGACCTGGAGGCAGCAGGTACAATTATGACAGAGAAAACAATAGGCAATGGCTTCCACCATCTCGAGTTTGCTTCACAAGACTCCATTATTAAAGAAAAGGCACACTGAAAAACATTCAAAGTTTGCTTAGCAGCATTTAAACAAGTCTATAAAATACTGGGAGAATATAGTGTGGACCAATGAAAACAGAACTTTTTGGCTGTCATACAACACACCATGTTTGGAGGAGAAATGGCACTGCACATGACCCAAGAAACCTCTAGTCCAGCAGTGAAGTTTGGAGGTGGAAGCATCACTGGAAGATGTCCTATAAATAAAGGAACAATGAATGGAGCAATGTACAAGAGTATTCTTGAAAATAATCTGCTCTCATACTCTGGTACAAAAACCAGGCCATCCACAGGATGGTGATGATGAGACAGGGGTGGAACTTCCAGCAGGACAATAACCTCAAACACACAGAAACTCCATTAGTTTGGAACAAAGAAAATTAAGTTCAGTGGAAAAACAAGCTGGGCAGCGCGGTGGCAGAGTGGTTAGCACTGCGGCAGCACAGCAACTCACCCTTGGCCGGGGGATCCTGGGTTCGATCCCAGCCTCCGACCAACAGTGATCTGTGTGGAGTTTGCATGTTCTCCCCGTGTCTGCATGGGTTTACGCTGGGATTTCTCCGGTTTTCTCCCACATGCCAAAAACATACAAGTTAGGTTAATTGGCATCAAAACTGGGGATTCTAAATTGTCCTTAGGTATGACTGTGAGAGTGAATGGTTGTCTGTCTCTCTGTGTTGGCCCTGCGATGGACTGGCGATCTGTCCAGGGTGGACCCTGCCTTTCGCCCAAAGATGCTGGGATAGGCTCCAGCCCCCCCGCGACCTGAAAAGGATTAAGCGGAAGAAGATGGATGGATGGATGGAAAAACAAGCTTCTGCGCTTCCTCCCCAATCATCTGAAGCTTTAGCAGGTGCCTCTCAGCTCGAGGACATCAAACTCATTAAGAAAAGAGTCTGGAGCACACTGTCGAATTTACAGCCTTTAATGGTGCACAGACTGACGTTTCGACACTCTGTGCCTTCTTCAAATGTGACTCTGAAGAGCTCACAGATAGTTCAAAGTCCCGTCAGCTGATTTCTTACACTGTGATCTCAGATTCAGGCTCCTGTTTTCTAAGTGTATTTTCTGTTTTAAAGGCATCCTGCTGCGAGTTTTCTCTCCTGATGCTATGATGTCGACCTTCGTCTGCATGTATGTTTCTGTTTTTAAAGGTTTCCCATTTTGTTTGTTTTTGCTTCAAATTTTAGACACAGCTGAGGGGAAGCAACCATTATTTGTTCACCTTAAATTACCTTTTGACAGATTTTTTTTTTTATCCTTTCCAGTGTTACAGCTGACAGCTGTCAGGGCTGTGCTTCATTTAGCCAGGTGGAACAATTCCTTAAGGTCTGCTAGCGACCTGTTAACTAAAAACTAATCATCCACATAGTTATTAGGTTTTTGCAGGTATATGTTTTATTAATGGAAATTTTAAAAAAAAATAATTTCATGTCTTTCTTTAAGATAGAATGATTGCCCCCCCCCCCAACTGGTCAGTCATTAATTACATCAGTCACATTTAATTTTAAATGTTTTACAAAGCCAGAATGTTCAGCTGGTAAATAAAGAGTTTGTCATATTTGTAAAGGTGTTTTTTTGTCCACAATGGAATCTACATCCACAGAGTGGTGATTCCATAATTTTTGCCTGAGTTGTAGCAGTCCTAGTCTACAGGTTTTGGACTCCATGTGAATCTAGGTGTTATCCTGCTTGAGTCGTTTATGAGTCACATTTGAATCGCTCACTGATCGTGCCCAAATGCCAAGTCACGTTTCGTTACCTTGTATTCATACATGTGTAATGACAATAAAGTTGAATCTCATCTCATCTCATCTCATCCAGCTGTACATCTGAGACCTGATCTTCATCTCTCATTTATTTACATCCAAACCTTTTTCCTGCCTAATAAAAAGTGAAAACATTTGATCTAAATTTGTGAACAAATTGTTAGTGTTTAAGTTTGGTAGCATCTGTAGAGGGAACATCTAAGTAGATAATTTGGTCATTTTAATGGAAACGGGAAATCTCCATTTACACAAGTTCTCGTTGATGCTCATTATGATCAGTTTTAGATTTGACCACCTTCCAGAGACTGTCTTACTTTATTCCAAGGCTGGTTATCTCTTTAGGTGTGGAGTTATGGAGATGCTTAGGAGAGATGGCAGTGGGCTTTTTAACCAGATTGTTTAACACAATCTTGGAGAGTGAGAGGATGCCTCATGAGTGGAGAAGAAGTGTTTGGGTACCAAATTTCAAGAACAAGGGTGATGTTCAGAACTGTAGTAACTGCAGAGGCATAAAGTCGATCAGCCACACTAAGATATGGGAAAGAGTTGCTGAAGCCAGGTTAAGAGAAGAGGTGACAATCAGTGAACAACAGTATGGTTTCATGCCAAGAAAGAATACTACAGATACAATGTTTGTTCTAAAGGTGCATTCAGATCAAATGCAAAGTGAATTTTACGCATGGAACAAATGTATACAAAGTCAATGGAAAGAGGCAAGCACACGCGAACCTTGTACGTTCACATCCGAGGGATAGTGCTAGCTAGTAATGGCTTTAAGATTCTGCCATCACCAGAGTAAAAGTATCAACATTGGAAAGTAAACTAGTTTGAAAACAAGACTGACACTCATCTGGAGACAGATGGACCAGGAGCTCTGCAGATGAATCGGAGTATTGGAGTTTTTTTGCCACGGACATGCTAACAAGACTAGCAGGCTAGCAGTGTAAACAACCCATCATCCAGGTGAAACTTTAGAGGCAGGGACAATTTTTTTCAGGTGAGAACCCGTCATGACAGTGCTTTGGGAATTTCCACAGCAGGGTGCTTGTTTTTTTTCTTGCCTTCTGATTGTTGCTCTGAGTGTTGCTATCCCTGTGCTGTTGCAATCCTGGAATTTCCCCGTTGTGGGACTAATAAAGGCTTATCTTATCTTATCTTAGGTTGAACACAGCTGCAGAAGTCATAAAGGCAACTTCACCTGTCTGCAACTCACTCAGATGGTGAATTCATGTCTTTGCGTGTTTACATTGAGTTAGAATGTAATCACGCTGCGCGAAAAATTTGCCTGTTTGCAATTGGTCTGAATGAACTTTTAGAGTGTTGATGGAGAAGTATAGAGCAGGTCAGAAGGAGTTGCACTGTGCCTTTGTTGATCTAGAGAAAGCAGATGATAGGGTGGTATGTATGAGAGGGTGGTGCAGGACATGTATGAGGACAGCGAGATAGTGGTGAGGTGTGTTGTAGGAGTGACAGATGGATTCACGGTGGGGATGGGGTTACATCAGGGATCAGATATAAATTGATACTAATGACTGTGTGTTATATTATTATAAACTCATCAACTTTGCCAACAAAGGATGCCTTAAAGATTACAGTTCCATAAACAAGTTGATGAATGTAACGTGAGCATATGACCATCTACCTCTGGTACCACTGAGTTTGAAAGCTCAGAGTATATTTGGGTAAGGACTATTTCACAATTAATTCTGGATCTGTTTGATTGGGCTTACCAGTGATGTGCACAGACATTTTGAGGGATAGGTGCTCAAAAAAACCCACTCCAAAATACTGAAAAAAAGAATTACATACAGTAGTGCAGACTTTCCTGTATTTACTTGGTATATCTATTTTAATATCTATACACTCATGGAGATACTTCATATCCCACTGATTTCTACTGAATCATCACCTCAGAGACCATGGTCTTCATCATTATGCATCACAGGACGAAAGGTTAATGACAAAAAATGATCAGTGTTATGTCTGAAATTACCCTGGTTCACAGATAAGGCAAGGTGACTTGTGGAACACAGCTTTATTGAACTCACTCACGTTGACAGTCACTGACATATCACCGGCTAAGCTCAGGCGAGATAAAAGAGTAATAAGTTGGCCGACCTGGCCTTATATGGGGGGGGGGGGGGGTGGAGGCACCACCTGGAGGTGCGTGTCGATCTTACACTTTCATATTAAATACATATCTCACATTTTTCCCCCTTAAAAAAAAAAAAAAGTCCAAAACCACTCACTCATTAAGACCCTCCCCAATTTGGGGCCCAAATCACACACTACCACCCACACGGCAAGGTGGATTATTCTGCCACCTGCTGGGGTAAATTAGAGTCCATTAATAATTAAAATTGCATGCCGTGCTCCTAAACTAGAACCAAACCCCCCCCCCCCCCCCAAAAAATAATCCCTTATATAACTTTTTTTTCACAACAACACCAACAACACTAGAACTTCAACATATACTAGTTAGTGTTCAAGTAACAAGGACATAACTGGCATGGGGGCCCAGGGCACCCTCTCAGCAGATGCGCCCCTGGAAACAGCTAGTCTTTGGGGTGATGCCTGGCCCTCCGGACACTGAAGCCGCTCCTCCTCACCCTCAGCCTCGTCCCACGTTCAGCCTCATTTCCCGGAGTTTTCTCCTGGGCACACAGAAGCCAATTTACATGCCGCACCAAGCCATCAGATAGCCTGAAGTATGCTGCGCCCAGTTTGTCCACTATGCGTAGACACTCCCGATGCTCCTCAGGTTGTCTTCTGGCCCATTTTCACCACAGACATTCCTCATCTCGGCTCTGAACCCAATCCAGGACCCTCAATGGGGCCCGGTTTAGCTTGAGACGTTGTTGTCGAGCACGCTGATCCTCCGTGCTTCTTGGTCCTGCCCTGACCTCTTTCAAAACCACTGTAACGTTCACCATCATAGTCGCAGACCCTCCATCCCTCTGCGGCCGGGCTCCGAAGGCATCTGGTGCCAGGCCACTGATGTTGCTCGTCGGTCTAGGTACCGACCCTGGGCGAAATTTGTTCTGCTTGACCGCCATGGCACCTGGTAGTTCTTCAGCCCACACCGTGGGGATGGTTGTTAGGGATGGGCAGAGTGATTTCTTCTGTGGGCTCTCTCGGTTAAATCCATGCCAGACCCTGGCAAAATGGTTCAAGCGACCACATTTGTTACAACGTGCTCCTTCCGCTGGACAGTCCTTAGCCTTTTTGTGGTGCGTCGCAGACCCACAGCCCATGCAAAGGGACTTTCCTGGGGCCGATCCCCGGCTAGTAGCGTTGGTTTCCATCTCCTCGCTGTCCAAGCTATCTTCGCTGTCCAGGTCTGTGCATTTACCATGACAAGAGGCTCTAGCTTGTCCGCAGCCTCCATTTGGAGAGCTAGCTTGACGGCTCTGGCTAACATGAGTTCACTTGGCGCTATAAGTAGCCTAGCTTGCAATGTAGTGCTGCATGTCTGTTCCGCCAGCTGGTCACGAATCATTTCTTCCTCCAATGTCCCAAAACTACACTCGCTAAATAGCTGCTTCAAGTCGGTGACGAACTGCCAAACGGGTTCACCTACCCACTGATGCCGCTGCCAAAAGCAGATCCTCCGGACCGTCACATTATCTGGGGTGTGGAAATGGCTAGCTAGCAGCTCTGCTACCTCTTTGTAAGTGTCCGAGGGACCAAGCATTCACAGGACCCGCTGGCCCACTATACCCAAATTGTGAACCAGAAGCACCCGGGCTCTTAGCTTATTGAGCTCACCAAGTCCCAGTGTGGCAACATAAGTTTCAAAGGCTTGAAACCATCTCTGCCAGGACACCGGTGGCTCCCCAGGAAACTCAAGAAAAGGCCGAATTGGAGTTACACACACCTCCATGGTTTAATCCGACGTGGCCAATGTTATGTCTGAAATTACCCTGGTTCACAGATGAGGGGAGGTGACTTGTGAAACACAGCTTTATTGAGCTCACTCTCGTTGACAGCCACTGGCAGATCACTGGCTAAGCTCAGGTGAGACAAGAGAGAAACAAGATGGCCGACCCGGCCTTATATAGGGTGGGGTGGAGGCGCCACCTAGAGGTCGTGCCCATCTTACACTTTCATATTAAATACATATCTCACAATCAGCTTCTACTGAAAAATAAATATCTGTTCAAAATAAATACATCTTTGCAAAGATCTAAAAAAAGACTTTACTTTCAATAAAACAGTAAATCTCCATTTATATAAGTAAATCTTTGCAAAAAATAAATTTAAAAAAAAAACAATTTTAAGTACTAAATTTACTACACACATTTGTCAGGAAAAAGTTGCGTACTTATCAAAAGTTATAACTTTCCAAGAAAAATATTCACATTTACAAGAAAAATCTTCAGTAACAGGTGAGAAAATTGGACATTGAGAGAAAAAAGTAAAAAATTAAAAATCCTTGTAAATATGTGACTACTGTTGTTAATTTATGACTTTCTTTCTTGGAAATGTGGGGTTATTTAGCATTTGGAAGGTGTGTATTTTCTCATGAAAATGTAACTTTTCTAGTAAAGTTGGGACTTTTTAAATTATAAATTAGCATCTTTTATCATATTTTTGCACCTTTATTCTTGCAAATTTGTACTGAAATTACATTTAAACCATCTTTTAAAGTTCTGAACATCCCCTTGTTAAAAAATAAATCACCAGTTGCGTGTAGAAACTTTCCAGGAGGGGCCAAACGGGCAGTCGTGATTATTTTTTAGAGCCAGAAGTTCCTGTTTATTTTCCAACTGAACAAATATGAGTTCTCACATGACAGAGAAAAATGTGAACGCATACATTTTTCCACATAGTTTAAAGATTTTCTCCATTCAGCCAATCACAATCCAGGATGTAGAAACTGTGAAGGCCAGTGTCCATGATGATCCATGGGGGAGGACAGTGCAGGTAGGATAAGCTGTGAGAAGGTCTGGATTAGAGTTTGGACTTGCTGGGCACCACTGAGAGAAAACTCACACTGAGCGAGGTGTCAGACATTTTTTTTTTTTCCCATAAAGAGCATCTCTTCCACAGCGTCCTGATCCATCAGGTCCAGCAAGGCCTTCTCTGCTGGTCTGAACACGATCAGAATCACCGACCTACTGTACATCTACACCTACATTCTCATATTTGTTCCATCAGAATGTATTAGAATTACTCATGTCTATTTTCCTCATTTCGTAGCTTTTCTCTTGGTTTCCCTGCTTCCTGTAGTGTAGTGTATGTTAGAGTTTTCGTCCATTCAGATTTCACGTGTTGCCGGGGTCACGGAGATCTGCCTTAAGGCCTTCAGAGTCCAACAGTGCCGCCGATTGTTAGCTTAAAATGACCCATAATGAGACTGTTGCTTTAACCAATCAGATTCAGAGTCTGCCACATGGAGCCATCTAGCAGGCATATTCAACGGCATTTTCATCTTCACAGATTGGATGGTCATGGTACATGTTTGTTTTTTTTTTTAAAAAAGGAATGCATAGCCATAATGCGTCATAGATATATATGAAGACTAGACAGACATGGCTAACATTTCATGGCTAACGGAGGTGCCATGTTCTGTAGGTAATAATGATGGTTGACAGCGCCTGCAGCGTTGTGATAACAGGATACACAAACTGTTCAATATGGAGTCCGCACTTGGCCATCTGTGACTAGCCTCGTGGCTAGCCATGTCCTATCTATTCCTTATATATCTATGTGATGCATCACCCGGTAGAGTAAGATGAAATGATTGATGTTGTAGAAAACCAATAGAAAGAACTCTATCCTGGGAGAAAGACCCTCATTGGTCCTGCTGCTTAGAACACAAAGGCTGCACCTGATTGGTCAATGCAGACTGCCGTGGGCGGTCTTTCACCTGCTGGATAACATGGCGGATCGTGACTAAACTTAGTCTTTAAAAAAAACCAAAACAGTGAAATGTGTTTCTAACAACATCTGAGGTGAATCCATTGTCATGACAACAGCTGCTGGTTTAAACGTTCAGGATAACATCACTGCAGCTTTTTTGTCAAACTTTATTGGGAACAGTAAATGACATCATTACAGCTTCTACTAACTAACTAACTAACCTGCACTTATATAGCGCTTTTCTAGTCACAAAGACCACTCAAAGCGCTTTCATTAATACTAACCCTCTATTCTAAGGGCCTATAGGAAACAGATATCTAGGGACAATTTAGAACAGCCAATTAACCTAACATGCATGTTTTTTTTGGCATGTGGGAGGAAACCGGAGAAATCCCGGAGTAAACCCACGCAACACGGGGAGAACATGCAAACTCCACACAGATCACTGTTGGTCGGGGGCTGGGATCGAACCCACGATCCCCACAATCCCCCGGCCAAGGGTAAACTGTGCTGCCGCAGTGCTAACTGGCCAGCATCTCTTCCACAGGTCGTCACCCCACAGGTCGTCCACCTCCCCACCCCCATCGGTCCACTGAAGGCCTCCACAGAAAAAAAATCACAATCTGGTGTGCACCATGATGTAATTTAAACTACTGACCAACCTTCAGACCCAGGGTCACGGTGTCATTGTTATCACTGCTGTGACTTACTGTGGCGACTGCTGCACAGGTGAGCTAACCTGAGGTTAGCCGACAAGAAACCACAAAAAAATGAAGATTTTTCATTTGTCACATGAACTCAAACTCAGTCAGACTGGTTTAGTAAGAAGGCAGTTAAAGGTGAGCAAAACCAGATAGGAAGTAGGTCAAATCTTACATCAATAAATCAGTTTAAAAGTTACAGCAGGTTAGCCCCGCCCACAGAGGGAGGGACCCATAGAGGACTCCGTTTTTAACCAGAGGTGACCCACCCACCAAAGATCATAACTGTAGAAGACACCCCCGCAGAAACCTTGTTGATTTGATATCAAATACATGAAGCCATGAGTCAAAGTCATTAATAAGAGCTGATTTGTGATCAATAGTCGTTATTGATCAGTTACTGCTGTAGAACCATGAAGATGATTAATCTGTGTCGTTCTCTCATTATTATCAGAATAACCACTGGAAATATGTCCCTGACCAGCACCTGTAGAGTTCCTACAGAGAACCCACAGGTTCATGAGAAAAAAATCTGTTTTATCTTTGAAACGCAGCCATAAAAATGTTTCATCACGTCAGAGGGTCTGAAACGGTTCTTCAGTGTTTCTGTATGTTCTGCGCTACAGTCCACAGAGGTTCCTACAGGAGAACATCATCTCAGCAGGTCTGCAAGAACAGAGAAGTTCGTTCTTTTTCTTCACGTGGCCAGAACAAGAACAAAGTTTTAAGTTTTTTCTAATTGGGACACTTCATACTTCACAAGAAGGCTCCAGATCCACCTGTCATGGCTGCAGGGAAAATACTAACATTGGTTCATGAATATAAATACTTGGGCATTGTAATTGATTCTAAACTCACATTTAAATCTCAGGTCAAGAAAGTTACAAACAAAATTTAAATTTAATTTAGCAAATTTCAGACATATTCAAAGCAATCTAACCACTTAAGCTGCAAAAATATATTTTAGTGCCATGAACCTCTCACACATTCAATACTGTCTAACCAGCTGGACACAAGTAAACATACACTCCAACCAGCTGAAAGAGCATATGAGCAAACTCTCAAAACCCTGGACCAAAACCAAATACCTCATCAGTATACGTACATCATGTTGGTGTATAAAACCCTCCACCTCCTCTGACTAAGTACATCCATCTGAAGGTATGATTTAAGGGGAACATTAAATTTTAAGATGAAAATAATTTGAACAACATTAAAAAGATTTATCATCACAGTCATGGGAGTGAAAATTCGGAACAAACTTGATGCAGATTTAAAGCAATGTCCAAACATCAGACAGTTTAAAAACAAATATAAAGGAATAATTCTTACACAGTAAATGGAAACGGATTACGAATAACCATGGGCAGTGGTGGCCTAATGGTTAGGGATATGGACTGGTGAGTGGAAGGTGGCGGGTTCGATCCCTGGACCGGCAGGATCAGATCTGGGTGGGACAGATAACATAGCAGTGTTTGCCCCACCCTCCAAAACCCCAGTGTGGTGCCCTTGAGCAAGGCCCTTAACCCCAGCTGCTCCAGTGGAGCTGCTCAGTGGCCACAGGTCAGTCTGTGGTTGGACTGGGCAGCTTCCAGGTGTGAATGTGCAACTGTGTGAATGTGAACAGGGCATCCCTGAAAAAGAGAGGTTGCCTCTCAGTGGAACTACCCTGTATAAATAAAGGTTAAATAAAAAAATAAAATAAAGCAGGGGTCTATATGATGATATATGGTCACTATTATTATTATTATTATGTATAAATAGCCTTCTATATAATTATCAGTATTTATAAGTGACTTAACTGTAAATAGCTACAGTTATATGAATGTGTATGGATATATATATATGTATATAGGTGTATGTGCATATATGTGTGTATGTATGTATGCGTTTGTGTGCATGTAGATGCGTGTGTGTGTGTGTGTGTGTGTAAAGGTATGAGACTATAATTCTGTTTTTGCTTGTATTTGATCCTAGATTAAGGGGTAGTCTTTAATAAGTTTCTTTACTTCTGCCTACTCCTTTTCGAGCATGCTAAAGTGATGATGGATACAGGTGTGTCTTTGATACATTTATTTAATTATTTCTCTGTTTTTTCTTTTGTTTTTGTTTTAAAATCTTACTTTGTATAATTGTTTTACATGTTCAAAATAAAGATCTCAAATCAAAATCAAAAATCAAGACAATGTGGGCAGCGATCCCAGAGTCGAGGGGACTGTTGTTCCCTTCAGGAGAAGCAGTTCTGGGCAGATGCCCTTCTCTGTTAGATCATCTCACACCTGGAACATTATCCAGGAACTCAGAAACACTCCATCGCACAAGACTTTCTCTAAATCAGTGAAAAAGTAACTCCTGGACAATCACATTTGCACCAACAAATTGGACCATCAGTGTGCATATTTGAGTGCACTGGTGCTTTGATTAATCATTGTTTGTTAATGTTTGTATTTTAACCTGTTTTATACATGCACTTGTAGTAACATCAACCTGCCGTGGGACTGCTGATGAAAATTAGCCTGTAGGCTAAATCTGGTATATTTACATGAACCACGTGACGGTGTCATGTTTATTATAATATGCACTGTCCCAGTTTAAATAAATTTAAAAAAAGAAACTCAAGTGCAGAACTCCTGGAAAATTCAAATTTCTGACCAATCACACAACAGTTCTCGGACAACACATCAGAAAAAGCTCTGCCCAGATGATGTGCCAAGAACAAGGTGCAAGCACTCCGAAACCAGTTCTGCAAAACAGAATGGTGCCATTTTGTTCTCACAGCCCAGAGAGAGAGAACAAGCTTCTCTGTTCTTGTGGAGTATGTACAGGCCTTTAGTTCTCATTTAAGGTTCTTTAAAACACAGGAACAGATGTGGATACACGTTCTCTAAGTATTTAGGTTAGTAGAAGATTAGTAGATCCATGCTGCTGCATCTACTCTTTCTTTTATTGATCATGTTAACATTTTGATGTTTATCATAGTGGAACAGTGGTCAGTAGTGCTGCTTCACAGCTAGAAGGTTCCAGGTTCAGATCCCCAGGCTGGTAGGAACAGGAACCTTCCGGTGTGGAGTCTCCATATTCTCCCTGTGTTCAGGTTTCCTCCCACAATCAGGTTAATTGGTGACTCTAAACTGGCCCCAGGTGTCTGATGTGGAACAGGGTCAGTACTAGTTAGACCTTTGATGGCTGTTGAGACTAGAAAGTTCTAAATAAATACAGGTCCTCCTCCTCTTCACACTGAGGTCACTGATGGTAGTCACTCTTCCATGGATCGTGAGGTGGCAGCTGGTGAGGCGGTCTAAAGTGGTTCCAACTGTCCTCAGTGGGCTCTACAGTGGGTTCCACCGGTCTGCAGCGTCGCTGTGCCATGATGGTAAAATTTGTGTGTCCAGAGAAAAGCAGAGAAGTGACCTGACTGGTAAATGAGTCACACGTCAATGATGACTTCCTCCTCTTCATCCATCCTCTTACCATCATCCTCCTCCTCCTCAGGGGCCCCACAGGGGCCAGCGATGTACCTGTAATCTCCTCCGATGGCAAGCGCCACCCCCGACCCTACCATCAGCCAGTCTGTCTCCTTGTCCTCCGCTCTGACCTGCCAGGGGATGTTCCAGTTCAAAGCAGCTGCCGTCTCCTCCTGGACCGGGACCCGAGGTTCTGCTCCCCCCTCGTCTCCGTCCAGGTTGATGTAAAATAATGGCTCATTCAGAGGGGGGGTGGGGGAAAGGGAGAGCAGCAGCGCCTCCAGCTGGCTGACCAGATGCTGGAAACTGGGCCGACATTTAGGGACCGGACTCCAACAGCTGTGCATGATCTCATATCTGAAACGAGAGAAGGTTGAAATGGTTCTTCATCACCACCAGAAGGTCAGAGCAAATTAAAAAGCCACATGATGGACAAGCTGTTAGGTTTTTTCTATAAGATTCCTACATGTGATGCTGATGTTCTATACCACGGAGAGGTGGTCCTGTTATAGACTACAGAGGTGGTCCTGTTATAGACCAGAGAGATGGTCCTGATTAAAGATCTACAATCTCAGGGAAATTTGAGACTAAAACAACTCCTCAGTCTAGGCTCTTATAGTCATTATCAGATTAAGATGTTTGGGTTAAAGCACCGACTATGATGGCAGTGGGCCGGTTCTGCTTCTGTTAGAGGATTGATTAAAAGAGTTTAGTGGAGTCACAACTGGATCAGAACCAGATGAGGTCTGAACCAGATGAGATGAGAGTGAGGTTTAATCATCACGTGTCATCACCATCATGACTCACATGTCGTCTCTGCAGTCTGCAGGCTTCTTCAGACGTTCTCCTTTAATCAGGAACTCGTAGACCTCAGAATTTTCCACACCAGGATACGGCGTCTGACCACGAGTGATGATCTCCCACATGGTCACGCCGAACGACCACTGACACACACACACACACAGAGACAGATTTAAACTTGAACTTTCATGCTCGTCCATCTCTCCATCATGTCTACACGCTCACATATGTCTACATACACACACAGATATAAACACTTGATGTCACATCCAGCCTCTCAGCATGCACCAGTACTGCCGCCATGTTGGTATGGGGGTCCAAGTTCAAACCGCTCACTCAGCTCAGTGAAGATGCTGGATTTTTGTGTCATATATGGCCGTTGTAGTAAATGGACAAAGAAGACTGAAGAGCAAGGCAGAACATTTCAGAGGTGAGAGCTTACTCTGGAATAATTATGTGAAGATTTAATGATGAAAATGTTTCTCCTGTAACTGTACAGTACAGATGTTCTCTGATCAGAGCTGGGGGATTTATCATCATACTGTAGGATTATAATGATGATCCTGAGAGCAGGCCCGCTATCATCTAATATCTCAACACCATAAAACTTCTCTGCACAGAAAATTTTCACAACAGCAAGAAGAAACACAGTGATTAAAGAAAAGATAGACTTAAATAATAAAAATGTGCATACATCTAAAAACTAGTGGTGTCACTTTTAATCACGATTAATTGCATTTAGATGACAGGGCAGCTTGCATCTTCTGAATCGCATCACTAGTAAGTGTTTTAGTGCATTTGATCACACTTTAATCGCATTTTGTGATTAACTTGATCCAGCTTTCTCTCGCCTATGTCAAAAAGTGTGATTAATTGCAATTAAATGATTAACTGCCTGATGCGATTAATCACGATTAAAGTGACACCACTACTAAAAATACTTTATAAAAATGGGTGAACAGAGTACAAGCTGCAGTATGTGACTTTAACCTGGCTGGAAAAATGTAACATTAACTCACTGTGTGGATGTATTCAGTAAAAATACTTCAGATTATTATTATACCCAGAACCAGAAGCAGGACTTTATAAATGAGTTATAAATGAGTTTATAAATGAGTTACATGGAGGCAAAAGAGGAAGAAAAACTACAGTGCATCCGAAAAGTATTCACAGCGCTTCACTTTTTCCACATTTTGTTGTTACAGCCTTATTCCAAAAGGGATTAAATTCATTTTTTTCTCAAAATTCTACACACAATACCCTATAATGACAACATGAAAAAAGTTTTTCTGAGATTTTTGCAAATTTATTAAAAATAAAAAAAACTAGGAAATCACATGTACACAAGTATTCACAGCCTTTGAAGCATGAAGTTCAAAACTGAGCTCAGGTGCATCCTGTTTCCACTGATCATCCTTGAGATGTTTCTACAACTTAACTGGAGTCCACCTGTGGTGCATTCAGCTGACTGGACATGATTTGGAAAGGCACACACCTGTCTATATAAGGTCCCACAGGTGACAGTGCATGTCAGAGCACAAACCAAGCGTGAAGTCAGAGGTATTGTCTGTAGACCTCTGAGACAGGACTGTCTCGAGGCACAAATCTGGGGAAGGGTAGAGAAAAATTTCTGCTGCTTTGAAGGTCCCAATGAGCACAGTGGCCTCTATCATCCATAAATGGAAGAAGTTCGGAACCACCAGGACTCTTCCTAGAGCTGGCTGGCCGTCTAAACTGAGCAGTTGGGGAAGAAAGGCCTGAGTATTGTGTATAGAATTTTGAGGGAAAAAATGAAATTAATCCCTTTTGGAATAAGGCTGTACCATAACAAAATGTGGAAAAAGTGAAGCGCTGTGAATACTTTCCGGATGCACTGTAATTTACTGAGATGTACCAGCACATAGTACACACTATACAGTAAAAAATTTATTAAACTACAAAAAAATGCCATTGTAGTAAAAAAACAAAACAAAACAACGTGGTACAAAAAGTGGTACAATAAATCATTGAGGAATATAATGTTCATGTTTTATTCAGTACATCAAAAACAGTAATTAACTTTTTAACTTGCATCCCTAGTGGTATCTTTAGCCAGTGTAAACATCTGTTTTCTGACTGACCTGCTGCTGTTTTACTGTAGTTCCATCTCTGGTAACTGCTTTTCTCTTCTTAATTCACTCCCTCTGCTCTTCCTTTTCTTCTGAGCACCGTTCATTTTACCACTGATAGGAGACTGATGTCCGTTTTTAACAGCATTAATAATGAGTGTTTGTGTATTTTAACTAGCAGTGGAGGAAGTGTGGAGCGAGTTGCGACCATAAAATAAGTAAAATAGTATCTACATTATTAGTAAGCAGTTTAATTATTCAGCAGCAGCATAATTCATGGTTGAATGGGTGCAGCAATGTTGCAACCTTCAATAATGATGTTACGGTGGATAAGAATAGGAACGTTCCTTATTAGAGCAGAGCAGTAGAGCTATGTGGAGCCTCTATGATCAGCATGGAGGAAGTAGGCTACATTAAAATTAAACGATTTCTCTTTGATGTTACGGCTCAATCATAAATACATCTCTGACATTTGTAACGGACCAAGAAGTTTAAAAATTGCTTGTACATTTGGTGATTTATGGCGATTTAATTTTGAGTAGACCATGGCCCCAACTGACACTCATGCATTTATGGGAGTGGCTACCCTGCACCAAGATGGCGGCTCCATTGACGTGTTTGTTCCAATGAACAGCAATAATCCAGGTGACATCTAGTGTTGATAACTATGACATGCACACTATTAAACAGTTTATAATGGGATTTCTGGAGTTATCTGATTATTTAGTAGTCATGTAAACAGAATAATCAGATAAAGACAGTAATCAGGTTATGAGAAATCATAACCTGCATCGCACCACGTCATGTATGTGGTATCGTACCATGTTGTGAATGGTGTGTGTATCGCACCCCATCGTGTATGTGGTGTGTATCGCACCCCGTCGTGAATGGTGTGTGTATTGCACCCCATCGTGTATGTGGTGTGTATCGCACCCCATCGTGTATGGTGTGCGTATCGCACCCCGTCGTGTATGGTGTGTGTATCGCACCCCATCGTGTATGTGGTGTGTATCGCACCCCGTCGTGAATGGTGTGTGTATCGCACCCCATCGTGTATGTGGTGTGTATCGCACCCCATCGTGTATGGTGTGTGTATCGCACCCCGTCGTGTATGGTGTGTGTATCGCACCCCATCGTGTATGTGGTGTGTATCGCACCCCGTCGTGTATGGTGTGTGTATCACACCCTGTCATGTATGGTGTGCGTATCGTATCCCGTCGTGTATGTGGTGTGTATCGTACCCTGTTGTGTATGTGGTGTGTATCATACCACATCGCGTATGTGGTGTATATACTACCATGTCATGTATGTGGTGTGTATCGTACCATGTCGTGTATGGTGCGTGTATCGTACCACATCATGTATGTAGTGTATATCGCACCCTGTTGTGTATGTGGTGTGTATCGTACCCCGTCGTGTATGTGGTGTGTATCGTACCCCGTCGTGTATGTGCTGTGTATTGTACCCCGTCATGTATGTGGTGTGTATCATACCTCGTCGCGTATGTGGTGTGTATCATACCACATCGCGTATGTGGTATGTATACTACCACGCCATGTATGTGGTGTCTATCGTACCATGTGTATCATACCCCGTCATGTATGTGGTATGTATTGCACCCCGTCGTGTATTGTGTGTATTGTACCCCATTGTGTATGTAGTGTGTATCACACCACGTCGCGTATGTGCTATATGGTGTGTATCGTACCCCAATTCAATTTTCAATTCAGCTTTATTTATATAGCGCCATATCACAACAAAAGTCATCTCATAGCACTACCAAATGCAGGAAAAACCCCACAATTGCAGAAAGACTCAGCAATCAGATGATCCCCTGTGAGCAAGCACATAGTAGTAGTAGAAGTAGATTAGTTTATTTGACAGGGACAGTGCAATAAACATAGACAATTAATCAAAGACAATCAATCTGATGTGTTGCACATAGAGTGTATAGCTATTAGCTAATTTGCAACTCTTGTCCCTGGATGGGCTTTAGAAAAAAGAATCAAGATAAAAATATACACAATAACCACATACATCAATGCAGAAAAATTATAAATACACAATTATAAATATTATAAATATTATAAATACACAAATATAAGAGCCTGACTCACCTTTAACATAAATATTATAAATACACAAATATAACAGCCTGACTCACATTTAACACATATAACATAACTCACATTTGCCTATTTCAGGCCTTCCTCCCTCCGTCACTCACTATAAACAAACACATTTATTCCTTCCCTTCATTCACTCTCACTTTGCAGACAAATAATTCATACATGAGTACATTCTTGTTTATTTTTCAGCCAGTTTTTAACATTTTTAGTGAATGTTTTAAAGTCCGTTATTATTTTAATTTCATTTGGCATTGTGTTCCAGATGTGACTGCCCTTTATAGAGAAAGCTGTTTGTCCAAATGTGGTTCTGCGGTGGAATATTTTACAGTTATTGTTAACAGAACTCCTGGTGGCTCTGCTGCTGTCCTGTCTTTGGACGAAACCAGCAAGTGGCTCGGGTGCTGATTTATGGAAACATTTGAACGTTAATTTCAGAAGACAGAGGTCAATGAAGCTCTCAAAACTCAATAGGTTGTATTTTTTTAAAACATTACAGTGATGCCACCTAATGGGCTTTTTGTCCAAGATTTTTAGGGTTTGATTATATAATGAACCTACTGTATATGTCTTATTGTGGAAGGGGCTGCTTGAGCCCAGACTGTCAAACAGTATGATATATGAGAAAAAACCATAGAATGCATATACAGTGCAGCTGCTTCGTAAGGTATGTAATATCTAATTAATTTAAAGCAGTTCAGATTTTTTTTTACTGTTTTTGAAATTTTCTTTATATGAAGATTAAATTTGAGTTGAGGATCTAGTACAATGCCAAGGTATTTGAATTCTGTAGCTAAACTGATGTCATGATCATGTATATTAACTTTAAAATGTTGCAGGTTACATTTTTTGATTGAAAAGCACATTGAGACTGTTTTCTGAAGGTTCAGCAATAGATGGTTCTTGAGGAGCCACTCTTGGACATCAACCATACTTGTAGACAGTACATCTGCAGCCTGTGCTGGAGTCTTGGCAGCTGTGTAAATAACTGCATCATCTGCATAAAGTTGGCATGTTGCAGCTGAGCAGTGTAACGGCAAGTCATTAATAAAAATGCTGAAAAGTAAAGGACCAAGAATGGACCCTTGTGGGATACCCATGCGGTTGTTTAAAAATGAGGATTTATCCTGGTGAACTTTTACACACTGTTCTCTATTCTGGAGATAAGATGCAAACCATTCTAATGTATTTGGGGAGAAGTTAAAAGATACCATTTTGGATAAAAGCAAACTGTGGTTTACAGTATCGAAAGCCTTTTTGAGATCTAGAAAAACAGCTCCTACCACATTACCCCTGTCCAAGGACTGTTTGACGTTTTCAATAAGGCAACAATTTGCTGTTTCTGTTGAGTATCCTGGTCTAAAACCAAATTGATGTGGATGAAGAAGTTGACTGTCTTGTAAGTAGTCTATCAGCTGTGTAGCTACAACTTTTTCAAGAACCTTAGATAGGACTGGTAAGATAGAGATTGGGCGGTAATTGCATATATCGTCTTTACTGCCTGATTTATGAACTGGTATGACGACAGCTTTTTTCCAGCCAGATGGAAATGTACTAGACCTAATGGAGAGATTAATGAGATGAGTCAGTGGTTTGATTAATATTTTGCTGTGCATTTTGAGAAAGGAGGTGCTCATATTGTAGATATCACTAGTTTTTGAGTTTGACAGTGTTTTAACAATACCAGCAATTAACTTCTCATTTACCTCATCGATGTGAAAAGTATCTGTTGGGAGTATGGAATTTGTGTTGTTGAGCACATTTGGCAGCACAAAAATTTTTGTTAAGTCTTCCACAGAGCCCACAAAGTGTGAATTAAATTCATTTGCCAAAGTAGCCTTGTCACTGACGGTCTTGCCATTGATTCTAAGTTCCTTTACCCCCTTCTGATCGTTTTTTTTATTAGTTAAGTTATTTAAATGCCTCCATAGGGAACTGTTGTTACCCTTTGCATGATCTATCAGTTTATTGTAATAAGATATTTTTGATTTTCGCAGCTCATGTACCACTTTATTTCTTAAACTTTTGTACACAAGGTGATCATTTTGTAGTTTGGAGGTTAGTGATGTTTTCAGTGCATAGTCTCGCCTCTTCATAAGTTTTCTTATTTCATTATTTAACCATGGTAGGCTAATCTTCTGTTGTCTACTTTTAATTTGCTTTGAAAATTTTTCTATAGACTTTGAGATTGTTGCAGTTATAAAATTACAACAATCATCTACTTCACATGTTGCCATGAGCTGCTCCCAATTTTGATTCTCTAAGTAATGTTCAAACTCCTCATTTTTTGATTTGGGGATAATAAAATTTGATTTGTCAGTATCGACTCCCCCAAAATACTGTAGTCGCTTTTTAGTAAGTTTCCTGACAGCAAGAACCATGTTATGATCTGAGAGACCAGTTACAAGATTATAGGTTCTGGTTATTCGTTCTGGTTTATTAGTAAATACCATGTCAATAAGTGTTCTGGATTGTTTGGTTATCCTGGTGGGTCCTTTGATGATTTGCTGGTAATTAAATTTAGTCATGAGGCTTTTCAGTTTTTGTTTGTCTTTTTTATCAGACCAGTTGATATTAAAGTCACCATGAATTATTGTTTCTCTGTTCTTCTCAAGTTGTTTAACCAGATCACTTAATTCATTATAAAAGGAAGAGTTGTGTGACGGTGGGTTGTACACTACTGCAATGTTGAAATTCATTACCGGAGAGAGACATACATTAACAGCTAAACATTCAAGTGAAGTATTCAAATCAACCAGTTGACATTTATATTTCTCTTTGATGTAAATTAAAACACCTCCTCCCCTCCCTACCTGCCTGTCTTTTCTAAAACACTGGTAGCCCACAATATCGATCATATTAGTGTCTATGTTACTGTGTAGCCAGCTTTCTGAGAGACAAAGGTAGTCCAGATTTGAGTCCAACAGCAACACCAAAATCTCATCTCTTTTGGGGATTATGCTCCGTATGTTTAAATGTCCGCCGAGGATCCCCTTTGGTTTAGCCTTGGTGTCCCAAAGAACTCGTGCATGATTAACAGTTTGGAAAAATAAATGTTGTTTTTGCTTTTGTACAGCTCGGTTTTGTGCTAACCCAGTGGTCTGCTGTTTAATAGTGGCAGGTCCAGGGTTAAGGTGAATATCTCCTGCCAGAAGTAGCAGAACTAACAGAACTTTAACTGTATATCCTCTGCCATATTGTGATTTTTGCTTAACAGCCATGTTTGCCTTAATTTGGGAGTTTTTGCTCAGGGCTTTTAAAGACCACATAGAGTGTAGGGTGAGATGTCCAAGCCCAAATCCATATAAATAAAACTTTTTAACTTCACCTTTGGTTGAGTTTGTCGGAAAATCCTTCTTGTTGCAGGTCCAGACACACAAAGACAAAACGAAGAGGAAGTAGAGAAGTAGAGAAGGCTTATTAGTGGTGCCCATCAGCCCACTTTTTAATCCGGTGGCAGCCATCTTCAGTCCTTCTTGGAAAGAAGGAAAAGGAAAATCTGTGGATAGTAAAATAAATTCTGCTTATATCGCCAGAATCTGATCCGATCGTCCTCGAATCCAGCTGGGCCTCAGCTAGCCAACTAGCCCCTTCCGTTGCTGGTCTCGTTGCTCATAGTCGCCGTAACTGGTCTCCCGTCCCGCTCCTCCAACCGAGTCTCGTCACACACCGCCGCTGCCACCGAGCTCCGCTGAGGTCACGGTAAATCCTCCGCTAGGCACCGCCACCTACCGTCGTCTGCCTGGGTGAAATCTCTGCTGAGCCCCGTCAACAAATAGCCGCTTGCCTGGTAGTATCTCCGCTGGGCCTCGCAGCTGGGCTTCGATTCAGGCTGGTGTAAGGTGGAATGACTGGCGCCAGCATTAAGCTAACTAGCGTTAGCTTAGCAATCGCTTCGGGTAGTCTCGTCGCACACCGCCGCTGCAGTCACGGTAAGTCCTCCGCTGGGCACCGCCGCCTACCGCCGTCTGCCTGGGTGAAACCTCTGCTGAGCCCCGTCAAACAAATAGCCGCCTGCCTGGTAGTATCCCCGCTGGGCCTCGCAGCTGGGCTTTGATTCAGGCTGGTGTTAGGTGGAATGGCTGGCGCCAGCATTAAGCTAACTAGCGTTAGCTTAGCAATCGCTTCAGGTAGGGCACATCAGTGAATCACAAGGAAGCGCTGGAATCGCTGGTCAGTTTACTCACAGTGGCCGGATAAAAGCGATCAAAGGGGTAATCCACCGGAGGTATATCCGATCGCTGTAGGTAGTTATTTAGAGACTGGCGCCAGCATTAAGCTAACTAGTGTTAGCTTAGCAATCGCTTCAGGTAGCATTAAGCTAACTAGTGTTAGCTGAGCAATCGCAATAGCAATAGCGATGGTGGAGAGGAAAAACTCTCATTTAACAGGAAGAAACCTCTAGCAGAACCAGGATCAGAGAGGGGCAGTCATCTGCTACAACTGGCTGGGGGTGAGGGGATAGAGAGGATGAAGAGAACAGACATAAAGAACATGAACGGTGAGAAGCCAAGTACATTATTGGCGGTCACCCGGCAGTCTGAATCTATTAACAGCAAAACAAAAGGGGGGTTAAGAGACACAAGATCCCTCCCTAATCGTAGGCTATATTGAAAAGGTGGATTTTACCCTGTTCTTAAAAACAGAGATCGAGTCTGACTCCCGGACCCAAAGTGGTAACTGGTTCCACAGAGAAGGGAGCTTGATAGCAGAAGGCTCTGCCTCCCATTGTACTTTTGGAGATTCTGGGTATTACAAGTAATCCTGCATTTTGGAAGCGTAGTGCTCTGTTAGGATGATAGGGTAATATCAGATCTTTTATATATAAGGGGGCTTGATTATTAAGAGCTTTGAAAGTGAGAAGAAGGATTTTAAACTTAATTCTAAACTCTATGGGGAGCCAATGAAGGGAGGCCAGAACCGGAGAGACATGATCTCTCTTTCTAGAACCAGTTAAAACTCTTGCAGCAGCATTTTGGATCAACTGAAGACTTTTTGAAGATATTTTAGGACAACCTGATAACAGCGAGTTACAATAATCTAATCTAGAGCTGACAAAGGCGTGGATCAGTTTCTCAGCATCATTCAGAGACGAGATGCTCCTAATCTTGGCAATATTGCACAGATGACAGAAGGCAGTCTTAGAAACAAATTTAATATGTGAATTAAAGAACAGATCTTGATCAAAAATAACTCCAAGGTTCTTCACAGAATTATTCAGAGTGACAGTAGCGGCATCCAAATTAAGAGTATGATTTGGAAAGGAATTTCTAAGGTTTTTTTGGACCAACAAGAATGACTTCAGTCTTACTGTATCTGGGTTTAATAGCAGAAAATTACAAATCATCCAGGCTTTGATTTCCTTAAGACAGGCATCTAACTTGGCTAACTGGTTACAATCATCGGGCTTCATTGACGGGTATAATTGTGCGTCGTCTGCGTAACAATGAAAATGTATACAGTGCTTTCTAATGATATTACCTAACGGAAGCATATATAAACTAAAAAGAGTAGGGCCTAACACAGATCCCTGTGGAACTCCATGACTGAGCTTAGAGTTGGAAGAAAACTCATCACTGATGTGAACAAACTGAAGTCTATTGGACAAATAAGATCGAAACCACTGCAGCGAAGTTCCATTGAGTCCAACATAGTGTTCTAATCTATCAAGTAGAATGTCATGCAAAGGCTGCACTAACATCTAAAAGGACAAGTACAGAAACAAGTCCATTATCAGATGCGATAAGGAGGTCATTAGTGACCTTCACTAAGGCTGTTTCAGTGCTGTGATGAACTCTGAACCCAGATTGAAACTCTTCAAATAAACCATTTCCCTGCAAGTGGTCAAACAATTGCGCAGCAACAACTCTCTAAGATTTTTGAAATGAAAGGCAAATTAGAGATTGGTCAGTAGTTAGCCAAAACTCCTGGGTCGAGCGTTGGCTTTTTGAGCAAGGGTTTAATTACAGCAATTTTAAAAGCCTGCGGTACATAACCCAAAGTTAAAGAAGAATTAATTATATGAAGAATACGGCTACCAATAATTGGGAAGACTATTTTAAATAACCTGGTAGGAATAGGGTCTAAAAGACAAGATGAAGGCTTAGATGAGGAGATTATTTTATCTAACTCTAAAAGGTCAATTGGAGTAAACTTATCTAAACAGATATCATTTGAAGGAGTTGTAGTAGTTAATGTACTTAAGTTTAAGGTGGGAAGAATCTGACTGATTTTATCACTAATAGATAGAATTTTATGATTGAAAAAGTTCAAAAAGTCCTGACTAGAAAGCTCTAGGGGGATGCGAGGATTGACCGAGTCCTGACTCTTTGTCAGCCTGCCTATAGTGTTGAAAAGAAACCAGGGGTTATTCTTATTCTCTTCTATTAATGCAGAGTAATAACTTCCTCTAGCTTTTCTAAGAGATTTTTTTATAAATTAAGAGATGATTTCTCCACACTAAATAGAATTCATCTAAATTAGTAGAACGCCATTTTCTTTCTAATTGACGAGTCTTCTCTTTTAAGCTACGAGTTTTTGTGTTAAACCAAGGGGTTAGAAATCTCTAGTTAGACTTTCTTTTTTAAAGGGGCCACCAAATTTAGAGTCTGATGCAGAGAGGCTGTAACACTATCTACCATGCTATCAATTACGGAAGGAGCAGGCTCTCCATCTTTTATTTCCGTTGTGTTGACCCATGGTATAGAGGAGACAATCTGCAAAAATTTGGTAACAACGTCATCTGAAAGACATCTGCTGTAGTAATATTTTTCTTTAGGAGTCAAATAATCAGAAATAATGAAATCAAAGGTTAACAGACAAAGGTCTGACAGTACAGGATTATGAGGAGACACTACCAGATTTTCTATTTCTATACCATAAGTCAGAACAAGGTCCAATGTGTGGTGGAGATAATGGGTAGAACTTTCTACTTTTTGGGAAAACCCCATTGAGTCTAAAATTGAATTGAATGCCTTATTAAGACAGTCACTATCTACATCAACATGAAAATTAAAATCCCCTACAATAATTATTCTATCTGATTTCAGCACTAAATCAGCTAAAAATTCAGCAAATTCGGATAAAAACTCTTGAGTAGGCCGAGGGAGGATGGTAAACTATGGCAAAGAAAACTGGATTGCTATGCACAGGAGCTGGCCCGACCCACCAGGAGCAACTGGGGGTTCAGTGTCTTGCTCAAGGACACTTTGGCATGGAGACTGCAGACATAGTGGGAATCGAACCCCTGACCTTCCGATCAGTAGTTGGCTAATCATACCACGTCGTGTCTGCGGTGTGTGTATTGTACCACGTCGTGTCTGCGGCGTGCATCGTACCACGTCGTGTATGCGGTGTGCATCGTACCATGTCATGTATGTGGTGTACCATGTCGTGTCTGCGGTGTGCATCATACCACGTCGTGTCTGCGGTGTGCATCGTACTACGTCGTGTATGCGGTGTGCATCGTACCACGTCGTGTATGCGGTGTGCATCGTACCACGTCCTGTACGGGGTGTGCATCGTACCATGTCCTGTATGTGGTGTGCATTGTACCACGTTGGTATGCGGTGTGCATTGTACCATGTCGTGTATGTGGTGTACCACGTCGGGTATGGAATGTGTATCGTACCACGTCATGTATGGGGTGTGTATCATACCACATTGTGTATGGGGTGTGTATCGTACCACATCACTCTGAGTGGTGTACACGTTGTCGGCCAAACTCTCCACAGCAATCCACTTCACGGGGAGTTTGGACACGGAACCCTGGCGGTAATAATCCCCGCTGTAGATCTTCTTTGAGAGACCGAAGTCAGCCACACACACCGTCATGTCCTCGTTCAGCCTGAAACACACACAGATCATTAGGACATGCAGCAGCACCTCCTACAGGCTGCAGAGCTCCACACGGTGTGATCATTTCTGTCCTACAGGGTGAACCAGGAAAGAATTAAAATCTGAAGAGAATTTACTTTTAAAATTAATCATCTTCAGGAATTTTAACATGATTTTTTCCCCAGGTAACAGGAAATAAGAACAGCTGCTGATTTGATTCAACTTTAAAAGACCTCCCCTCATCCTCCAGTCTGTCTAATGACAGGACTAATGTCTGCTACAGAAGACCTAAACAGTTTCTCAATTCTGAAATAAGCTGTTTTAGCCCTCACAACTAGGGCTGACATGTGCATGTCAGTCAGATCTGTCAGAAATGCTAAGCCCAAAAGCCACTGGCAGTCCTCAAGCTGTGCATATTCTGTTTGTTTTGAAAGCTTTAGAAAATCTTGGATTTCAGGCAGCGACTCACTGAACCTCCCCAAAAATTTCTCTGCTAAGCCATCTTACATCTGTGTGAAGCAGCAGGTTCAGCTCCTGTCTCCAAGTAAGCCCTGAATAACCTTCTCTGTAAACTCCTGGCACGAACAGAGCGCACTATTTTCATAGCAGTGTCCATCACTTCTTCCATGTTTAAAATCTTCCTACACAGTGCTTGCTCATGAATAATACAATGATAATTAAGGATGTCTGGGAAAGATTCACTTTGTTTGCACAATGCAATGAACCCATTAGTGTGGCCTACCATCACTGGATCACAATCAGTTGTGATGGAGATGAGCTCAAAAAGAGGCAGCTGGCTCTTGTTAAACTCCATGAAAGTGTTGAAAATATCTTCACCTCTTGTATGTCCTTTCATTGGCAAAACTGTGAGCAGCTCTTCTTTGGCGGTCATGTCATCAAAAACCATTCTAATGAAAACACATATCTCAGCCACATCCACCATATCAGTCGACGCATCAAACTGGAGGGAGAAACACTCACATGCGTCAATGTCCTTCTTCAAATTGCTCCTCGACATCCTCTGCCATCACCTCACACCGCCATGTAACAGAATTCCGGGATAATTGCATGTCCTTAATAGCGGCAACGATCTCCATTTTGTTCTTATATTCACCAAAGAGCGCATCTGCAGCCTCAATGAATGCTTCTTTCACAACTTCACCATCCTTGAAAGACTATGTTTCGCAAGAATGTGACTGACTCGATATGATGCAATGGTTGCCACCTTACCCTTGGTGTTGGGCCTCGTAAAAATGGACTGTGGTGCTGCAAGCTGACTCTTCAATTCCTGCACTTTACAACTACATAGAGCAGTTTTAGCAGGGAAATCCATCTCATAGATTTTGTGCAGTGTTCTAAAATGCTGCTCCAGATTGCCCTTCTTTGGTATGGCCACACCAACATTGCAAATGAGACAAATGGACTTTGAATTTGAATAAACAAAAAAATAATCCTCCTCCCACTCTGAATGAAAATGGTATGTTTTTGTCTTTTTAGCTTCTGCCATCTTCGTGGGCTGCTAGCGAACTTTAATGGCAGCCAGTCCGACATATGTAAATCTGTGACCTGGCATGCTGTATGTGCACATCAGTATGCACGTATGGTATGTACTGTGTGTGCGTGCAGTGCCCTGTGTGCGGTTGCATCAAGTTGTGCTATGTTAGGGTGTGTATGTATGTGTGTGTGTGCTAAGAGAAAACTTTGTAGACTATGCAGTCGTGATCGACTGAGAATCAGTCCGTGATTGACTGGTTGGGCACCCCAGATCTAAACTACAAAATTTACAGAAAATGTATATCGTGATAAATATCATTATCATGATATAAGATTACTTACAGTGAATATAAGAAGTGTACACATCCCTATTCAAATGCCAGATTTTGTGATGTAAAAAAATGAGACCAAGATAAATCATTTCAAAACTTTTTCCACCATTAATGTGACCTATAACATGTACAATCCAACTGAAAAACAAACTGAAATCTTTTTAGGGGAAAAATAAAAAATAAAAAACTTACAATAACCTGTTTGCATAAATATGCACACCCTTAAACTAGTACTTTGTTGCAGCACCTTTGACTTCTTACAGCGCTCAGTCTTTTTGGGTAGGAGTCTATCAGCGTGGCACATCTTAATGTGGTAACATTTGCCCACCTTGGAAAAATGCTCCAAATCTGTCTGATTGCGAGGGCATCATCATTGCGTGGGCTGCACGGTGGTGCAGTGGTTTAGCACTGTGGCAGCACAGTTTTACCCTCGGCCAGGGGATCGCGGGGATCATGAGATCGTGGGTTCGATCCCAGCCCCCGACCAACAGTGAGCTGTGTGGAGTTTGCATGTTCTCCCCGTGTTGCGTGGGTTTACTCCGGGATTTCTCCGGTTTCCTCCCGCATACCAAAAACATGTAGGTTTAGGGCGCTCGCGCACGCAGCGACCAGCAGCCAGTGGCTTGTCACCAGACTGCAAACCAAATCTACCTACGGGTACAAATAAGTAACAAAAAAAACAAACAAAAAAAATCTCGTGTGCGCAGCCCTCTTCAGATCACCCCACAGATGTTTGATCGGATTAAGGTCTGGACTCTGGCTGGGCCATTCCAAAACCTTAACCACCAGAAGAAGTTCTGGTGAAGCCATTCTTTTGTTGATTTGGATGTGTGCTTTGGGCCATTGCCATGCTGACAGATGGAGTTCCTCTTCATCTTCAGCTTTTTAGCAAAAGCCTGAAGGTTTTGTGGCAACACTGACTGGTATTTGGAACTGTTCATAATTCCCTCCACCTTGACTAAGGCCTCAGTTCTACCTGAAGAAAAACAGCCCCAAAGCATGATGGTGTCATCACCATGCTTCACTGTAGGTGTTCTTTCGGTGATGAGCAGTGTTGTGTTTGGGCCAAATATACCTTTTGGAATTATGGCCAAAAAGTTCAACCTTGGTTTCATCGGACCATAACACATTTTCCCACGTGTTTGGGAGGTTTCAAATGTGTTTTTGCAAAATGTAGCCAGGCTTGGATGTTTTTCTTTATAAGATAAGGCTTCCATCCTTGCCACCCTAGAAGGGAGATTGTTGTCACATGTACTAAACAGACAGTACATCCATCCATCCATCTTCTACCGCTTTTCCGGAGGTCCGGGTCGCGGAGGCAGCAGTTCAAGCAGAGAAGCCCAGACTTCCCTCTTCCTAGCCACCTGCTCCAGCTCTTCAGAGAGGATACCAAGGCGTTCCCAGACCAGCTGGGAGACATAGTCTCTCCACCGAGTCTCCTCCCACTCGGACGTGCCCAAAACACCTCAAGTGGGAGGCGTCCAGGAGGCATCCTAATCAGATGCCCATACCACCTCAACTGACTCCTTTCAATGTGGAGGGAGCAGCGGTTCTACTCTGAGCCTCTCCCGGATGACTGAGCTCCTCACCCTGTCTCTGAGGGTGAGTCCAGCAATCCTACGGAGAAAGCTCATTTCAGCCACTTGTATCCGCGATCTCGTTCTTTCGGTCATTACCCAAAACTCGTGACCATAGGTGAGAGTAGGAACGTAGATTGACTGGTAAATCGACAGCTTTGTCTTAGAACTAAGCTCCCTCTTCACCACAACAGACCGGTACAATGTCTGCATCACTGCAGATGCTGCTCCGATCCGTCTGTCAATCTCTCGCTCCATTCTCCCCTCACTCGTGAATAAGACCCCAAGATACTTAAACTCCTCCACTTGGGGCAGGAGCCTGTCCCCAACCCGGAGAGGACAATCCACCTTTTTCTGACTGAGGACTATGGACTCAGACTTGGAGGTGCTGATTCTTATCCCAGCCGCTTCACAATCAGCAGCAAACCGTCCCAGCAAGAACTGTAGGTCATTGCTGGATGAAGCCAACAGGACAACATCATCTGCAAACAACAGAGATGAGATCCTGTGGTCACCAAGCATGACATCCTCCATTCCCTGGCTGCGCCTAGAAATCCTGTCCATAAAAATTATGAACAGGATCAGTGACAAAGGGCAGCCCTGGCGGAGCCCAACTCTCACTGGGAATGAGTCCGACCGAGGGTTGGCAATACAAACCAAACTCTCACAATGGTCGTACAGAGACTGAATAGCTTGTAACAACAAGCCCAATACCCCATACTCCCAAAGCACCCCCCACAAAAAACCACAAGGGACGCGGTTGAATGCCTTCTCCAAGTCCACAAAACACATGTAAACTGGTTGGGCAAACTCCCACGTACCCTCGAGAATTCTCGAGAGGGTAAAGAGCTGGTCCAATGTGCCACAGCCAGGTCCGCCCTCCAGTGGGCTCACCACCTGCAGGAGGGATCATGGGGGTCGGGTACTATGTGGATTAGGTGGCGGTCAAAGGCGGACACCTTGATCTCAAGCTTTCTAAACAGCCAGTACTTGCCAGAAATTCCTGCAGCTAGTTCAATGTTGCTGTCGGCCTCTTGGCAGCCTCCCTGACTAGTTTGTTTCTCATCTTTTCATCAATATTGGAGGGACGTCCAGTTCTTGGTAATGTCACTGTTGTGCCATATTTTCTCCACTTGATGATGACTGTCTTCACTGTGTTCCATGGTATATTTAATGCCTTGCAAATTCTTTTGTACCCTTCTCCTGACTGATACCTTTGAACAATGAGATTCTCTGATGCTTTGGAAGCTCTCTGTGGACCATGGCTTGTGCTGTAAGATGTGACTACAAAAATGTCAGGAAAAGCCTACTAGAACAGCTGAACGTTATTTGGGGTTAATCAGAGGCACTTTAAATGGTGGCAGGTGCGTGGTGACTTCCGTTTAACATGAGTTTGAATGTAATTGGTTAATTCTGAACACAGCCACATCCCCAGTTATAACAGGGTGTGCACATTTATGCAAACAGGTCATTATTTTTCCCCTTACAAGATTTCAGTTTGTTTTTCAATTGGGTTGTACAGGTTATAGCTCACATTAATGGAGGAAAAAGTTTTGAAATGATTTATCTTGGTCTTGTTTTTTTTTTACATCACAAAAACCTGGCATTTGAACAGGGGTGTATAGACTTTTTATAGCCACCGTATATCGTGATATGAAGTTTTGGTCATATTGCACAGCTCTACACACAACCAGAAGGCAGAACAGCAAGTGGGGAATTCCTGGTTCAGACTGGGGGAGGGGGTGTGTGTCACACACAACACGATCTTTAGTCTTGAGTGGCCTGTCTGTCACCAAAAGAAAAAAAAGGAGCTCATCCCAGATTCTCAGTAGGTATTCAGGATGTCATGTCTGGTTGGAGCTGCTAATTAATCAGGAAATTAATCAGTCTGTTCACATATAACGATCAACCACAGATTTACCTGAGGACTTTTTATTGGGCCACCTCTACAATTCAACAATGACAACAAAACTGGATCAGAATCACATCGTCTGAACTAAGAATAAGATGACAATAAAAGGAAATCCTTCCTCAATTACATCATAGAGTCAAAGATTATTTGTCAATAATACTACGTATACGTACAGGACATACAGGAGAATTGAAATGGTGTTTCTCTCTCTCTTCAGTGGTGTGCGCAATATAAAAAAGAAAAAAGCAAGGAATAAGGTTGGAAAAACAACAACAGCAGTCCATGTACAGTAATGCTACCCATAGTGCAAATGGCGACAAAAGATAGACTCAGACATCTCTCTCTCTCTAAGTGGTCTGCCCAGAGGCAGGTTCTGCACATGTCGGCCATCTCCACTCCTCGTCTAGTACCGTCTTTTTCAATTCATGGTATTTCTTTCCTTGCCTGATGTCATCCATCGTCATCACTCTTTCTCCCTCTCAATCATTTCCCCTTGACTCTTCCCTCCAACACTGCTCGTAGTAACCCTTCTGATCTTATGATGTGTCCAATCCACTGAGCTTTTCTTTTCTAGATGGTCTCCAGCAAAGTTCTCTTTTCTTTCACTCTTCTCAGCACCTCATCGTTTCCCACCCTGTCTGTCCAGCTAATCTTCTCCATTCTCCTCCACATCCACATCTCACAGCTCTCCAGTTTCTTGATGTCTGCTTTCTTCATAGTCCAGGTTTCTGAGCCATAGAGGAGCACACTCCACACCAGTGTCTTGATGAGACGTTTCTTCAAGTAATGATTGAGGCCTTTAATGAGCAGCATTTGGTGTTTATTGAACACATCTTTGGCCATGGCAATTCATGCCTTGATCTCCTTCTCGCTTCTTCTGTCTTCTGTCAGCAGGCTGTCAAGGTACTTGAACTGCTGGACTTGTTCAAGATTTTTTCCATTGATGTTAATTTGCAGCTGTTCTTGTTAGCTCTTTCCAAGCTTTATCACTTTAGTCTTCTTCTTGTTGATCTTCATTTTATCTTTCCACCATGTCGTTCAGTTGAGACATGATTATCTGTAGTTCTGCTGAGCTCGCCATCATCGCCTGATCGTCTGCAAATCTCACCGCTTGAATGTGATGACCTCCCACTTTCACGCACTCTTCAACTTCCTCCATGGCTTCTTTCATCATTGCTTCTGCATAGACAATAAACAGCAAGGGTGATAGCAAACAACCTTGATGTACTCCTCTTCCGATGGTGCATGGTCCTTCCACTCCTTGATCTGTTCTTACTGTTGCTGTCTGTCCCATGTACAAGGCTGCGATTAGAAGTCTATCTCCCCAGTCCACTCCCAGATCTTTCAGATTCCTCATCAGTATTGTCCAATCAACCCTATCAAACGCTTTTTCAAAGTCAATAAAGCATATATATACATCTTGATTGTACTCTATACTGCGTTCTCCTATTGTTCTCATCATTGCTATTGCCTCTTGGGTGCCCATACCTTTCTTGAAACTGAAATCATCACTTCCGATATACTCAAATATTTTGGCTCTCAGTCTGTTGTTCAGCACCCTCAACATGATTTTAGATGCATGGGATATGAGGCTAATTGTCCAGTGGTCTTCACACCTCTGTGCATTTAGTTTCTTTTGTAGTGGAACGATAATACTGCGCAGGAAGTCTGCAGGCCATTCTCCGGTATTGTACATGGTCTTGCAAAGGTTCACCAGGTGTTTCATCACTTCTGGGGTCAGTGCCTTGAGCAGCTCTGCTGGAATGCCATCTTCACCTTCGGCTTTGTCTGTCTTCATCTTGTCCATTGCTTGCTCTATTTCTCTGTCCAAAATGTCTGGCCCTAGCTGATCATCCTCCACCACTGTCTCGTCTTGCAGGTCGATCTCTTCTGGATTCCCTTCCTTGTTATAAAGCTCCTCTATGTATTCCTTCCACCTACACTTAGCTTACTCAGGGTCTGTCAGCAGTTCACCTCGCTTGTTCATGATGCTCTTTGTTTTCTGCCCTGAGCTGTTCTTCCACGTCAGCTCCTTCACTTTTCAATACAGTTGGTCCATCTTTCCTGTCTTCTCCAGGTATTCGAAATCTTTGCATCGCTCTTCCCAGTACTTCTCACTGGCCTTATCTGTTTCTCTCCTCAGTTCATTGTTCAGTTTCTTACACATTTTTCTTCCATTTGCTGTTTTCATTCTTCCATTCTCTCCTTTCATCCAATTTTCTTATCATAACATCTGTGATCCAGGGTTTCTTTGCTGGTCTTCTCTGTTCATGTCCGATGCTCTCCTCAGCACTCTCAATTACTGCTCTCTTCAAGTGGTTCCACTATGCACTGACGTCTGTCTGATGGTGCTCAATGTACACCCGTCGAGTTTTCACACCATCATTTAGTTTCTCCTTCATCCCTCCTCTCAATGCATCCCGCTTCCATCAGCAGTGGGGGTTTAGCTTCTTCAAGCATTTCAGCTTCAATCTGGTTTTCATGGCAATGAGGTCATGGTCTGACTCAGCATCTGCACCAGGGAAGGCATGTGCATTCTTGACTCTGTTTCGGTAACGTTGCTTCACCATGATGTAATCCAACTGCATCCTTCTCATGTCTCCAGGTGCTAACCAGGTGTAGATTCTGCACTTATGATTCTTGTGCCATGTGTTGGTGATGCAAAGCTTATTCCTTTTGCAGAATTCTACCAGCACTTGCCCTCGCTCATTTCTGTTCCCCAAGCCATACTTGCCAGTCACGTTGTCTTCATTTTGGTTTCCCACTACTGCATTCAGGTCACCCCTCACTATCACATAGTCATCCCCTCTTCCACGTGGGATGGAGTCCTCCACTTGCTCATAAACTGCTTCCACTTCTTCATCTTCATAGTCTGTTGTTGGCATGTAGACCACAATCACTACAATGTCAACCGGTGATCCACTTAGTCTCACTCATCAGTCTGTCATTTGGACACTCTACTTCAGTCACACTCTTGCTTGTTGTTTGAGCCTTCAAAAGCACCACTCCACGCTGACTTTGATCTCCTCCAGAATGGATCACTCTATATCTGTCGCTTCTAATGTCACCTTTCGTTTTCCAGCTGGTCTCCGTCAGTCCAAGGATTTTCAGCTGCATTCTGTCCATTTCCCTCTCGATGTTTTCTAGCTTTTCTGGCATCAACGTGCTACAAATGTTCCATGTCCCAACCTTGAGGACTTTGGTGTTGCAAGGGTTTTTGCAGGTTGACAACCAGAAAGGCCTTGCTCCCTTCTCTGCCAGATGAGGTTTCCCACCGATACGGAGACCCATTCACATCGTTCTCTAGACTACTTATTTTATTTTTTATTTTGTGTACTTTATTGATCCCCAGAGGGAAATTCAGGAGATCCACCTGGATGGATAAAGCAGCCATGGTACGGTGCCAATCCCTTCACCATTCACACACATATTCACACCTAGGGCCACTTTAGAGTCTCCAATTAACCTAACCTGCATGTTTTTGGCCTGTGGGAGGAAACCGGAGAAATCCCGGAGTAAACCCACACAGACACGGGGAGAAGATGCAAACTCCACACAGATCACCATTGGTCAGGGGGTGGGATCGAACCCAGGATCCCATAGCCAAGGGTGAGTTGCTGTGCTGCCACAGTACTAACCACTGCGCCACCGCACCGCCCGGTTTCTTCAACTGCTTCTGCTACTTCTACGGCTTTCCATGATTGTCTTGGGAAGATACTGGAGTGATTTCCCGTTGCCTTCTCCAGGGAGTGGTGCTGATTAGTGGTCATTTCAACAGCCCATTAACATTTAGGAAGTCTCACCACTGGATGCAGTTTAACATCATGCCCAGGACATCCTGGATGCAGTTTAACATCATGCCCAGACATCCCATAGCGCAAATAAAGATAAATGATGAAACCCAGCAGTCCTATATACAGAAAAAGCAGAGCAGTAATACTCGCAGTTGCAAGTTCAATGCGGTAGTGTAGGTGCAGTGACAGATGGGACTGTACATGATCAGTATTGCAATAACAGACAGTAACAGATATGGCATTTGTGCAAATAGCTGCAGTAAAGTGCAGAGACATACAGCAGCAGATGTATTACTGTTGGTGTGCCAGTCTTTGTGTGCCAACAGCTGAGGTAGTTATTGTGCAGGTGAGTGCATTACGGTCCAGGGCGGGGGGAGGGGGGGGTAAGTGGACAGAGTTCAATGTCCTGATGGCCTGATGAACAAAGCTGATTAACCGTCTTGTGGAGCGGGCCCGGAGGCTCCAGTACCTTTTCCCCAAGGGCAGGGGGCTGAAGAGGGAGTGTGAGGGGTGGGAGGTGTCGCCTGAAATGTTGATGGCTCTGTGGGTGAGGTAGATATCCGAGAGGGGGGACAGAGGGGCACCGATGATCTTGCTGGCTGCTTTCACTGTGCGTTGTAGTGTCTTCTGGCAGGAGGCGGTGCAGCTTCCATACTACACTGTGATGCAGCTGGTGAGGATGCTCTCAATGGTGCCCTGGTAAAATGAGCACATGATGGGAGGTGAGACTCGTGCTCTCCTCAGTTTGTGGAGGAACTGGAGGTGAATTTGAGCCTTTTTGGTCAGTGATGTGGTGTTGTTGGACCAGGAGAAGTCCTCAGAGATGTGCACCCCCAGGAACTTGGTGTTGCTCACCTTCTTCACAGCTGCACCATCGATGATCAGAGGGGGATGCTGTGTGTGTCCCCTCCTGAAGTTGACCACAATCTCCTTGGTTTTTCCCCACGTTCAGGAAGAGATTATTGTCTTTACACCACTGAACCAGTTGGTTCACCTCATTTCTGTAGTTGGCCTCCTCGTTGTTGGTGATGAGGCCCACCACCATTGTGTCGTCCGCAAACTTGATGATGTGGTTGATGCTGTGGGCTAGTACACAGTCATGGGTCAGCCAGTTGAAGAAATGTGGGCTGAGTGCGCACCCTTGTGTGGCCCCTGTGCTTAGCGTGATGGCCTTGGAGGTGTTGCTGCCAATCCACACATTCTGTGGCCTCCTTGTGAGAAAGTCCAGCACCCAGTTACAAGAGAGAGGTTTTGAGTCCCAAGTGTCTGAGTTTTTGTATTAGGTGCTGGGGGATGATTGTGTTGAATGCTGAACTGAAGTCCAAGAACAACATTCGCACGTAGGAGTTCTTTGCATCCAAGCGGGTGAGGGCTGAACGGAGAGCAGCAGCGATGGTATCTTCTGTGGATCTGTTTGGCCTGTATGCAAAATGAGATGGGTCGTGGGAAGGAGGGAGGATGAACTTGATGTTTGCTCGAAGCACTTCGTTATGATGGGGTCAGTACTATGGGCCAGTAATCATTGTGGCTGGGCTTCTTTGGGACTGATATTATGGTAGCAGTTCTGAAACATGTGGGGACAACAGCTTAACTCAGGGAGATGTTGAAGATGTTGGTCAGGACATTCTTGAGCTCCTCTGCACAGTCCTTCAGAACGCGACCCGGTATGTTGTCTGGACCAGCTGCCTTGCGTGGGTTGATCCTGCAGAGGGTCCTCGTCACACTAGCCGGATCCAGACTGATGGCCTGCTCGTCTGGAGGAGGAGTGGTCTTTTGTGCTGATGTGTTGTTTTGTGCTTCAAAGCGACTGAAGAAATCATTTAGGTTGTTAAGCAGCGTGATGTCACTCGCACAGGTCTGAGGTGGAGGTTTGTAGTTGGTGAGGGTCTGTATGCCACACCAGAGAGAACGTGCATTTCTGGTGTTGCTGAAGTGGCCGGATATTTTCTTGCTGTACTGTTGTTTTGCCTCCTTGATGCAACAGGACAGGTTGGCCCAAGCTGGTGTTAGTCCTGCAGTGTCGCCAGCCCTGAAGGCTGTGTCCCGAGCCCTCAGGAGCCTGTGGACCTCTGCTGTCATCCATGGCTTTTGGTTGGCATGAACAATGATGGTTTTCCAGTGAGTGACATCATCAATGCATTTAGCTGTGTATGCTACAACAACCTCAGTGTACTCCTCTTGGTTTGTGTGTCCATTGTGAGTGGCTGCATGCTTGAAAGTGTCCCAGTCTGTAGTGCTGAAGCAGTCTTTCAGAGCATCAGAGGCCCCCTCTGGCCACACACGTACCTGCTTTTTTGTTGGTCTGATTGTTTTCACTCTGGGTTTGTATGCCAGCCTTAACAAGATGGTGACGTGATCAGAGAGACCCAGGTGGGGAAGAGGGGAGGCTCTGTATGCTTTCTCGTGAGTTGTGTACACCAGGTCCAGCAAATTGTCTCCTCTTGTTGGAAAGTCTACATGTTGGTGTAAATTTGGTAGGAGGGCCTTTAAATCTGCATGGTTGAAGTCTCCTGCTGTGATGAGGAATCAGTCTGGATGTGCTGTTTGTGTCTCACTGATGGCCTGATAAGAGTTCTTTTAATGCTTTACTCCTCTCACCAATGGCAGTGGGCAGGACATACACGGCGACTAGTAGGACAGATGAAAATTCTCTTGGAATGTAAACGGGTTGGCACTTGATGATCATAAACTCCACCAGTGGAGAACAGTGTTTATGCACAACAGTTGCTTCACGGCACCAAGCGTCACTGATGTAGACACAGACACCTCCACCTCAGGATTTCTCTCCTTCCATGAACACTCTGTCAGCACGGTAGCAAGCTAGCCCTGCTAACTGAATGGCAGAGTCCGGTATATTGCCATTTAACCACATTTCTGTAAAGATAAAAACACAGCAGTTCCACGCATCACATTGCGTAGTTCTCAGGAGTTGTATGTGGTCTATTTTGTTGTCTAATGAGCGTACGCTGGCCAGAATGAGGGAAGGAATTGGGAGTCTGTGTGGGCTAGTGGTTAGCTTCATTCAGATACCTCCACGTTTACCTCTCTTTTGTCGCCGCTCACACCGTCTACAGCATCTCCATTTGGGATGAGACACAGCAGGGTGTGGAGGTCTGGTGGAGAAGACCCAGGCCACGGAGTTCCTCTGTAATGCTCTGATCGAAGACGTAATGTTTGGTCATATAGCTTGTGCGCAGCATCATATATGGACATCGAACATATGAATATAAATGGCACAAACAAAACACCAAGAGAGAAGGGAGGCCGCTACGTGTTCACGCGCCACCTAGATCCAAGAGTCATAAACATCAAAAGTGTTGATCAGGCTGATAGTTAATTAGATATACAGATCATTAGAAATGGTCAGCTCCACTATTTAACAGCAGATATGATGACTGAAACAAGTAAGAAGAGAAGAGGTGGACCTACATCTGGACCTAGACCTGGACCTAGAACAGAATCTACACCTAGATCGACACCTGGATTGAGACCTACACCTGGGTCTAGACCAGGACCTAAACCTATACTGGATTTACACCCTGGACCTAGACCTGAACCTACACCTGCACCTAGACCAGGACCTAGACCTACACCAGGACCTACACCTGGACCTGCATGATTGGTGGCTCTGAAGGTTTGGAACTGAACCTGATTGGTGAATGGGTTGGTGATTGATGGGTAGACTAACATGCAGTTACGAGCAGCCAGGTCTCTGTGGATGATGTTTCTGCTGCTCAGGTAGTCCATCCCCCGAGAGATGTCCAACATGAACTGGACCAGAGTGTGCTGAGACAGTTCCTGAAGACAGAGACAGATCCGGACTTTTCAGAGACACTACCCCAACAGCACACATACGGCAGGCCAACATTAGCAAGTTTACATCGGGAATACACCTTATAGAGGTCGTTTGCTCATTGGCTCGTCAGTGTAACAAGCAAACAATCTCTATAAGATGTATTCCCAATGTAAACTTTGTACGGTCAGTAGATGAAGGTCATTATTAAATCATGAGAACTCCTTACAAATGGTTCCTCTCCCAGCCTGGACAGCAGCAGGAACGTGTGCAGATCTCCATGCTTCATGAATGGCAGCACCACCATCGGGATCGGCAGACGGTGGTTGGGCCGCCGGTGGAGACTCACTCCTATTGGACAGGAACCCCATAAGTGATGTCTACACAACATTTAGACCCATGTACACGTGGCATTAGGACATACTGTATTTGTGTGATCAGATCGCAATCAGATCTAGACTACATAAGATGTATACCTGATATTAACATGTACAAAAAAAAAAGATTAATGTGTTTCCCCAACCACCTTTGGAGGAGGTCTAGAAGACCAGGTCATTATTCCTTCAAGCTTTTAGACCATATTTACACCCGTATCTGACTGCTGTCCAATCACAATGACATGTTCTAATGGCAGGTGTGGAGAGAAAATCTGAAGAGTACCGATGAGCTGGATGACATTGGGGTGGTGGAAGTCTTTCATGTAGGCTGCCTCCTTCAAACACAGCTCAATGTCTCCTGATGAGGTGACGTCAGCTGGAACAGATCCAGAAACACGTTAATCTTCAGCTCCCATCATGGATTCACCCGAAATCCTGCTCCTACTCACATTTTAGGACTTTGACTGCCACCTTCTGGACCGATGAGTCCTCTGTCTTCAGGAAAGCCTCACGCACCGAGCCAAACTCACCTGCAAAGGTAAACGCTTCACTGTCCAATCAGGCTTTAAAGATCATTTCTTGACAGTTTTCACTAATCAGCTCATCAGGCAGGTTAACAGTTTCAGCACGTTCCAGTTTCCAAGTTCTTAAAGTGATATTTCACCAAAAATCAAGGTTTTTTTTTTCTTGCTAACATGTCTGTAACATGTTTTTTATGACTTACAAGACATAGCAAGAGTGAAACCGTTCAAATGTCTCATGTTTGTTTTTTTGCTGTAAAGTTTCACTTAAGCCCCGCCCCCTGCAAAAAGGCGACTTGAGACAGAACATTTTTGGTGATGCAACTATTCATAGGGCTGGCACGTGGGTAGTGTGAGCCAATCAGGACACTATGGCCTAACTGAAGCCATCCTCCAGGCTAGTTAGCATTTTTTTTTTTTTTGTAACTTAAGATTTTTATTCATTTTTCATTATATATATTGCATTCAGATCACAGTCTACATTTAAAAAAAAAACAAAGGGGCTAGAGTAAAAAAGAAAAAGAAAAAAAAAAAAAAAAAGGGGGGGGGGACAAATGTTGGAGCATCAAGTTTTTAGTTTCCATCTCTTAATTCTTCTGGTTTTTCCAGCGTCTTTGGTTATTCTTTCAATATCTGTCTCGTTGTTGCACTTTGTAGTGTGTCCATTTCCGCCATTTTTTTTCCCATAGTCCTTCTTGCATTCTTTGTCGATATGTTAGTTTTTCCATCATACGTATGTCCTCAATAATGTCAGTCCATTGCTCTTGGTCAGGAAGAACTTCTGATCGCCATTTTTTTGTGATTGTTTTTTTACATGCAATCAACAAGATTTTAACTAGATATCTGTCCTCAGCCTGTATAACATTGTCTCTTTTAAGATCACATAGGTACATCAAGTTACAGTTCATTGGTATATTATATCCTAATATCCTCTGTATTGTCACATGTATAGATTTCCAGAATGATGAGATTTTGCAGCATTTCCAAAACACATGCGAGTGGTCTGCATTTTGAGCCCCACATCCCCTCCAGCATATAGATTGGGTATTTGTATACTTTCCTTGAATCTGTGGTGTAATGAAAAAGCGAATCAGGTTTTTCCATCCAAATTCCCTCCATGTTCTTGAATTTGTTGACGTGTGTTGTGTTTTCCATATTTCCTGCCAGCTTTCTTCTGTTATGTTTAAATTGAGCTCTTTCTCCCATTTCTCGCTGAATTCGCTCAAAACGCTGAATTAGCACGGCAGGCACGGATGCTAAAGAAACATAATAAGATACAGTCAACCTGGACAAGAAATTGTAGAATTTGGATTAAACTAAATGGAACACCTGAGCAAGCAAAAAGTATAATGATCAGAGATGCTACTGACTTAGATAAATACAAATGAACACTGACTATGAAACACAGAGTGAGGAAACTCAAACTCTAAAAATATGCCACTATGCTGAACATAAACCACAAGAGATGGAGAATGATATTGATCCTGATAACCACTTTTTCAATAATATTCATAACCACTGTGAATATTACACTGAAAAGCAATTCAAAAGTCAAGTGCAATTAGATGGTAAACTGTCAATAATACACTTCAATAGCAGAAGTCTTAACAAAAACTTCTCACAGATTCAGGACTATTTAAAACAGCTAAATAGAAAATTCACAGCTATAGCAGTCTCTGAAACCTGGCTTAATGCAGACCAGGCTCCCCTGATGGCAAAAGAGGGATATCAGATGTTTAACATTAACAGATCTCAAAAAAAGGGTGGTGGTGTTGCACTGTATATTGATGACCTATATAGATGTAAGCTTGTAAATGAAATGTCCTCAGCACTACCAGGGATTCTGGAATGTGTTACTGTTGAGATTGACCTAGACAAAACAAAAAATCTAATCATAAGCTGCATATACAGAACGCCGGGAACTTGCATTGAGACATTCAGAGATAAATTAGTCGAGCTGTACAATAATATTACTAGTAAGAAAATGGTAGCAATTTGTGGAGATTTCAATATTGATCTACTTAATCCACATCAACAAAATGTAGTTACAGAGTTCATGAACTCTATGTACAGCATGAGTCTATATCCCACAATAACACATCCCAGTAGAATCACAGCTCACTCTGCTACACTTATTGACAACCTGTTTGTCAATGTTCTCGACAAGAAAATAGAAAGTGGATTATTGATAAATGATATAAGCGACCACTTGCCAATCTTTGCACTTATCCATGGCCACACGGGGCCCAACCCAGAAAAAATCTCAAAATCGTTCAGACACAAATCACCAAACGCAATCAGTTCTTTTAAAGAGGACTTGCTGAAGCAAGACTGGACAGAAGTCTATGTATCAGATGTAAATGAAGCCTATGACACATTTACAAACATTGTAACCACTCTTTATGAAAAAAACTGCCCATTAGTTAAAAAAAAGCTTAAACACAAATTTACTGACAAACCATGGCTAACCAAAGGACTACAAAAGGCGTGTAAAAAGAAAAATTTATTATATAAAGCTTTCATAAAGAAAAGGACAAAAGAAGCAGAGCAGCGGTATAAAACATACAAAAATAAGTTAACATATATAATAAGATGTAGTAAAAGAGACTATTACAGTAAAGAACTGGAAAAAAACAAAGACAATATTAAAAATACATGGACAATAATCAACAGTATCCTTGGAAATAAAAGCAGAAATACCAGCTACCCAACTAACACTCCAAAAAATAATAAATCGACTCCGAATGTGAATATAGCTTCACCTGCAGATGAATTTAATAATTTTTTTGTTAACATTGGACCTAAACTGGCCCGAGAAATACCCACTACGGTGCCAACAGGTGATTCAATATGCAATAACACTGCTGTAAAAGACACCATCTTCATAAAGAACACAGACGAAAGAGAGGTCATTGAAATTGTTAAATCGTTCAAAAGTAAAACATCTACTGACTGCGATGGTATTGATATGCTACTAGTCAAAACTGTTATCGAATGCATAGTGAAACCACTGACGTATATCTGTAACCTGTCTCTCCAATCAGGTATATTTCCCAATGCAATGAAAATAGCTAAAGTAATTCCGATTTACAAGACAGGCGACAGAGGGGAACTCTCCAACTACAGACCAATTTCACTATTACCGCAATTTTCCAAGATACTTGAAAAAATATTCTATGAGAGAATTGACAACTTCATACTGAAGAATGATTTATTGTGTGAGCAGCAATATGGGTTCAGACACAAAAGGACAACAGCATATGCCTTAATGGAATTTACAGAAAAAATATCAACAGCCATTGAAAATAAAGAGTATTCAGTTGGAGTATTCCTGGATCTTAAAAAAGCATTTGATACAGTAGATCACAATCTATTATTAAAGAAACTACAAAATTGTGGTATCAGAGGGGTAGCACTGTCCTGGTTAAGAAGTTACTTAAAGAATAGATATCAGTTTGTATGTGTTAACAACAAAAACTCAGAGCTACTGAAGGTCACCTGTGGAGTCCCACAGGGTTCAGTTTTGGGACCATTATTATTCAATATGTATATAAATGATATATGTAAAGTTTCAGAAAAAATGGACTTAATATTGTTTGCTGATGACACTAACCTGCTATGCAGTGGAAACAATTTGGAACAACTTCTGGATACACTCGGAAAGGAATTAGGAAAGCTGAAACTGTGGTTTGATTCAAACAAATTAACGCTCAATTTAAGCAAGACAAAATTTATAGTCTTTAACAACCATCACAACTACCCAGTACCCAAACTCAGTGTAAATGGTGTAGAGATTGAAAGGGTATCCGAAACTAAATTCCTTGGAGTAATAATTGATAACAAACTGTGTTGGAAGCCACATATTAATTATATAAAAGGTAAAGTATCCAAATCAATTGCAATATTACACAGAGTGAAAAATTTGCTGAATCAACCCACACTATACACCTTGTATCATTCATTAATACTCCCATACATGACATATTGTAATGAAGTATGGGGAAATACATATAAAACAAACATATATCCACTCTTTATGCTTCAAAAGAGAGCTATTAGAATAATCAACAAAGCAGCTTACAGGGAACCAACAAACCCACTTTTTCTTAAACAAAAAACTCTCAAGTTGAAAGATCTGATCGACTTTAAAACCGCAATAATAATGTTCAAAGTGAAGAATCTATCACTGCCCGCAAATATCCAGAAGTTGTTCCAAACAAGGGAGAAACGATATCACTTCAGAGGAACATGTATATTTCAAAAGCCTACAGTGAGAACAACTACCAAGCAACACTGTATTTCAGTGCAAGGTGTCAGATTATGGAACGATTTTGGACCTGAATTAAAATCATGTACAAAGCTTGGACAATTTAAACAAAAACTAAAGGAAGAAATACTCCAAACATATTTACAAGACGACATGTAAACTCACATAAGGATTGACATTTCCAGCCTGTGTTGTGTTATAGCTTAGTTTTTCTTTTTTCTCTGTGACACTATGTCTTAGATTTGTTTTTGAATAGTAACCGCTTAACTTAGACTAGCTCAGTTTTCTTTTTCTCTCAGTCATATTTTGTCTTAGCCTTGTTTTAAATTGTAATCGCTCTTGTCTTGTTTTCTCTTTTTTCTCCTTTGAATTCTTGGATGGAATATGGGTGGGCAATATAAGCTGCGGCTTCAGCCATCACCCATTTCGGATAACTCACGTGGAATTGTATAGTAGAAGGAGTCTTTGTCTAATTTGACCTTGTTGTTATATTATACAGTTTCTTTTAACCTGTAATGTACTATCCGAAATAAATAAATTCATTCATTCATTCATTCATTCATTCATTCATTCATTCTCCTTTATATAGTTACTTGAATGATTGTTTGCCATAAGTTTCTGATATAGCTTTGAAATAATTCTTGTTTTATTTCCTGTATATGAGCTTAAAATGAATTGTATAATCTCGCTCACATCTGTTTGGAGGTTATGCCTAATCTTCTTCATATAATAGTCTCTCATCTGCAGATATCTGAAGAATTCCGATCTTTCTAGTTTAAATTTTCTCCTGATGTTTACAAAGCTCCCAAGATCTTTTTTTCCGATACTGCCCCATGCTGTGATTCCCTTGTTCACCAGATTTTTGTATCCCCTATCTTGTTTTGCCGGTTCAAACTGACTGTCAAATGCTACCCATTTCAATAGTTTTATGTCTTCCTTTATATTATACTTTTGTACTATTTTATACCACAGTTCTAAAGTAAATTTAGTGATTGGGTCTATTTGTTTGATTTGCTTATATGCATCTTTATCTCCTATTATGCTTTGTACTGGGAGTCCCTCAATTTCCTTTTCCATTTCTTTCCATTTTGCCTCATATCCCTCGTCGCACCAACATATGATATATCTTATTTGTGCTGAGTAGTAATATTCCTTTAGACTCGGTAGGCCCATGCCTCCTTTCTCTTTTGGTAACTGGAGAGTTTTATATTTCACTCTTGGTTTTTTACCTCCCCAAACAAATCTCGATATCATCCTGTCCCACTTTGAGAATTGGGCATCTGGAATCTCTGTTGGTATAGCCTGGAAGAGGTAAAGTAATCTAGGTTGTATGCTGATTTTGACTGTCTCAATTTTTGAATTCAGATCCATATTTAAGATTGACCATCTATCAATATCTTTTTTTATTTCTTGTTCCAACCTATCATAGTTTGCTTTATAGATTTTGCTTAGATCTTTAGGTATGTTCACTCCAAGGTATTTTATTTCTTTTTGTTTCCAGTTTAGTTTGATCTTATCAGTTATCTGGTTTAGAGGGTTATAGTGGAATGTCAGTATTTGTGTTTTTGTTATGTTTATCTTGTATCCTGATAATTTTCCAAAATTTTCTATCAAGTTCATCATTTCCATTATTGATTCATCTGGTTGTTCAAGGTAAACTATAATATCGTCTGCAAATAGCCCAATCTTGTGTTCCGCCCCCTTTATTGTTACACCTTTTAATTTCTTATTTTGTCGTATCGCTTGAGCCAGTGGCTCTATGAACAGAGCAAACAAGGTGGGCGATAAGCAGCATCCCTGCCTAGTTGATCTTTGTATATTTACTTTGTCTGTTAAGCTACCGTTTATCTTGATTCTTGCCACAGGTTCTTGATACAGCGTCCTTATGCATTGTACTGATTTTTCGTTAAATCCAAAGCGTTCCAGCACACTATATAGGAATTTCCAGTTAACCCTGTCAAATGCTTTTTCTGCGTCTAAACTCATTATTACTGCGCTTTTCTTTTCTTTATGTATTTGATTAATTATATATATTGTTCTCCTGATATTGTCATGTGTTTGGCGTCCCTCTATGAAACCAGTTTGATCATCTTCTATCAATTCCGTCAAGAATGTCTTTATTCGTTTACATATAATTGTTGTATATATTTTATAATCCACATTTAATAAAGAGATTGGCCTATAGTTTCTGCATTGTTCTCTATCTTTCCCTGGCTTTAGAATGACTGAAATAATGGCTTCGTTCCATGATGGAGGTATTTTGTTGTTGTTCAACGTCCAATTAAATGACTTTAGAAGCTGTGGCGTGAGTTCTTCTATAAACAGTTTATAAAACTCAGATGGGTATCCATCACTACCTGGTGATTTACCGTTTTTAAGTGACTTAATCACATCTCTAATCTCTTGTGTTGTTATTTCTGCTGTTAGCTTTTCATTTTGTTGATTTCCTATTGATGGCAAGTCCAATGTGCATAGAAATTTTTTAATATCTTTAGTATTTGTTTCTTCAGGTTGCGAGTATAGTTCTTGGTAGAAATTATGGAATATTTCTTCGATGTTTTCTGGGTTAACTGTGGTTTTATTTGTGGTGGGGTCTTTAATCTTATATACATTATTCATTGTTTGTTGTTTTCTTAACCGTTTTGCCAGCAGTTTTGTGGCTTTTGGTCCCGTTTCATAATATTTTTGCTTTAGATATCTATTTTTCCTTTCAATTTCATCCATTTGTGTTTCTTTTATCTTTATTTTTTCTTCTTTAATTTCTTGATATATTTTTGGGTCATTTGTGCTTTGATGTTTATGTTCTAATTCCCTCAGTCTCTCACATCTTTGTTCATATGCTTCCAGTTTAGTCTTATTTGCTTTTCCTGTTTCAACAATTAATTTACCTCTTAACACGGCTTTTAGTGCATCCCATAGTATTGTTGGGTCCACTTCTTCATTGTCATTCTCTTGGATATATTCATTTATGTTTACTTTTATTCTTTCTTTCATTTTATCATCATTTAACAGTCCTACATTAAGTTTCCATGTTGTTTGTCGTTTTCTATTGTTTAAATTTATTTCCATGTATATAGGATTATGATCTGATATTTCTGCCCCTCCAATCCAACAATTTCTCACCCTGTGTCTGTCATCTTCATTCATAAGGAAGTAATCTATTCTAGAGTGTACTTTATGGACTGCTGAATAATGTGTATAGTCTTTTTCGAGTGGGTGCAGGTCCCTCCAAATGTCTACCATACCCATTTCTGCCAGTGAGGTTCTTATGAATTTTGTTACATGTTTTTTTGTCTTCTTAACACTTGTTGTATCAATTTCATGATCCATGACAGCATTTAAGTCTCCTCCACAAATTAGGACTCCTTCACTGTGTGTTGCTATGAGATCAAACAGATGTTGAAAAAAACCCTTGTCACTTTCTGGTGGGGCATAGATGTTCACTAATGTGATCTGCATTCCATCTATGCTACCCTTTATTATTACATACCTGCCTTCTTTATCCTGGATTTCCTGTTCACATTCAAATTGTATTTTATTTGAGATTAGTATCATAACCCCCCTTTTAGTTCCTCCCTTAAATGAACTGTAGTAGGAGTTCTTATAGCCAAATCTCTTTAGTTTCACATGTTCTGTCTTGCTCAAATGTGTCTCTTGCATAAATATAATTTCGGCTTTTTCTTTCTTGAATTTTCTTATTATTCTTTCCCTTTTAACAGGTGAGTTCAGACCATTCACGTTTAGTGTTATTATCTTAAGATTTTTACCCATAATCATGTTTTTCCATTTTTTTAACTTGTGCTCCTAGCCCCTTTAACAACAAAAATAACACATATTTATATAAAAACACATTAAAAAATCTCGACCTCCGTACTTTGGGCCTTTCTTCTGCCCACTGGTCCCTGTTGGTGGGTGGAGGGTATGTCCTCACCGAGTGTAGGGCCCTCCCTAGACCTGTATTTACTATCCAAGAAATAGTCATTAGTCTAGAAATGTCCAACAAATATCACTTAAACCTCTCCTAGCCGTCTGTTTCTCTTTTACCTTGTCTTCTTGGCCTTCATTTCTTCTGTGTCTTTCTTAATCTTTGTTATAATCTAGGCTTTCAGTTGAAAGCCTTGTAGTCTTTCCTGGGCCCGCTGCGCCACGTCTCCCCCCGTCTTTTGCCGTTCACTCGCCTCCACTCCGGCTGTCGTGATGCGTTCAGGGCCTCCGCTGCTCCTACCGTTTCCTCCGGCACGTACACCTCAAGGCCCCGCTCCATCATGTCCTGCGCTGCCTCTCTGGCTGTGTTGTAGGTTCTTACGCCGTTCTCCCAATGAATCCTCATCTTCGTTAGCGGCGTTTGGAATCTAATTTTTTTTTCTTTCAGCGTTTTTTTAATGTTGGCATATTTCTTCCGCTGCTGCACAATTTCTGCCGGGTAGTCATGATCAAAGAATATCTGCTTGTCGCCGATTCGTATCTTTTTTTTCCACGCTCGTGTCAGGATTCTTTCCTTTACATCATATTTCAGAAAGTTTACCACAACTGACCTGGGTGTAGAGCGTGGGTTCGGGTTCTGTGCCGAGGCTCTGTGCGCTCGTTGAATCTGCAGATCCGCTTCGCTGGGCAGTTCCAGCTCTTTTTTTAAGAACTGATCCATGAATTTCGTCATCGAGTTGCCTTCAATGCCCTCCGGGATCCCGAAGATGCGTATATTGCCCCGTCTGGACCTGCTCTCCAAGTCGGTTACTTTCTCCTGCATCCTCTGCATTTGTGCCGTCAGGGTCTGCAGCTGTTCGCTTGCCTCGCTATTCCATTCTTCCAGCTCTGATATTCGGGCCTGCGCTTCTGTCATACACGCCCGCTGGGAGCGCAGCTCCTCCATGTTTTCTGCTAGCTTGCGCTCCATTTCTCTTCGGAGGCCCATAATTTCCTCCTTAATCTCTTTTTTCAGCTCCTCCTTAAGAGCCGCTAAATCCTGTTGTAGCTGCCGTTTGAAGTCTCTCAACTCTTTACCCAAACTGGCGATGCCAGTGTTCATGGTATCGAGTTTTGTGTCCTCCATTTTCTCTGCTGCAGTCACCTCGTTTTTTTGGGCCCCGTGTTCAGCGGTTTCTCCTGCGTTGTTGAAGAGGAATTCTTTAATTTTACTCTGCTTTTGTCCTTGTGCCCGGCTCCTTCGTGTTTTCATCCCTTATGTCAAGTTGGCCATTTACCGATGATTTTTAATCCGGCTAGGGAGAGCTCTCTGTTTAAGCGTTATGTCTCTCCGCCATCTTCCCGGAAGTCCCTAGTTAGCATTTTTTAACACACTACTTTGAAAACTTGACCCAAATTAAGATGGGTTTTTACCATTAAACTGCTTTTAAGGACTGATGCAGTTTCAGTCATTATCCATACAACTGGGCATGTCCTTCAACCAGTAAGTCTTCATCACACGATTTGTTCTGATAATGTAGTGCTAGCCACTATTAGACTTGTGGGATGTGGGTGGGCCTAGTAATCACCGATTCTGGCATTTGGGGTGGGGGGGGTGTGAAAAGATTTTGACATGAACTTGTAAGACAACAAAAGTTTTTCTGTAGAAAAAAGGGCATAAGATACCATTTTAGACAATGCAGATTTGTTTTTATAGGGGGTTTATATCCACCGGAGTGTGTCTTTAAGTTCTCCGAGTCTTCAAACCTGACCATGGATTCTTCTGATCAGCTGTGTAGGACACTGAAAATGAAAGTCTGCAGCAGCAGGATCTATTTCAACGAGCCCCATGTAGCCGCTGTGTAGGTCTGATTAGATGTAGGCTCTGCCTCTGCTGCCGAGGAACGTTTAGTTTTGGTAAAAAGTTTTAATGACTGCAGAAGGTTTGTTTAATATCGTTAAGACTGTTTCCTGTTCCTGTAGGTTGGTGTTATTTCTGTTTTACTGACAGAGTCGGACCTTTGATCTCCATTTGTGTCACAAATTATTTTGATTTTAACACCTTCATTTAACTTGTTAAAAGGTTATAATTCTGACCTGCAGCCAAACCCACCTGGTTATTTATCTTTGACCTAAACATTTCCAACACTGAAGAACACAGGAAAATTTTTAACTTTGCTCCAGTTCAAGAAGAACTTCATTGGTTTTTATTTTGATTTTAGAATGATCATTTTGTTATTTGGATAAAGTTTCAATCGGATCAAATTTAACAGGTTTTACTCTGATCTCATGACTGTTTGATACTAATTAAACATATTTTACTTTGATTTCATGATTGTTTAATTCTAACTAAACAGATTTTACTCTAATTTCATGATTGTTTGATTCTAATTAAATAGATTTTACTCTGATTTTGTGATTGTTTAATTCTAACTAAACAGATTTTGTCTGATTTCATGATTGTTTGAGTCTAACTAAACAGATTCTACTCTGATTTCATGATTGTTGGAGTCCAGTTTAACAGGTTTGACTCTGGTCTCATGATTGTTTGATTCTAATTAAACAGGTTTGACCCTGATCTCATGATTGTTTGATTCTAATTAAACAGATTTACTCTGATCTCATGATTGTTTGATTTTAATTAAACAGGTTTTACTCTGATCTCATGATTGTTTGATTCTAATTAAACAGATTTCACTGATTTCATGATTGTTTGATTCTAATTAAACAGATTTACTCTGATCTCATGATTGTTTGATTTTAATTAAACAGGTTTTACTCTGATCTCATGATTGTTTGATTCTAATTAAACAGATTTCACTGATTTCATGATTGTTTAATTCTAGCTAAACAGATTTACTCTGATCTCATGATTTCATGATTGATTCTAATTAAACAGATTTCACTCTGATTTCATGACCGTCTGACCTTTCCCCAGCACGTGTCCCAGCGTCAGCAGCCTATCAGAAATCAGGACGTCCTTCAGTTTGTTCTTCAGCTCCTCATTGATGCCCAGACTGTCCACTAGAGGAAGACAGAGTGGACCCACCAGGTTAAAACATTAGTTATCTGACTCTCTTATACTAATCAAGGTTCTAGATAAAGTTCCACACAGTTCTACCACTGTAACAACGATTAGTTCTCAGAGTGTCTCGGGTACTGAACAAACTCACAAGTGGATTCGTGTGGATCCATCATGTTCCTGCTGAAGGAGCGAGCTGCTGTGAAGGACACGGAGCTGTCAGGACCTGGACTCTTGAAGACCAAGCTGAGGACAAACCACAAAAACATTAAAACACAAACCTGTGCTGACTGACACACACAGTCTGATCAGGTCAGTGACCTGGGTCTGTTACTGGAGAACAAACTGATGCTGTTCACAAAACTTTGATTACTGCAGGATCCACAATCAATCCCAGAAATAACGTACACCAACTAATATTCACATTTATAAACCTCATGCTTTCACACAGAAATCTGTTTATCATCACAGTTAATCTGGAAAATCTGCCTTTAATGATCGATGACGATTATTAACCATAACCCATATTCATCATCATCATAGCAGTCTGTCTGGGGTGACAATGACTGTTTCATTTAGATCTGATCAGATTCCTCCACGCAGCTCTGTCTTTCGTCTTCCGCTGCCAGGAACTCCTGACCTTGTTAACCTGGGCGACATCAAAGCCAGTATAAGTTGCTTTCTGATGTGGTTTAATAGAGTCCTACTGCAGTATGAGTGCATCTGAAGCTGAAACCACGGTAACCATCCTCCATTCTGGGTGATATTTAAAAAATGGGTCATTTATTTAAGTTTTTTAGGAAAGAATTTAGCTCAGATCATCATGAAGACAGAGTTCAATGATGGTTACGGGTTTTACTTCCTCATCAAAAATTTACACGAATCACCACCATTTTTTTTTAAATTTTCTCTTTATTGACATTCTTTAGAGAGTAGGTTTACGCCATCATTTCATTTGATAATTACATTTGAATGTCCCTTTTTTTTAAATGAAAAAGAAATAAGAAAAAAAAAGGGAGGGTCAGCTTAAACATCTGCATATAGGGAGTAAGTGTTGATGTACACACTCTTGTATATACTGTATATTAACAAGGTCTGCTATATCAGTTCTGCAAATTGAAAGTTCGGCCTGAGTGGTGTTACATATTTAGTCCATTTTTCCCATTGTGACATAAACAAATCCTTTTTAAGCTGTTATTTTCTCCATCTTATAAATGTCCACTGTAATGTCCACCCACATATCAAGAGATGGGCTCTCCTGTGAAAGCCATTTTTTTGTAATTGCCTTTCTGCTTGCAATCAATAGAATACATAATAAACATTTGTCCCTCTTTGACCAATCTGCGGGCACAAGCCCAAAGAATAGAGTTTTGCTTTCCGGTGGTAACTGACATCCAAAAATATCTTGTATAGCTTTATGAATTTCCTTCCAATAAGTTTGAATAACATGACAGAGCCAAAACATGTGATAATGATTTGCACTTGTACTACCACATTTTCTCCAACAAGTTGGGGAGTTGCCTTTGTACTGAGCCTTCTGGGAAGGTGTGATAAAGTATCTAATTAGGCTTTTCCAGCCAAACTCCCTCCAGCTCTGTGAACTACTGCATTTCCATTGATTTGACCATATTAATGTCCATTCCTCTTCCGATATTTCTATTCCTCCTTCTTTTTCCCATTTTGTTTTAACATATAGAGTTGAGTGTCTTTTCAGGTTTATAAGACCTTTATATAAACCTGAAATTAAGCTTTTATCTTTATTTGAGTTATATGCCCTTTTAAATAAATTTAGCAATGGTTTACATGATTCTGCTATACATTTTAACCTGTTATTTACAAAGTGTCTCATCTGTAAGTAGCGACAGAAGTCTTGTGATTCCAACTGATACTTCCCTTTAAGTGTTTCAAAACTAAGTAGTGTGTCATCTTTCATTATCTTACATACAGTGGGGCAAAAAAGTATTTAGTCAGCCACCAGTTGTGCAAGTTCTCCCACTTAAAAGATGAGAGAGGTCTCCAATTTTCATCATAGGTATACCTCAACTATGAGAGACAAAATGAGAAAAAAAAGTCCAGAAAATCACACTGAAGGATTTTTAAAGAATTAATTGGTAAATTCCTCGGTAAAATAAGTATTTGGTCACCTACAAACAAGCAAGATTTCTGGCTCTCACAGACCTGTAACTTCTTCTTTAAGAGGCTCCTCTGTCCTCCACTCGTTACCTGTATTAATGGCACCTGTTTGAAATCGTTATCAGTGTAATAGACACCTGTCCACAACCTCAAACAGTCAGACTCCAAACTCCACTATGGCCAAGACCAAAGAGCATTTGGATGATCCAGAAGAGGATTGGGAGAATGTCATATGGTCAGATGAAACCAAAATAGAACTTTTTGGTAAAAACTCAACTTGTCGTGTTTGGAGGAGAAAGAATGCTGAGGTGCATCCAAAGAACACCATACCTACTGTGAAGCATGGGAGTGGAAACATCATGCTTTGGGGCTGTTTTTCTGCAAAGGGGCCAGGACGACTGATCCATGTAAAGGAAAGAATGAATGGGGCCATGTATCGTGAGATTTTGAGTGAAAACCTCCTTCCATCAGCAAGGGCATTGAAGATGAAACGTGGCTGGGTCTTTCAGCATGACAATGATCCCAAACACACTGCCCGGGCAACGAAGGAGTGGCTTCGTAAGAAGCATTTCAAGGTCCTGGAGTGGCCTAGCCAGTCTCCAGATCTCAGTCCCATAGAAAATCTTTGGAGGGAGTTGAAAGTCCGTGTTGCCCAGTGACAGCCCCAAAACATCACTGCTCTAGAGGAGATCTGCATAGAGGAATGGGCCAAAATATGAATGAATGAATGAATTTTATTTCGGATAATACAGTACAGGTTAAAAGAAACTGTATAATATAACAACAAGGTCAAATTAGACAAAGACTCCTTCTACTAAACAATTCCACGTGAGTTATCCGAAATGGGTGATGGCTGAAGCTGCAGCTTATATTGCCCACCCATATTCCATCCAATAATTCAAAAGAAAAAAGAGTAAACAAGACAAGAGTGATTACAATTTAGAACAAAGCTAAGACAAAGTGTGACTGAGAGAAAAAAAAGGAAAACTAAGCTAAGCTAAGTTGAGCGGTTACTATTCAAGACAAATCTAAGACAGAATGTCACAGAGAGAAAAAAAAAAAAGAAAACTAAGCTACAACACAACACAGGCTGGATATGTCAATCCTTATGTGAGTTTACATGTCGTCTTGTAAATATGTTTGGAGTATTTCTTCCTTTAGTTTTTGTTTAAATTGTCCAAGCGTTGTACATGATTTTAATTCAGGTCCATAATCGTTCCATAATCTGACTCCTTGCACTGAAATACAGTGTTGCTTGGTGGTTGTTCTCACTGTAGGCTTTTGAAATATACATGTTCCTCTGAAGTGATATATACCAGCAACAGTGTGTGAAAACCTTGTGAAGACTTACAGAAAACGTTTGACCTCTGTCATTGCCAACAAAGGGTATATAACAAAGTACTGAGATGAACTTTTGTTATTGACCAAATACTTATTTTACCGAGGAATTTACCAATTAATTCATTAAAAATCCTTCAACGTGAGTTTCTGGATTTTTTTTTTCTCATTTTGTCTCTCATAGTTGAGGAATACCTATGATGAAAATTGGAGACTTCTCTCATTTTCTAAGTGGGAGAATTTGCACAAATGGTGGCTGACTAAATACTTTTTTGCCCCACTGTATATTGAGGTCTCCTCCACAAATTAGAAGGCCTACTGTCTCAGTTGTTATTATGTCAATGATTCTCCTGAAGAAGTGAAAATCACTTCCAGGAGGTGCATATATATTTAGCAACGTAACTGAATTTGCCTCTATCTTTCCCCTTACTAAAATAAAACGGCCCTCCTTATCACTTATCTCAAATTCTTTTTCAAAATGTAATTCATCTGAAAGAAGGATAGCAACTCCTCTCCTTCGTCCCACTTTGTATGATGAAAAAAAACATTAGTAAAGCCCATTCTTTTTAATTTGTCATGTTCCTTATTGTCCAAATGAGTTTCCTGTAAATATATTATCTGTGCGTGTTCTTTCTTCATTTTGGTTAAGATCCTGCTACGTTTAATTGGGTTCAACAGATCGTTAACATTAAAGGAGATAATTTTTATCCTGCTACTAATCGTTTTCGATTGTTCTGATAGCATTAACACAGTAGAACCTATATCTATATGAAACAGAACTCTCCCTACATATACAAAAACATATACAATAAGGCTGCACAAAACCTGCAGCAAAAAAACTCCAAACAAAAACTCATCCAACAAAAATAAAATAAACATATAAAATAAAAATATAAACAACTAAACTATTGACTTCCATCCGTGGGGTCTTAGATATGACCCTAATTTGGCCCCTATACTTAGGGAACCTTGAAGGGGAGCCTCTCTCATATATTTGAGAAAGAGGGCCTTCTTCTGCCAATTGGCCAATGTCCATCTTCATACAGCACAGGAAAAACATCCGACTATGAAAACTCGGTATTGCCAAACTGTATATTTGTTTTTGCGCGGGATTTTAATCTATTCTTACATAGATTATTCATAGTTTATTTTCTGTCCTGGCAGTTTATTATAAATAGTAAGCTCACCATCCGTATTTCCATTCAGTCTCAGTTCTCAATCTGTCTGCGTCACTCTCAGTCATTCTTGCTCTTATCGTCTGAATGCTTGTAGTTTTTCTCTGAAGTCCCGGGTGCGTTCTCCAGTCGCTTGACCTCTCGTCCTCCTTTCTATGCTCCATGTTAGCTGCTGGATCTCTTCCAGGAGAGTCTCCGGGAGTCTGACGACAGTCACCGGGAATCCCCTCTTCTCCATATCAGCGGTCGCCTCCTCGGCCGAGTCATATAACATGGTTCCATCTGAATAAAAAAACTCTCATTTTCGCTGGGGAAGGGGTTTGAAATCGAATTTTCTTCTCTTTAAGTACCAACTTTATTTCAGCGTACTCCCTCCGCCTCTTCATGATCTCAGGTGCGTAGCCGTGGTCCAAATTAACCTTCTTCCCAAGGTATTCGAATCCACGTTTCTGCCAGGTCAGTTTCAGAGTTTCTTCTTTTATCCTGGAACTGGCCATTTTGATGACAATTGATCGTGGAGGTGCGTTTAGCAGAGGTTTCGGTGTCAGTGCGCGATGCGCTCTTTCCACTTGTAGTTCCGCGGGGTTGGAAAATTCCAGATTCTCTCTTAATAAGCTTTCCACAAAAGCAATCTCTGATGGAAAATCATCTTCAGACCCCTCTTTCACTCCATATAGTCTGATATCATCTCTCCGGGATCGTCCCTCAAGATCTGTGAGCTTAACCTCCGTTTGAATATGGAGTTTGAGCATCTCAACCAGGGCCTCTTCATTAGTCTGTAATCGAGTTTCTGCTTCCAAAATCCTTTCTTCCGCTTCTTCTAGTCTCTTGTTTGTTTTATTCATTTCTTCTTTAATAGCTGCCAGCTGGACTTTATTATCTTTTCTGAAATCACGCAGTTCTTTCAATATCAAGTCCAAACTCGCGCTGCTAGCTTGTTCTGACACACCTGTTGGCATGTCATTATCCTTCATGGCGTTGTCAGCGGCTGAGAACTGCTCATCTCCGTCTTCCTCGTGTAATTTGCGCTGTGTTGATTTTTTAATATTTTTTAGTTTCAGCATCTTGAAGCCCTTACTGTCATAACTCCATATAATAAATTTTTTAGAAATTTGTGTTTCTTTAGGCAATTTATAACCTAAATGTCGGGAGCACGTTTCCCTGTGTTGCCTCCTCCTACCCTACCATACCCGGAAGTCCACGAATCACCACCATTTTCACAGGTGAGATGACCACAGGAAGTCAGGTGAGCTCTAGGTGTGTGATGATTGTCATGATTATTAACAGATTAATGGTCCAGAGACAGCAGCATCCCAGAAGATCTTTAATGCTGCCACCTGCTGCCTCCATCCTGGATTCTTCTTTAATAAATGAGAAAACTGCTGAAACACTCAGAGCTGCACCAGTCAACTCTATCATACCCAAACTGAGTCTCTTTTCCACGGCGCTGAGCCATAATGTTGAGAATCAAACCGACCACAGTGGCAACGAGCAGGGCGGACAACAGACCGACCCACATGTGGCTCCGCTGGACCAGGACCTGGGCTGAGAGAAGAACGAGTGCATCAGAACACCAAGAAGTTAGATCAGAATCAGAACAGTTAATTCATGTGATTTTGACAGAAGATGGTCACCTGTGGGGGGCAGCACCACCACCAGGGGGCTCCACGGTCCACAGCCCACCACGGTGCAGGCCGCTACCTGGAAGGAGGCGTTCAGGAAACGACTGCTGCCCAACAACCGAGCAGAGCTCTCTTTAAAGAGAAGTGGCTCCTGGAGACCGGAGGACAGCTTCATCATCTTCATCAACATCATCATTACAACCACCATCATCATCACTATCACTACCATCATCATCAACTCAATCATCACCACCATCATCACCTTCACTATCATCACCATCACTACCATCATCACCACCACCATAATTACCATCATCATCACCACCACTGTCATAATCACCATCACCACAATCATCACTATCACTATCATCACCACCATCATATAGATAGATAGATAGATAGATAGATAGATAGATAGATAGATAGATAGATGTACTTTATTGATCCCAAACTGGGAAATTACAGTGTAACAGCAGCATGACAGTTGACAGCCAAACAACAGAAACACACACGACAGACAAAGGGATTACCCATGGAAAGTAAAAAAGAAACTAACACGACTATAGAACCTATATACATCATAGCTTAATATATGACGACCCGTATAAAACACATGAATCATCCCATCGCACAAAGAAGGACTATCAGGAGCAGAGTGAAAATGTGATGTACCAGTTAGTCTGTAAGGTGCAGTGTGGCAGCATAGCTATGACCAGAATACAACATCATAGTGAGTTATTGTACAGAAAATTGCATGTGGCAGGAAAGATTTCCTGTACTTGGCCGTTCGACAACGAAGCTGTAGTAGTCTACTGGAGAAAGTGCTTCGCTGCCTATCTAGTGTGTCGTGGAGGGGGTGATCAGGATTGTTCATGATGGATCGCAGTTTATTTAGTGTTATCACATCATCACATTATCATCACCACCATCATAATCACCATCACGACAATTATCACTATCATCATCACCACCATCATTATCACATCATCACCATTATCGTCACCAGTCATAATCCCCATCATCATCATCACCACAATCATCACCATCACCACCATCATTATCACATCATCACCATTATCATCACCACATCATAATCATCATCACCACAATTATCACTATCATTATCATCATCACCACCATCATTATCACATCATCACCATTATCATCACCAGTCATAATCCCCATCACCATCATCACCACAATCATCACCATCACCACCATCATTATCACATCATAATCATCATCACCACAATTATCACTATCACTATCATCATCACCACCATCATTATCACATCATCACCATTATCATCACCACTGTCATAATCCCCATCACCATCATCACCACAATCATCACCACCATCATTATCACATTATCACCATCATCACCTTCACTATCATCACCACAATATCAGCATCACCGTCATAATCCCCATCACCACCACCATCATTATCACATCACTATTATCATCACCACCTTCCCCATAATTGTCACCATCACTACCACCATCATCACCAACGTCATAATCCCTATCACCACCACCACTATCACCAACGCTATTATCATCACCACCATCATTATCACATCCTTCTTCTTCTTCTAGACTTGATTGGCGGTTGGCAACCAGCCTACAGGCGCATTACCGCCACTGACTTCATTATCATCACTCTATATCTTTCTATAAGGAGTTCTGAACAACTCCTTATGTGTGAAAAAATTATCCGTCCTTACTTGGCGGCGGCGTCTCATCACATCTCTATCATCATCACCACCTTCACCACAATCACCCCTACCATCATCACCACCATCATTATCACATCACTACCATCATCACCACCTTCACCACAATCACCCCATCATCACCACCATCATTATCACATCACTACCATCATCACCACCGTCATAATGCCAGTCACCAGCCTCACCACAATCATCACCATCATTATCACATCACTGTCATCATCACCACCTTCACCACAATCACCCCATCCTCACCACCATCATTATCACATCACTACCATCATCACCACTGTCATAATGCCAGTCACCAGCTTCACCACAATCATCACCATCATTATCACATCACTGTCATCATCACCACCTTCACCACAATCATCACCATCACTACCATCATTATCTTGTTCTTCTTCTTTTAGATTTGATTGGCGGTTGGCAACCAGCTTACAGGTGCATTACTGCCACGTACTTCACTCTATATCATCATTACTAAGTCTCATTCAGCAAAGCCTACCATCATTATCACATCGCTATCATCATCACCACCTTCGCCACAATCATCACCATCGCTATCAAAATGACCATCTTCACAACCATCACCACCATCATTACCATCACCACAACCATCATTATCATCACCACCATCACGTCATCATCATCACAACTATCACTATTCATCATCACCATCAGAACATCAATGCTTTCACCTCCAACCTCTTCAGTCTTCTGCTCTAAGATGATGACCATGAAACTTCTTACCTGAGGTTCTCCTCCCACAGTCCACTGCACCTTGTAGGCCAACAGTTTCCCCTGAAGCTCCTCCTCCTCAGCCTCCGCCCACTGGAGGAACAGCCACTGCTCCGTCAGGTCAAAGGTCAGATTCCTGGGGGCCACAGAGGGGACTGCAGGGAGGAACAGACACTCAGAGAACTACCGAGATAACATGAACATGTGGAGGTCCTCAACAATCCAGGAATTTAAGGAAAAAAATGTAGGACTCACATGAAAATGGAAAACTGGAATAAATTAATTAGATCTGTGCATCAATTAAAAAGTGAACTAATTAATCTGACATTTTTCTGCAATTGGGATTCATCACTAAATTTGGTAGAAAGATTCAATAAAAAAGAAATTCACACTTAACTAAAGTTTTTACTGGATTTTATTAATTGAATTGACCCTCAACACTGCAGAACTAATTTGTCTTCTAATGACCTTTTCAACCTTTTTTCTGTTTACAGTATTGGTCATGGATTGTGGGGTTTTCCCCTATAGTTTTAAAGTGCTATGAAATGACTGTTGTGAAATGGTGCTATATAAATAAAGCTGAACTGAATCACAATCAGCATCACGTTAGGAAAAGATTCATTTTGTTTCACTGAGTCGTCTGATTTTTCTCTGTTTCTGTGTCTCAGCTGTACTGCAGCAGGACTGAGGTCTAGAACCGATTCTGTATGTGGGTCACGAGCTGGTCGTCATGTGGGGAACCTCGAGATGGTTCAGAAACATCAATCCTGTGGGGGGCGCCACAGAGACCACCGCTACAGCGCTCCTTTTGTGTAGATCTAGGCCACAAACAAAAGCTGATTGTACAAGAGGACCAGAGGACGAGAATTTCCTGGAGAGGGTCCAACCAGACCAGAATACATACACACACACACACACACACACACACACACACACACACACACACACACACACACACACACACACACACACACACACACACACACACACACACAGACTACAGCCCCTCCCCCCCAAAAAAAAATCTAAAAAAGGAAATGTAAACAGGTCTGGGAGGATAAATAAACCAGCAGAGTTGTGTTGTTCTGATGTCTGATCCTGATGGTTCTACAGTTAAACGTGGTTCCACTGTCACATATGTGGGTCAGTTCACGTCAACAGTTGAACATCTTTTCTAGTCTATACATGCAGACTCTACTATAAACTAGAACTGTAGAAAACTGAGAACTGCTTAGAAGCTCTTTAATGATAATCTCTGACTACCGTTAAACTGAATCCATGAGTTTATTTTAATCTCTGTCAGATGAACTACAGACTATACAGAATAATAAATTTTTACTGTGTTGATACTGTAGAAATAAACAACGCAGATATCAATAAATAAAACTGCAAACATTCAGTCCAAATTAGCCCTGAACCATTAAATACATCTGAGATTAAACTGTGACGTCATCATGTCGTCATTGGCTAATCCTACAGGCTGTAATCAATGGTCATGTGACCTGTGGTCAGCTCAGAGTGGTTTGTGGAACGTCTAATATTTTTAAATGTTTCATGTATGGTACAGAAGAATATGTGCAGAACAGCAGCTTATCAAACATTACTCGGGTCACAGCGATCTTATTTTCTGCAGACATGTTTTATTTACCAGACTACCTGGGGCCACATGGTGTATAAGGAGTCTGAACAAAGTAAAACGGCCATGAGAATGTGTTGTCATTTAGATAAAGAGTAGTGGAGTCCAGATAAGCGGACCCCTGGTATCTTCTGTGGTCGTGGTGTTAGCATGGCCATCAGATGTCTGTGGAAGTAAACCTCTGTATGTCCTGACTGTCACACAGCTGCTGTTCTGGAACTAAGAAGCTTGTTCCTTTTGCTGGCAGTCATTCCACTTGAAAACGTTACATTAAAAATTACTTTGCAGAATATCTTCTCCAGTCTGTTTCTTGCTTTCTTCTGACAGGTCCGTCCAGAATAAAAACCACCACAGCTCTGGTGTGTAACATCTAATTTAAAGTCCACTCCAGCCTCTCTCTGTGAATCCCTGTCCAGAAACACCAAAGTCTCTGAACCACAGTCTGATGATCCGTATTAATGAAAACACATTTTACTGTTAAAGTGACGATTTCTGATGGAGGAAAGGCTAATCACTGTAGCTAGCACAGATGTTTAACAGGCTAACAGGAAGTGACCAGAGATCAGTATAACATGTAAACGAACGTAATAAAGATTTAACAATCTGGTCCTAGTGGTCGGTCATTGACCACATTTACATGTTTACAAGTAAACCAGTTATAATCAGCTTTCTGGAGTTGCCTGAACTGTCATGTTGTGGAGAGTGTGAATAACGGAAACGGATTCATGCAGCAGACGACTTTATTCACTCTCACATCAGTCATACACAGAAAAGCATGTCTCAATACACCAGGGATTCTCCTTTTATATCAACTGCCCATCTCACATCTGCATGACATTTCACATCACAATACATTCCTCCCTTCTCCCCCACTCCTTCTTCCTGCTACCTCACCATAATCTCCATACCTACTGTCCTTCTCTGTTTACCCTCTGCATCCAGTCTGAGATGATTAACCCAGCCTCTACACGCCCCCCCCCCCCCGAATCTCAGACCGAGTTTCAGTCCTCACGTCCTTTTGGCTTCAGTCTCCTCCCATATCTACTGTAACGGGGGTTTACCGCCTCTGCGGTGCTGCTGTGCCAGCGGGGGGCTCCTGGGGGTGTGTCTGTCTGCGGGTGGGCCATGGCGAGGGGGGGGAAACCGTCGACTTGCCCGTGTAGCTGCTCTGATGAATCGTTTACCTGGGGAGTTCTCAGTGGGGGTCTTCCATGCCGAGGGGCCTGAGCCAACATCACTTGCTCGTCCGCCACCACAAAGGCGGGCTTAAGTCTGTCTATGCATATTTTCTCCTGATGACCCCCCAAGTCTAACAAAAAATGTTTGTCCCCTGTTTCCAGCACTCTGAACGGGCCATCGCAGGGTGGGCGCAATGGAGGGCGGTGGGCATCGTGTCTGACAAACACAAACGCCGTGTTCTTCAAAGTTTTTGGCACAAAAGCGCGTGGAAAGCATTGGTGTGCCGGGCTGGGCAGCGTGCCTGTGTCTGCACTATGCTGCAAACGCTGAGACGGGCAGTTGTCCGGCGCGGGATTATCTGGCAACAATTCCCCGGGCAGCCGCAGTGGCTGAGAAAAAACAAGCTCCGCCAGGGAAGCCTCTAAATCCTCTTTTGGTGCGGAACGCAACCCCAATAAAACCCATGGCAACCGGTCTACCCAATTTGCATCCGTCAGCGAAGCCCTGAGCGCTGCTTTCAGTGACCTATGAAAACGCTCGCATAACTCATCGGCCTGCGGGTTGTACGCGGTTGTGCGATGAATTGCAACACCCAGGCTACGGGCCATCTCGGACCAGAGGTCGGAAACAAACTGAGGGCCCCTATCGGATGTGATGTCCGACGGGATTCCAAAACGTGCCACCCATGTCGTCAAAAAAGCGCACGCCACGTCCGCGGACGTGGTTGCTGCCAGCAGGACTGCTTCTGGCCAGCGTGTGGTGCGGTCCACCACTGTCAGAAGGTGCGTGCACCCCTGCGATGGCGGGAGGGGGCCCACGAGGTCTACATGAACATGGTTGAACCTCTTGGTCGGTATACGAAATGGCTCCAAAGGAGCCTTCGTGTGTCTGTGTACTTTGGCTCGTTGGCACGCTACGCAGGCTGCAGCCCACTCTTTCACTTGTTTGCGCAGGCCTGGCCACACGAACTTCGCTCCCAACATTTTGACTGACGCGTGCACTCCTGGGTGCGCCAGAGCGTGAACTGACTCAAACACGCGGCGGCGCCAAGCAACTGAGACCACCGGGCGCGGGGGTCCGACAGATTAGGGGGGGCTTGCCGTCTTGCAGTACTCTGCTCTCCAGCCTTAACCCTGTTGGTCCAGACTGGAGCGCGCACACGTCCGTATCGCCAATCTGCTCTACGGCCATGGCTGTATAATCTATCCCCACGCAGACCGGGGCCACTACTGCGCGCGAGAGGCAGTCTGCTACCACATTCAGTTTACCCGACACATGCTGAATATCGGTCATAAACTCTGAGATCGCGGCCAGCTGTCTCTGCTGCCGGCCTGACCATGGTTCCGAAACCTTGGCCATTGCGAATGTTAGCGGCTTGTGGTCCACGAACGCGGTGAAGCTGCGCCCTTTCAGCCAGAACTGGAAGTGGGGTATGGCCAGGTGGAGAGCCAGCAACTCTCTGTCGAACACGCTGTATTTACGCTCACTGTTGTGCAAAGCCCTGCTGAAAAAAGCGAGCGGCTGCCAAGAACCGGCGACATGTTGCTCCACGACGGCCCCTATCGCCACGTCTGAGGCATCGGTATTGAGCGCTATCCGGGCTGCTGGGTCTGGGTGCGACAACAGTGCGGCGTTTGCCAGGGCTGTTTTAACCTCAGAGAATGCCTGCTACCGCTCCGGAGTCCATTCGACTCTGTCCACGGGTTTCCGTTTGTTGAGCGCGGCGTACAATGACTGCATGAGCTGAGCTGCGCGGGGGAGGAACCGGTTATAAAAGTTAACCATCCCCAAAAATTCTTGCAGCGCCCTGACCATCTGAGGCCGGGGAAAATTCGCCACGGCGCGCACTTTGTTGGGCAAGGGTATCGCTCCCTCCGGTGAGACGCGGTGCCCCAAAAAATCAATCCCCGTCACGCCGAACTGGCATTTCGCCGGGTTGATTATTAACCCGTGCTCCTCCAACCTCCGGAAAACCGTCCTGAGGTGGGTTACGTGTTCGTCCTCAGACGCGCTGGCCACCAGGATATCATCCAGGTAGACAAACACAAACGGCAGATCGCGCAACACCACATCCATCATGCGTTGGAATGTCTGTGCCGCTCCTTTTAATCCAAAGGGCATGCGTAAAAACTCACACAAGCCAAACGGAGTTATTACTGCTGTTTTGGGTATGTCCTCCGCGCGCACTGGGACCTGGTGGTAACCGCGGACCAGGTCTATTTGAGAAAAAATGCGTGCTCCGGCGAGGTGAACGGAAAAATCCTGAATATGGGGAATCGGGTAGCGGTCGTGCGCTGTGGCATTATTCAATCTGCGGAAATCTCCGCACGGTCGCCACGATCCCTCGGCCTTAGGGACCATGTGTAGCAGGGTTGCCCATGGGCTGTTCGATCGCCTGATGATGCCCAACCTTTCCAGGTTGGCAAACTCCTCGCGTGCTATGGCCAGTTTAGCTGCTTCCAAGCGCTGAGGTCGTGCGAAAACGGGCGGCCCGGTGGTGGTGATAAAGTGTTCCACCCCATGTTTAGCGATGGCCGCAGAAAACGTCAGGACCATGAGTGCTGGGAACTGAGTGAGCAGTGTGTGGAACTTTCCGCCTGGAGCTGTGACGTTGGCTTGTGTTACTGGCCCGGCCCCTCGAGCTGTACAGGGGAGAGAATCAAAAGACATTGCATTAACCAGGCGTCTGTTAGCAACATCGACTAGTAACCCATGTACACACAGAAAATCAGCTCCCAGGATTGGGAAACTCAATGCAGCTATGACAAAAGTCCACTCGTACATATGGCCATGTAGGGATAAAGTCAGTGTTCTCTCACCAAAAGTTTTAATGTCCGAGCCGTTTACTGCTACCAGCCCGGGGCCGCTAGCTCCCACTAGCCGGTCGGCGTAGGACGGCAGGATGATGCTCTTCTGGGCTCCGGTGTCTACGAGGAACCGCCTCCCCGAGCGCGAGTCCGTCACGTAGAGCAGCTTGTTCTCTTCACCGGTGGTCGCAGCTGCTACCGACTGCCGGCCTTGGCGTTTCCCCAACGCTTGAATTGGCACGGTGGCTCACATCTGCATGCGTTCTCTCCAAAGTGGCGGTGGTAGAAGCAAAGCGTGTCTCTCTGGCGCTTCCTGGCCTCCGCCGCTGCTCCCGTCGGCGGCTCCTCGCCTCCGCTGGTCGTCTCGCTGGGTTCCGATGCCGTCGTGTTCACTGTGAGGGCTCTGGTGGTGAGGATGATCTGATCTGATCTGCCTCCTGGGCTAGCGCACGGTAGTCACGCGCGGCCAGCAACGGCGAATTGGCAAGAACCGCTCTCACCTCTGTTGGGAGGTTCCGGAGGAAAAGGTGGGCAAACAGAAAATGCCCGTCGTCCGTGCCCATCAACGCCAACATCTTCTCCATCAGTTTGGTTGCCGACCCATCTCCTAACCCGGAGCGCCACAGGAGCCTCTCCACTGTCTCACAGTTCGAGAGCGTGTAGCGCCGGGTCAGCGCGGCCTTGAGAGCCTCATATTTGTCGTGGGTTGGAGGCTGTTGGAGCAGGCTCGCTACTTGCTGAGACATGCGAGCGTCCAGCGCTGCGACCACGTAGTAATATTTGGTGTCGTCTGCCGTTATTCCCTGGAGGGCGAACTGAGCCTCGGTGTGGTGGAACCAAGACCGCGGGTCGTGCAGCCAAAAGTCCGGTAGTTTGACCGAAACAGCGCACGCGTTGTTGGGGGTTCCTGTCCGGGCCGTCTCTGGAATGCTTGCCGCGTCGCTGGGGCTTTCCGTCCAGGCCGACTCCGGGGTTCTTGCCTCGTGTTCCATAATTCGTCAAGGGGTCACCAGTGTGGAGAGTGTGAATAACGGAAACGGATTTATGCAGCAGACGACTTTATTCACCCTCACATCAGTCATACACAGAAAAAACCTGTCTCAATACACCAGGGATTCTCCTTTTATCCGCCCATCTCACATCTGCATGACATCTCACATCACAATACATTCGTCCCTTCTCCCCCACTCCTTCATCCTGCTACCTCACCATAATCTCCATACCTATTGTCCTTCTCTGTTTACCCTCTGCATCCAGTCTGAGATGATTAACCCAGCCTCTACAATGTAAACAGAGTAATCTGATTATCTTTATCAGTTAAAGGCCATTATCAGTTTATGAGAAAACTTTTTAACACACCTAGTTTATTTGCGGGCAGCGCGGTGGCAGAGTGGTTAGCACTGGGCAGCACAGCAACTCACCCTTGGCCGGGGGATCCCAGGTTCGATCCCAGCCCCTGACCAACAGTGATCTGTGTGGAGTTTGCATGTTCTCCCGTGTCTGCGTGGATTTAAGATAAGATAAGATAAGCCTTTATTAGTCCCACAACGGGGAAATTCCAGGATTGCAACAGCACAGGGATAGCAACACTCAGAGCAACAATCAGAAGGCAAGAAAAAAAAACAAGCAAGCGAGAGCAGCTAATATACATATGTACATATTACTATAAAATATATATATACACACACACACACACAGACACACAGTGCAGAGCATTGTAGCTGGATGGAATAAATATATGAATATATGAACACACAGTGCAGAGCATTGTAGCTAGATGGAATAAATATGTAAATATATAAACACCCACAGTACGGAGCATTGCAGCTAGGTGGAATAAATATGCAAGTATATAAACACACACAGTGCGGAGCAATGTAGCTAGATGGAATAATATGTAGATATATAAAAACACAGTGCGGAGCATTGTAGCTAGATGGAATAAATATATAGATATATAAATATAAACACACCCAGTGCTGAGCATTGTAGCTAGATGGAATAAATATATAGATATATAAATATAAACACACCCAGTGCAGAGCATTGTAGCTAGATGGAATAAATATGTAAATATATAAACACACACAGTGCAGAGCATTGTTGCTAGGTGGGATGAAACAGCATAACCGTCTATTTAGTTATCCTACATGGTATGATTATGTGCCCATACATATTCTCACCCTCCATAGCGACCGGTATGTTCCTAGTTGTATGCCGGAGGGGACCATTGTGTAAGTCTATTGCATCTTTTGCATTCAAAAAAAACTATTAGTTTGTTACGTCTTTTTGCTATCTCTGCGAGCAGCCCTGCTTAGGTTGTACAGTCTGACAGCCGTTGGTAGGAAGGACCTACGAAACCTCTCGGTTGTGCACCTGGGATGATGTAGTCTGCTGCTAAATGAGCTCCTCAGTGCATCCAGTATGTCCTGCATAGGGTGGAACTCGGACTCCAGCAGAGATGACAGTTTAGCCACCGTCCTTCTCTCTCCTATCTCCTCCATCGGATCAAGGCGTTGCCCCAGGACAGAGCTAGCTTTCTTAATCAGTTTGTTCAGTCTCTTCCTATCGGCTGCAGTAATGCCACTGCCCCAGCAGACCACTCCAAAAGTGATGGCTGATGCCACCACCGTGTCATAGAATGACTTCAGCAGCGCCCCTTGTACACCAAAAGACCTGAGTCTCCTCAGCAGGAACAGCCTGCGCTGTCCCTTCTTGTAGAGTGCGTCAGTATTGTGTGACCAGTCTAGTTTATTGTTCAGATGAATACCCAGGTACTTGTAGGATGTCACCATCTCGATGTCTGTTCCCTGTATATTTACTGGTGCTGTGAGGGGCTGCCCATGCCTGCGGCAGTCCACCACCAGCTCCTTAGTTTTCCTCGCGTTGATCTGGAGGCAGTTCCGATGGCACCAGTTCACAAAGTCCTGGATAAGCCCTCTGTACTCAGCTTCATCTCCGCTGGAGATGAGACCAACGATCGCAGAGTCATCAGAGAACTTCTGTAGATGGCAATGTGTTGTGTTGTGTGAGAAGTCCGCAGTATAAAGAGTGAACAGGAAGGGAGCCAGCACCGTTCCCTGGGGGGCCCCCGTGCTACTGATGATCGTGTCGGAAACACAGTCCCGGGTTCTCACAAACTGAGGCCGGTTCGTGAGGTAGTCCAGGATCCATGATGACAGGTGCTGGTCCACCCCTGCGCGCAGCAGCTTGTCCTTCAGGATCATCGGTTGGATGGTGTTGAAAGCACTGGAGAAGTCAAAGAACATGATCCTCACCATATTCCCGGGCTTCTCCAGGTGGGACAGAGAACGGTGAAGGAGGAAGATCACCGCATCCTCCACCCCAATGCCATGCTGGTAGGCGAACTGGAGTGGATCCATCGCTGGTTCCACCAGGGGGCGGAGATGAGCAAGGAGCAGTCTCTCCAGGGTCCTCATCAAGTGGGACGTCAAGGCCACCGGTCTGAAGCTGTTCAGGTCTTTGGGGTGGGAAGTTTTTGGTACAGGTACCACACAAGATGTTTTCCACAGCTGTGGTACCCTCCCCAGTTTCAGGCTCATGTTGAAGATATACGTCACAATCCCACACAGCTGGTCTGCACAGGACTTGAGGAGCTTTGCGCTGATGCCGTCCGGTCCCGACACCTTCCTCGCCTTGATCTTCCTCAGCTCCGTCCTCACCTGGGTCTTGGTCAGGGTCAGGATGGGGGGCTGTGTGTTGGGAGTGGGGGGGGTGTCGGTGGAGTAGGGCGTGGGCAGCAGGACTTGATTTCTTAGTGGCAGCAGTGGTTGTTGTGCAGACAGGGGGGAGGGCGGTTGGTCAAATCTATTGAAAAACAGATTCAGGTTGTTCGCCCACTCCCTGCCCCCCGTGGCCTGGGGGGAGGTATTCTGGAGCCCCGAGATGGTTTTGAGGTTTCTCCAGACCCCGCTGATGTCGCTCTGTTGCAGCTTGTCCTCCATCTTCTTCCTGAAGCTGTCCTTGCCTTCTCTGATCTTTCTCCTCAGCTCCCTCTGTACGGACTTCAGCATCTCCCTGTTCCCCGACCTGAAGATCCTCTTCTTCTCTCTCAGAAGTGTTTTTATCTCAGGGTTGATCCAGGGTTTGTTGTTTGAGTGACGCCGTATGGTCTTGGTGGGAACGGATTTGTCCACACAGAAGCTGAGGTAGCCCGTGAAGGTGTGAATGAGGCCATCGATGTCCTCACCATGTGGATCGCAGAGCTGCTTCCAGGCAGTGGCTTCAAAACAGTCCTTTAGAGTGTCCATTGTCTCCTCAGACCATAACTCCACAGTGTGCATGGCCGGAGGTTGTCTGTGCACTAGGGGTTTGTACACCGGTCGGAGATGAACCAAGTTGTGATCCGATCTCCCAAGTGGGGGGAGTTGTGATGAGGTGTACGCCTCCTTAGTGTTTGCGTAGAACAAATCCAGTGTTTTATTGTCTCTAGTGTGGCATGTGACATACTGGGTGAAAGTGGGTAGAATGGGAGACAGTGAAACGTGGTTGAAATCGCCTGAGATGAGGAGAAGAGCATCTGGGTGTTCTGTCTGCAGCCTGCTGGTTACTGAATGGATGACGTCACGCGCTGTCCCAGCGTTCGCCGTCGGATTTGCATAAACAACAATGCAGATCACGTGTGAGTGTTCTCTCGGGAGATATGTAGGCCTCATGCTAACAGCTAGCAACTCAATGTCTTTGCTGCAGTGTCGTTGTTTAACAGTGATATGTCCCGGTCTACACCAGTTGTTGTTAACATACATTATCACTCCACCGCCCCTAGTTTTGCCACTCTCTGGTGTTCGGTCAGCTCGTATCATGTGAAAACCCTCCAGCTCAATGTTAGCATCTGCTGCTAGTTCAGTTAGCCACGTCTCAGTAAACAAAAGGAGAGAGCACTCCCGGTAAGTGCTATCATAACGGGAGATAGCCGCTAGCTCATCTAACTTTCCCAGTATCGACCGTACATTTCCCATGACAACAGATGGAAGGGAGGGTCTGTACCTTATATTTTTTGTCCTCCGCCTTACTCCAGCCCGGCAGCCGCGGCGTTTTCGCCTCAGTTCTCTCGGTATGTCGAGTTTTTCCAGTGGGACCGGGTGGCGGTTAAATGCTAGCAGCTCTTCCCTGTTGTATCGAATCCTGCTATAAACAGTGGCTCCGTCCACCGGCTCAGGAGACATTTGGGACGATCTGTGTGTCCGTGATATAAGTGGGGTGAAAAAAAAAAAAAGTGATCAAAAGAGAGAGGAAGGATTACTCCAGGATTTCTCCGGTTTCCTCCCACATGCCAAAAACATGCAAGTTAGGTTAATTGGCATCAAAACTGGGGATTCTAAATTGTCCTTAGGCATGACTGTGAGAGTGAATGATTGTCTGTCTCTCTGTGTTGGCCCTGCGATGGACTGGCGATCTGTCCAGGGTGTACCCTGCCTCTCGCCCAAAGATGCTGGGATAGGCTCCAGTCCCCCCGCGACCCGAAAAGGATTAAGCGGAAGAAGATGGATGGATGGATGGATGGATAGTTTATTTGCCCAATAAACCGTTTACTCGGTGCATGTAAACACCATAAGCCATTTATTACCTTTAGCGGTTTACTCCAGTAATCAGTTTACTCATGACCATGTAAACAGAGTCAGTGTCTGACAGTCATTAACTGTTAACAGGATTAACTAATTAGCTGTGTGAAGTAGTCTGTGAAAATGTTAATGGGTAACAACAGAGGAAGTTCTGATGTGAGAACAAAGTGACAGAGCAGAACCATCCTGTTCACCTCAGTGGAACCTCTCTGTTTCTTCAGGTGATTTTTTTTTTTGTCCACAGTGTTATGTATGGAAAACCTGGTGATGAATGAGGCAAGATGAGGTAGAGTCGAACACAGCTTTATTGATGGTCAGAACACAGCAGTAACACAGCAGGCACCTGGCGTGGGCATCTGGCGTAGAGAGGCCGTAAGATGGTGGCCCTCCCACTATATAGGGCAGTGCTGTGATGTGGCAGGAAGTCCATGTCACCACACTGCACTTCACAATAAAGTGCCCCTTTTCCATATACCACATTTCCTTCCCCCCTTAGAAAAGTCCAAAACCACACACACAATTGAGACCCACCCCGATTTAGAACCCGAATCACACTCTAAAATAACGGAAACTGATGTACTAAATTGGCCTAACACATTCACACAAAACAACCTAAAATAGGACTGGTGGGTGGACTGCCACATAGCCTGCATGGCATGGTGGATTATTCTGCCACCAAATAAACTAAAAAGACCTTTTATTAAACTAAAAATATTTGCCATGTTCCTAAACTAAAACAATAATGCACATGCACATAAGAACACACAAGAATACCCTCTGTGACTGGCTACTTGACTTTCTGACGGGCAGGCCCCAGTCTGTCAGGATAGGTAACAGGACCTCAGCCAGCATCATCATGAACACAGGTGTCCCACAGGGTTGTGTTCTCAGGCCCATCCTCTACAGCCTCTTCACCCATGACTGCGTTGCCTCCCACAAGGACAATATCATCTTAAAATTTGCGGATGACACGGCAGTGATAGGACGCATCACTGGTGGTGATGAAGCATCCTACAGGAGGGAGGTGGCCAGCCTGGTGTCATGGTGTGAGGACAACAACTTCACCCTCAACATGGACAAGATGAACGAGATTATAGTGGACATGAGGAAGGAGAGGAGGAGACCCCATCGGCCGCTGTTCATCTGGAAGCTTGAGGTGGAGCGGGTGAACAGCTTTCAATACCTGGGCATCCACATAAGCGAGGACCTTACATGGGCACTCAACACCACAGAGCTGGTTAAGAGAGGTCAACAGTGGCTGTACTTTCTGAGGAGGCTGAAGAAGTTTGGCAGGTCCCCCAAGATCCTCAACAATTTCTACAGCTGCATCATCGAGAGCATCTTGACCAACTGCATCACTGCATGGTATGGCAGCCCTACTGCCCTGGACCGCAAACGCCTGCAGAGAGTGGTGAAGACAGCGAAGAAGATCATCAGGACTCCACTGCCCTCTCTGCAGAGCATCTACCACCGCAGAGTCCAAAGGAGAGCTGCCGCCATCCTCCAGGACCCCACCCACCCCAGCACAGAATGTTCACACTTCTACCCTCAGGCCAGAGGTACAGGAGTGTGAAATGCAGGACATCCAGACTAAAAAACTCCTTCTTTCCCACTGCCATCAGACTCCTGAATAAATAACAAACTCCGGCACAGCTTTGCAAATAGGAATTCACATACTGATTGCTAAATTTGCACACTGTTCACTTGCACAGTGTACATAGTCTCACCCCGTCTCATGTCCATATTATCGCTGCTGCTAAATTATCATTGTACAGTCTACTGGTATTATCATTACAGAGGAATTCTCACACTGGGTGCTAATTTGTACATTGCTCATTTGCACATTGCTCATTTGCACACTGTACATAGGCTTATGCCATCTCAGGTTCATATCATCTCTGATATTAATATACCCTTGTCCATTACAGTCATCCAGTGAATTTTCAAGTTCCATTCTTCTCGTTTCCTCTAGTTTAACTGCTTTAACTGTCCTAATTGCCTAATGTGTGTTATTAGTATTCATTAGTATTGGTACTTAGTATTAAGGTGTGTTTAAGGTGTCCTAATTGCCTAATGTGTATTACTAGTGTGTGTTATTAGTATTCATTAATATTAGGTGTGTTAATACCTTATTAGTACTGATGTGTATCTATTACCTTGGCATTTGTTCAGAGAGCAGAGTAAGAATTTCATTGCTCAGGAAATGTTGCATTTCTTAACTGTGCGCATGATAATAAAGCCTTTGAATGTTGAAGAACTATAAACAAAGTGCTACTGCACAGTCACTTGGGTGGGAAAGCTGGAACTGGCATGGTGGGGCCCAGGGCAGCCCCTCAGCAGGTGCGCCCTTGGAGGCAGCAGGCCTCCGGAGCGATGACTAATCTTCTGGATGACGGAGCCCGGATCCCACACCGCCATCACCAACTCCCGTCCAGCCTCACCACCTGGAGCATCCTCCTAGACACGCCGCAGCTGGTTGGCATGCCTCATCAAGCTGTCGGACAACCGGAAGCACACCGCTCCCAACTTCGCCACTATCCGCAGACGTGCTTGATGTTTTGCTGGCTGTCGTTTGGCCCATCTTCGCCGTGGACGTTCATCACCCCGAACCAAGTCCATAACCTGAAGTGGAATTTTACCAAGCCCGATGTGCTGCTGAGCATGCGGTAACTCCATGCTCGTCGGTCTGGCCCCGTCCTCTTCTATAAACGTTGTAGTGTACACTGTCATAGCTGCAGACCCCCCACCCAACTGTGGCCAAGTACCGGAGGCATCTGGAGCTAGCATGGTGTCAGTCATCGGCATGGGTACTGACACTGAGCGCAAACTGGCCGACTTGAAATCGAGGGTGTCCGTTAGCTCCTCATAACATTCGCTCCCAGTGTCCGTTGGGAGCGGGCGGGGTGATTTCTCCCTTGGGTTCCCCGGGAAAGACAAATGGCACACCCTGGTGTAGTAATTTAAGCATCCACATCTACTACAACGTTTTCCTCTTGCCGAGTATTTCTTCACTTTATGGTGGTGTGTCGCGGACCCACAACCCTTTCAACGGGAATTTCCTGGGGCAGACCTTCGGCTGGCAGCATTGATTTCCAATAACAGTCAATGACATACTGGCGGATAGGCTCACCTACACGCTGGCGTCTCTGGCAAAAGCGAATTCTCTGAATAGTCACACTGTCTGGGGTGGAGAAATGTTTAGCTAGCAGCTCCATAATGTCCTCATACGAGTCTGCTACACCGAGCGTCCGTAGGACCCTCCGGCCTTCAATACCCAGGTTGTGAACGAGAAGCCCCCACACCCTCACCTTATCAAGCTTCCTGAGGTCCAGTGCCGTAATATATGTTTGATAGGCCTCCAACCAATGCGGCCATGGAACCAGTGGCTCACGCGGGAGCTCGAGGAAGGGGCGGAGTGGTGTAATGCATGCCTCCATGAGTTAATCCTCAGTCGCCAAATGTTATGTATGGAAAACCTGGTGATGAATGAGGCAAGATGAAGTAGCGTCGAACACAGCTTTATTGATGGTCAGAACACTGCAGTAACACAGCAGGCACCTGGCGTGGGCATCCGGCGTAAAGAGGCTGTAAGATGGTGGCCCTCCCACTGTGTAGGGCAGTGTGGTGACGTGGCAGGAAGTCCACATCACCACACTGCACTTCACAATAAAGTGCCCCTTTTCCATATACCACACACGGGGAACGTAAAAATGCTCTAAACCTGTTCTCCTGGCCGTTTCACAGGCACTCCTATGAAAAGCGCTCCACCTGGTATCCTAGCAACCACTTGACCTGTCACTCAATGTGTGCCGGGGGTTTCCCACATTTTGTTATGAAACGTTCCACTCACTGCACTAAACCGCATCAAACTGGTCAGAAAACACGCATCCCTCCAAGGTCTTCCTGTTAAATATTGATCATGGTGACCCTGAATCTGATTTTGATTGACTGGTGAGAAAGGTGTGCAGCAGTGCTCCTAATGTTAAACTTTTTACAACTTTCAGCACCATCAGCACAGCAACAAAATACTTTGACCACTAAGAGTGTTTTAGCACCAAGGGTACTGAGCACATTATGTTTTTCTTTTAATATCTTCCTGCCTGCCTCAGGGACTACAGATGGAAATTCGTAAGAATGCTATAATCTGGTACAGAGCATCTTTACCCAGTGTTTAATGTTTTTTTTTTTTTTCTGTACATGATCCCTGACAAATAAACCAATAAACTAAACAAATTAAACACCGGACTAAACAGAAAACAAACAAACTAGTTGTCCACAGCAGAAGAAAATGTTTGGTGGACACACAGCCCTGATGATGTCACCTGCAATGTGTTTTGACCCGGTTATCATCGTTCCGACCCAGTTTTGACCTGATTATCACTGTTCTGACCCAGTTATCAAAAAAAGCACTGCATAAATTTCCACTGTTATGCAGATGACACACAATTATATTTGTCAATGAAGCCAGATGACAGTAATCAATTAACCAAATTAGAGGCTTGTCTTAAGGAAATCAGAGCATGGATGACTTGTAATTTCTTGCTATTAAATTCAGATAAGATTGAAGTCATTCTAGTTGGTCCAAAAAACCTTAGCAATACGAGGGGTGGGGGGCTGAAAAGGTCATAGGCTTACCATGATGCAGTGGTCAAATTTGACAAATGTGGTTTATTGTAACCATACTCTTGACAGTTCTCTCACTTCCAGCTCTGCTCTGCCCTCTTGTTTCTCGGTCACTGAAGCACAAATACTACTAGCTCAGCACCTATGAGCATAACTCCTTCACAGTTAACCTAAGAACTTTTCAGCCCCCCCCCCCCCCCCCCGTACTTCCCCATATCGAACTCTTAGTTTGGATGGGGTTACTCTTTCTGGTGGTTCTGCACTCAGACCTGAATTTTAACAGCCACATTAAGACAGTAGTGGAGTCAGCCTATTATCACTTCAAGAACATAGCGAGGATTAGAGGTCTGATGTCTCAGCAGGATCTAGAAAAACTTGTCCATGCATTTATCTTCAGTAAACTGGACTACTGTAATGCTGTCCTCACAGGTCTCCCCAAAAAGTCCATCAGACAGCTACAGTTAGGTCTGAACGCTGGAGCTCCAGTCTTCACTAAGACTAAGAAAGTGGATCATATAACTCCAGTCCTCAGATCTTTACACTGGCTTCCTGTCTGTCAAAGAATAGATTTAAAAATACTGCTGTTGGTTTATTAAAGCTCTAAATGGTTTAGGGTCAAAATACATTTCAGATCTGCTGGTCCATTATGAACCACCCAGAGCCTTCAGGTCATCAGGGTCAGGCCTACTATCTCTGTCCAGAGTTAGAACCAAACATGGTGAAGCAGTGTTTAGTTTTTATGCTCCTCACATATGGAACAAACTCCCAGAAAGCATTAGGGCTGCTGAAACTCTCCAGCTGCTTTAAATAGAGGTTAAAAACTCTCCTATTTGCCACAGCCTCTTAGTAGAACAATTGTTAGTCTCCTACAGTGCACTGTAAATTTTATTCGTGTCATATTCTGTTTTAGCTTGTTTTTGTTTCTCTTTACTTTTTAGTTTACTTTTAAATTCTTATGCATTCCTTTTGTAACTTGCTGTGCTGCTTTAATGGTTTTATGTAAAGCACTTTGAATTGTCTTGTATACAAAATGTGCTATACAAATAAACTTGCCTTGCCTTGCCTTCTCTTAATAGTACTATGAGGAACCTTGGAGTCAGTTTTGATCAAGATCAGTTCTTTAATTCACATATTAAACTTTTTTCTAAGACTGTCTTTTATCCATCCATCCATCCATCTTCTACCGCTTTTCCGGAGGTCCGGGTCGCGGAGGCAGCAGTTCAAGCAGAGAAGCCCAGACGCCCCTCTCCCCAGCCACCTGCTCCAGCTCTTCAGAGGGGATACCAAGGCGTTCCCAGACTAGCTGGGAGACATAGTCTCTCCACCGAGTCCTGGGTCTGCCCCGGGGTCTCCTCCCAGTGGGACGTACCTGAAACACCTCAAGTGGGAGGCGTCCAGGAGGCATCCTAATCAGATGCCCATACCACCTCAACTGACTCCTTTCAATGTGGAGGAGCAGCGGTTCTACTCTGAGCCTCTCCCGGATGACTGAGCTCCTCACCCTATCTCTGAGGGTGAGTCCAGCAATCCTACGGAGAAAGCTCATTTCAGCCGCTTGTATCCGCGATCTCGTTCTTTCGGTCATTACCCAAAGCTCGTGACCATAGGTGAGAGTAGGAACGTAGATTGACTGGTAAATCGACAGCTTTGCCTTAGAACTAAGCTCCCTCTTCACCACAACAGACCGGTACAACGTCCGCATCACTGCAGATGCTGCTCCAATCCGTCTGTCGATCTCTCGCTCCATTTTCCCCTCACTCGTGAACAAGACCCCAAGATACTTAAACTCCTCCACCTGGGGCAGGAGCCTGTCCCCAACCCGGAGAGGACAATCCACCTTTTTCCGGCTGAGGACCATGGACTCGGACTTGGAGGTGCTGATTCTCATCCCAGCCGCTTCACACTCAGCAGCAAACCGTCCCAGCAAGAGCTGTAGGTCATTGCTGGATGAAGCCAACAGGACAACATCATCTGCAAACAACAGAGATGAGATCCTGTGGTCACCAAGCATGACACCCTCCATTCCCTGGCTGCGCCTAGAAATCCTGTCCATAAAAATTCTGAACAGGATCGGTGACAAAGGGCAGCCCTGGCGGAGTCCAACTCTCACTGGGAATGACTCCAACCGAGTGTTGGCAATACGAACCAAACTCTCACAACGGTCGTACAGAGACCGAATAGCTCGTAACAACAAGCCCGATACCCCATACTCCCGAAGCACCCCCCACAAAAATCCACGAGGGACGCGGTCAAATGCCTTCTCCAAGTCCACGAAACACATGTAAACTGGTTGGGCAAACTCCCACGAACCCTCAAGAATTCTCGAGAGGGTAAAGAGCTGGTCCGATGTGCCACGGCCAGGACGAAAACCACATTGCTCCTCCTGAATCCGAGGTTCGACCAACGGCCGGACTCTCCTCTCCAGTACCTTGGCATAGACCTTCCCAGGGAGGCTGAGGAGTGTGATCCCTCTAAAGTTGGAGCACACCCTCCGGTCCCCTTTTTTGAAGAGAGGAACCACCACCCCGGTTTGCCATGCCAAAGGCACTGCCCCCGACCTCCACGCAATGTTGCAGAGGCGTGTCAACCATGACAACCCAACAACATCCAGGGCCTTGAGGTACTCAGGGCGAATCTTGTCCACCCCCGGGGCCCGGCCACCAAAGAGATTTTTAACCACCTTGGCGACCTCAGCCCCTGTGATAGGCGAGTCATCCCCCTCGTCCACAAACCCTGCTTCCTCTGTGGAAGGCGTATCAGTGGGACTGAGGAGATCCTCGAAGTATTCCTTCCACCGCCCGACGATATCCCCAGTCGAAGTCAACAGTGTCCCATCCGCACCATACACAGTGTGGACGGGGAGCTGCTTTCCCCTCCTGAGCCGCCGGACAGTTTGCCAGAATCTCTTTGAAGCCGACCGAAAGTCTTGTTCCATGGCCTCACCGAACTCCTCCCATACCCGGGTTTTTGCTTCAGCAACCACCCGAGCTGCACTCCGCTTGGCCTGCCGGTACACCTCAGCTGCTTCGGGAGTCCCACAAGCCAACCAAGCTTGATAGGACTCCTTCTTCAGCTTAATGGCCCCCCTCACCACTGGTGTCCACCACTTGGTTCGGGGGTTGCCACCACGAGATGCACCGACCACCTTGCGGCCGCAGCTCTGGGCCGCCGCTTCAACAACAGAGGTGGAGAACATGGCCCATTCAGACTCCATGTCTCCAGACTCCCTCGGAATGTGGTTGAAGTTCTTCCGGAGGTGGGAGTTGAAGACCTCCCGGACAGGGGCCTCAGCCAGACGCTCCCAGCTCACCCTCACTATACGTTTGGGTCTACCAGGTCTGAATGGCTTCCTCCCCTGCCATCGTATCCAACTCACCACCAGGTGGTGATCAGTTGACAGCTCTGCACCTCTCTTTACTCGGGTGTCCAAGACATACGGTCGCAGGTCTTATGATACGATAACAAAATCAATCATCGACCTGCGACCTAGGGTGTCCTGGTGCCAGCTGCACATATGGACACCCTTATGCTTGAACATGGTGTTCGTTATGGACAGACTGTGGTTAGCACAGAAGTCCAATAACTGAACACCACTCGGGTTCAGATCGGGCAGGCCGTTCCTCCCAATCACCCCCCTCCAGGTTTCACTGTCGTTGCCTACGTGCGCATTGAAGTCCCCCAGTAGGACAATGGAGTCTCCAGGAGGAGTACCCTCCAGCACCCCAGTCAAAGACTCCAAAAAGGGTGGGTACTCTGAAACATCATTTGGTGCATAGGCACAAATGATGGTCAGGACCCATTTCCCAACCCGAAGGCGCAGGGAAGCAACCCTTTCGTCCACCGGGGAAAACTCCAATATAGAGGCAGCAAGGTGGGGCGATACAAGAATACCCACCCCTGCTTGTCGCCTCTCGCCCGGGGCAACTCCAGAAAAGGCCAAGCTCCAGCCCCTCTCCAGGAGACTGGTTCCGGAACCGGAGCTGTGTGTTGAGGTGAGGCCGACTATATCTAGCCGGTATCGCTCAACCTCGTACACCAGCTCAGGCTCCTTCCCCGCCAGAGAGGTGACATTCCACGTACCAAAAGCCAGTTTAGAAAGCTTGGGATCGGTCCGCCAAGGTCTCCGCCTTTGACCGCCACCTAATCCACATAGCACCGGACCCCCATGATCCCTCCTGCAGGTGGTGAACCCACTAGAGGGCGGACCCATGTAACTCCTTCGGGCTGAGCCCGGCCGGGTCCCATGGGTGGAAACCCGGCCACCAGACGCTAGCCTTCGAGCCCCTCCCCCAGGCCTGGCTCCAGGGTGGGGCCCCGGTAACCCCATACCGGGCGGGGTACACTGAATCCTTGATATACAATTTATCATGAGAGTCTGTTGGATCGTTCTTAGTCTGGCCCTTCACCCAGGACCAGTTTGTCTTGGGAGACCCTATCAGAGGCAAATTGCCCCCGGACAACATAGCTCCTGGGATCACTGGGGCACGCAAACCCCTCCACCACAATAAGGAGACGATCCATGAGGAGGCTGTCTTTTATCATTTGCGCAATATTGCCAAGATTAGAAACATCTTGTCTTAGAATGATGCTGAGAAACTTATCCAGGCTTTTTAAGTTCTAGATTAAATTATTGTAACTAGAGATGTTAATGATTAATTGACTTTTGATTAACTGTCGATAAGAATTTAGTCAACTAAATTAAATTAGTTGTCAATTAATTGATAACGCAGCAGTCTTTTTCAATGGGAGCTTTTTCTATGAAAGGTAGTGGCGTCGCCATCCATGTGGGGGCACACGTAGTCACCCACTGCTGCCTTTCAACCGAAAAAGCAGAAGACAACGCTGGGGGCAGAATGAAAAAACTCGCCCTTCCGGGTTACACTGGTGAATCACACTGCTCAGTGGAGAATCACAACAAGTTCCAATGGCATGTTCCAATGTCCATTCGCCGACTTCAAATCAACTGGCCGGACAAACGGACTGCAGCAAGGAAAAAGACGGCACGAGCGCAAAAACCTGTCCCCGCTGCCCGCAGACCGGTCTCAAGTTTCCACTGAGGTAACAGACAACAGAGGGAGCCCAGATCGTACTGGGTTTGCCTAGATAATGGGTACTGTGATAATGATCAACATGCAACAGATGAAGCAGCTCACAATTTATTTTCCTGTTAAAGCAGTCTACCAGGGGATCTCAGTAAATTAGAACATGAAAGTTTTTTTAATATAACTAAAAAAGATCATTTTTATATTGGTAATAGTTTTTAAAAGAAATAAAAAATCATGACATTTGTAATTTACTGAGATGTACCAGCACATAGGACACTATACAGTGCAAAATTTGTTAAGCTCCAAAAAATGCCATTGTCTGTAGTTAAAAAAAATGCAAATGGTACAATAAATCATTGAGGAATACGATGTTCATGTTCTATTCAGTATATCAAAAAGAGCAACTTTTTATATGCTAAAGATAGATCGTATTGTACCGAGGGAAATTCAGATTGTCAGGAAAAAAGCCGCTTATCAATTAATCATTAATCGATCAATAAGGTGAATCAATTATTAATTAATGAATTAATTGATAACGTGCATCCCTAATTGTAACTCTTTATTGTCAGGCTGTCCTAAAACATCTCTAGAAAGACTTCAGTTTATTTGGAAGTTAATATTACTAAAATGAAGGCATAAGATGTGAGGTTAATTTTCAATCACTTATTGAAAAAACAAAAAACAAGATTTAACTAGTAGCTTCAAAGAGATTTATCTTGAAAAGGTTGAGCTCTACTGTATAAAACAGAAGGACTTTCTAGACTGATTTACATACAGTATAACTTTTTCCACTCATGTAAATAGGAACATTAGAAATCAATAATACTGTTTAATTTTTTGGTGGAAATAAATAAAATAAAACTCATTATATTGAAAAATCTGCAATAATAAATAGCCAAGATAAGGGTGGGCTAAACTTTTTAGATTTTGAGACTCTTAATAATCCATCCATCCATCCATCCATTTTCTAATGCTTTTCCGGAGGTCCGGGTCGCGGAGGCAGCAGCTCAAGCAGAAAAGCCCAGACTTCCCTCTCCCCGGCCACCTGCTCCAGCTCTTCAGAGAAGATACCAAGACGTTCCCAGACCAACTGGGAGACATAGTCTCTCCAGCGTGTCCTGGGTCTGCCCCGGGGTCTCCTCCCAGTGGGACGTGCCCAAAACACCTCAAGTGGGAGGCGTCCAGGAGGCATCCTGACCAGATGCCCAAACTGTTATCTCTGGATATGGAGCCAAAGGACGAGGCCAGGTGCACGACTGAACTCACATTTATTAGCAGGTAGCACCACCACATCACACATGACCGTCAGGCAGAGGAGATGGCAAAGAGACTCGCCCCTCCTGCCTGCTGCCCTTAATAGGCACGGGTGGTGGCGAGACCGGAAGTCAGAGCCACCACACCATGCCTCACAAATAAAAGCATAAGAACAATAATACTATAAATAACTATATAACATCCCCCCCCTTTATAAAAGTCCAAAACACATACACAATTCAGACCCTCCCCAATTTAGGACCCAAATCACGCACTAAAATAATGAAAAATAATGTACTACATATAAGTGGCCTAACACATTCACACCCAAAACAACTAAAAACTGGGGGGGACGGGTGAACTGCCGTCCTACCCCACACGGCCAGGTGGCTTATTCTGCCGCCAATACTAAATGAGAAAAGCCCATCTACAAATTAAAATAACCACCATGTTCCTAAACTAAAATAAAACGTGCAAAATAATCCCCAGAGCTATATACAACACACATAAACAACAAATTACTCTGAACACATGCACTCAAATGAACATATAATACACAAGGCCCAGGGAAGAGGGGAAACAAGCCTGTGGGCCCCCCTGGACCGTCCCTTCATCAGTCCGCCCACCTGCCTCCCGGGCCGCAGCTGGTTGTATCAGCACTGGCGCGCCTCCTCTTCTTCACCGTCGGATGTTTCACTTGTCAAGGCCCACCGATCACAGTCTCCTCCCGGGCACGCTGCAGCTCATTCGGGCGCCTCCATGAGCCGTCTGACAGATGGAGATAAGCATCATCCCGTCTGGCCACAACATGCAGCTGTCCCTGGTGCTGCTCTAACTGCCGTTTGGCTCGTACCCGCCGTGACTGTGCCTCCTCCCGAGCCAGAACCAGGTCTGTGACTCCCAGAGGGGTTCTGCTCAGCTTACAGGGTCACTGCTTGGCACGTGGTCCCTCTGTGCCTAACGGTCTGGCCCTGACCTCTTGTAGATCTATACCTATAGCCATGACTGTGCCCTTTCTCAATGAGCTAAATAACTTCTATGCTCGTTTTGACAAGGACAACAATGAAAAGAACATCAATTTCTCACCCTCTGATGACCTCCACCACCTCACACTCACCCACACCGACGTCCGTAATGCACTGAGTCATGTCAACGTACGTAAGGCTGCTGGCCCTGATGGCATTCCTGGGCGTGTGCTGAGGGCATGCACTGAGCAGCTGGCAGGGGTCTTCACAGACATCTTCAATCTGTCCCTGGCCCAGGCTGTGGTACCAGCGTGCTTCAAGACCACTTCAATAGTACCAGTGCCGAAACATTCAACACCATCGTGCCTAAATGACTATCGCCCTGTGGCACTGACGCCCATAGTCATGAAGTGCTTTGAGCGACTGGTCTTGGCACAGCTCAAAAAAGGCCTGCCCCCAACACTGGACCCTCATCAGTTCGCCTACCTGAGCAACAGGAGTACAGAGGATGCGGTTTCTACAGCGCTGCACTATGTACTCTCACACCTGGATGACAAGAACACCTACGCAAGAATGCTGTTTATTGACTTCAGCTCAGCATTCAACACAGTTATCCCCTCCAAGTTGCTCACCAAACTTGGGGACCTGGGAATCAGTACCTCCACCTGCAACTGGATCATGGATTTTCTGACCAACAGACCCCAGCATGTTAGGTCAGGCCCCAACCGTTCTTCCGTCATCACACTCAACACTGGTGTACCACAGGGCTGTGTGCTCAGCCCATTCCTCTACTCCCTCTACACCCATGACTGCAGGCCTATGTATGGATCCAATTCCATCATAAAGTTCGCAGATGACACCACGGTGATTGGACTCATCAGGGACAACGACGAGTCAGATTACAGGGCAGAGGTTGAGCACTTGGCTACTTGGTGCGCTGACAATAACCTGCTCCTTAACACCAGCAAAACCAAGGAGCTCATAGTGGACTACAGGAAGGAGAGGGAAGAGACACATGACCCCATCCATATCAATGGCATAGCTGTTGAACGTGTCCCCAGCTTCAAATTCCTGGGGACCCACATCTCGGAGGACCTGTCCTGGTCAGTTAACACCACCAGCCTGATCAAGAAGGCCCATCAGCGCCTCTTCTTCTTGAGGACATTGAAGAAGAACCATCTGTCAACTGACATCCTGGGCAACTTCTACCGCTGCGTGATAGAGAGCACCCTGACCAACTGTATCACACTCTGGTATGGGAGCTGCTCTGTAGCTGACCGCAAGGCGCTGCAGCGGGTGGTGAAAACCGCCCAACGCATCACAGGGACTCCACTTCCAGCTATAGAGGACGTCTACAGGAAAAGATGTCTGCGCCGGGCACGCAGCATTCTTAGGGACTCCAACCATCCTGCTCATGGACTGTTCCAGCTTCTCCCCTCCAGAAGACGTTTCAGAAGCCTTCGGACTAGAACCAGCAGGTTTAGGAACAGTTTCTTTCCAACAGCTGTCACGTTATTGAACTTAGTTCCCCGCTGACTCTCTTACAATCATCTTTTACCATCCTCACCTGTACATAACTGCATAACTACATAACTACATCTAACTTATTGCACATTATTTGCACATAACAGTACTTTTAACTTTCTGCACTGCTGCATATATTTGCATATATTTGCTTAAATTGCACATACTGTTAATTACCGTATATACTGCCCTGCTGTCCTTTGCACTTCTGATTGGATGCTAAACTGTGTTTCGTTACCTTGTATTCATACATGTGTAATGACAATAAAGTTGAATCTAATCTAATCTAATCTAATCTGCTGCAGCCATCGCCGTTGTAGCCCCATGTTTGCCAGTCCACTTTAGCCGAGCTACGGGAACAACTGGAGCCAGCTCCTTGGTGTCGCAGGTGCCCCACCGTGCCACCCAGTACCCTCGTCCAGGGAGACTTGGGCTCTAGCACAGGGACCCTTCTGTGATGGCCCTGAGCGAGACTGGTCCTGCTCACCTTCCAGGGTGGTGGGCAGTTCCTCATCCCACACCGCACCATCCTCCACTCTCGGACACCGGCCGGTCCCACAGTCCACAGCCCAACCACTCCTCCCCAGTGCCTCTCTTAATGGCAAAACCCAGACCATAAAACAGGTCGCAGCCCATGATGTTATTGCCACAGGCTGTCATGGTGAACTCGAGATTAGACATCTCCGCCAATTTGTACCGGGCTGTCAGTCTCAGTGTTTCCACCACAGCCAGTCATTCTCCTCCACAGCCATAAAGTGGTGCTGGGTCACCTTCAATCCTGTAGTGCTGGAAGAATTTTCTCACTGTAGCCCAATTCAGTAGGGAGTCCTCTGCCCCCATATCAATCAGCAACGGTACCTTGACACCATCCAACTCCACCGTGCAGAACATGTACCCACTGGTGTTCGGGGACACAATGTGGACAACCGTCAGGGTGGGAGGGGTCAATTTCTTCTGCGCGCTACCCTGCTCCAACATGCGGCACACCCTGGCATAATGGATCAAGCGGCCACACCTGCCACAGCGTTTCGCTCTTGCCAGACAGTCTCTGGCCTCGGAGCGGTACTTCGTAGATCTGCAGCCAATACGCATGGGCTTCCCCAGGGCAGACCTCAACTCGACAGCAGTGGCATCTCTGGCGTCGTCCTCCACGCTCCCATCGCTGTCTGGGTAACTGTCTCTGTGTGTGTCTGGGTGTCTGTCTTGTGTGGTAACGGGGGATGCTAGCTGTCGGTGTGACCGACAGTCACTCCCGCACCAGTCTATCCGCTGCTTCCAGCTGGAGAGCCAACTCGATGGCCCTGGATAGCCTTAAGTCACCCGGAAAAGTGAGCAGCTTCAACCTTATTGCAGCGTAGTTGGTATAGTCCGCCGACTGGTTGCGAACCATCTTTTCCTCCAACAGTTCGAACCAACACTCGCTAGCCAGTAGCCTCAAGTCTGCCATGAACCGCTAAATGGACATGCCCACCTGTTGTCAGCGCTGTTGAAACTTGATCCTCCGAACGATGACATTGTCCGGGGAGCGAAAATGGCACGCCATCAGCTCAACCACGTCATCGAAGCTGTCAGTCACCAAGTGTGCTCAAAATTCATTGTCCCTCCATCCCTAAGTTGTGCACCAACAATGTGCGTACCCTCAACTTGTCCATTCTTCCCAGGTTTAGCGCCACCATGTACATTTGGAAGGCGGCGTACCACCTCGGCCAGGGGACAGGTGGCTCGCCCGGGAGCTCCAGAAATGGCCGAAAAGGAGACCCACACGCTTCCATACCATGTTTATCCTCATTGCCAAATGTTATGTCTGGATATGGAGTCAAAGGATGAGGCCAGGTGCACAACTGAACTCACATTTATTAGCAGGTAGCACCAACACACCACACACAACCGCCAGGCAGAGGAGATGGCAAAGAGACCCGTCCCTCCTGCCTACTGCCCTTTATAGGCACAGGTGGTGGCGAGACCGGAAGTCAGAGCCACCACACCATGCCACACAAATAAAAGCATAAGAACAATAATACTATAAATAACTATTGTCACCATGGGTTGAGATGCCGTCTTGGCACTCAGCCCATGTTTTCCCTCATCCCTGCTTCCCATTGAGCAGCGTCTCAGCTGGCCCCCAGCTGGCAGCATTATGGACGGCTGGGGCCAATTAGTCTTCATCAGCTGGGGCGCTGCCAATGAGGATAAATAGGAGCAGCCTCGATGACTCGGGGCTGCGACATAAACACATTGCTAAGCTGAAGCCCCTTCGTCTGGTGTCAGCTTATACTCCTCTTGCAGCATTCCTGTGTTTGTATCCCGCTGTGAGTATGTACGTCTTGTTACCCCCACGTCCGGTACGAGCTGCTTACCTCTGCGCTGTGCAACCTGTGAGTGTACGTCTGCATGAGTATCTGTGCTCTCCTCATCCCTTCCCCTTTTCCCTGAATAAAATATCACGACTCACTGGCTTGCCCCTGGCTCTGATTGCTCGGCTCCCTAGAGCCGGATATGACAGTATGTCGCAGCCAGAAGAGCTACCGGCGGCCGTGAGTCGCCGTGGAAATGTACCTTTCTGTCCGGGTGTCAGCGCTGCTAGCATGCCGTTTCCCAGGAGTCACTTCCGGCGCCAGGGCGACGAGCTGAGGTCCGTCTCGGAGGCTGTCGACGGGACGTTCTTCACCCTGCACGACGCCTCCAACGCGAGACGCTGGCATCCGGGCCGTGCTGAGGAACTCCTGGACTGTCACCCTCACTCTCTGTACCATCTGGAGGACAGTGCCAGGATAGACGCTGCAGGTACACAGCGAGAGAAGCTCCATGGGGTGGATGGAAATCCCGGCAGGGAGTCGAAGTGGGCGACGTCTTTCCCCGCTTCGGAGTCCCGTTCCTGCCGCCATTCCAGTCCGGGAGTTCGCGCCAACCAGAGGACTTCCCCCGACCTGCGCCACGTCACTCGGGATTCCCTTCAAGGAGCCGCAGCTGACAGCAGTTATGTCCGGGGTCGAGTAGCTGTCGCGAGCTCTACTGTGTTTCCTATCACCACCTTCAGGCATGTGGCGGCGGCAGTGAGATTGATGGTGAGGACTTCAGGGCTACGAAGCTTTCCCGTGCTCGACGCCTTCCTCGTCTCGATCTCCGATCTGGAGCGGCGAATCCTGGGTTTCCCCCTCGCTTCGTCCCCTGGGAGTAGTCGTCATCACATCGCCGAGTCACCTCTGCACGAACCTCGTCCGGATCCAGTTCTGGGTCATCGTCAGGACCGTTCCTCCCACGCAGCTGTCATCCCTTCGCCTCGTCAGTGTGGAGATTCTACAGCCTCGTCCCCTGAGCCTCGTTCCCCCGCTGTCATTCCTGGACATTCGGGCTGGCTCACCCCGGCTGTTTCCCACTCCTCCTCGACGCGCTTCCTGACCGCTGTGTGTGCCTGGAATCCCGGCCTGGTGAGCTCTCTGCTGGAGACAACGCGAGCGACCCTCAGACGAATTCCCGGGGGGTCCTCCGTTATCGCCGGGCGGGGAGAGGAAGAAGCAGATTCCACTACAGCAGGCGATACTCAACCTCCAGGGGGCAGGCAAGTCATTGTTTTTTCACACCTGCTTAATGATTTGCTCTGTCACATCCCTGGAGGAGAAGTTCAGGGTTCGCAGCTCCCTGAACTCTCCCCACCTGCTGTAACCTGTATGCCTAATCCCGCATCCTCTGTGTCTCTCTCCGCCGAGCGGTCCCCGGCTCCGGGTCAACGTGGTGGGATATGGAGAGGGCCTGTGGTTCCGCAGCTACATTGCGGACGGAGGAGGGGGACTGACTGCTGCGTGGAGTCTACGCCGACGACTGAGCGTCCCCGGGTCTCCACGGAGGAGCGGTTCGGTCCGGCGGGACGAGATTCTTCTGGCTTCACGCCGAGTGGATCGTCGGCGGGGTTACCTGAGCTGGAGGGATCTCAAGCTGCGCTGACCATCGTGCTGGCTGCGGGGCCCGACGCGGCTAGATGGGAGCCTGACAACGACCTCCTGATGACGGATCCTGGATCTTCGCAGTCCTGGACGGCGTCAGAACCCGAGATCAGGCGAGTGCTCTCCTTTCTTTTCTCTCTTTTTATCCCCGAGCACTTCAGCCTATCTCCAGGGGAGACGAGCCGGGTGCAGCCGTCCGCTGCGTCTGAGCTCGTCTCGCCGGGTTCTGGCGCTGCCGGTGATCCTGATCCCGGTTCTGTTTTCTCTTCTGAGCCTTCTTCCAGGGTCACCGGCAAGGAGTTGCTGTTCCTCGTGGTGCTGGAGGGTCCGGGTTCAACGTTGGAGGTCGGTTCTGGTGCAGTATTCAACGTGGGTTCGCCCGAGACCCAGTCGGGGTCCAACGTGGGTTCGCCTGAGGCCCAATCGGGGTCCGACGTGGGTGCTGCCCCAGTATTGTCCAGGTCCGGTGAGGAGGTGGCCGTTTTCCTGCGGCCTGACGCCCGCCGCCCTCGTCATCGGCTCTCCCCTGAGCCTCTTCCACCAGGATCCGCTCTGATCCTTCGCCCGTCTCAACGGTCCTGGTGGTTGAGTGATGCGGGTCGACGACCCGACCCACAGAACTTTCGGTTCGGTGATCTGGTTCCCCCCACTGGTCTGTTTCCCTCTGGGCAGCCTGGTTCGGCTGCCGGTGGACTGGATTCCTGGGATCTGGGTCCAGAGTTCGCCGTCCGAACACTTCTCTTCCCCTGATTCGCCAGCTGGACAATGGGCGGGGAGATCTCCGGAGCCATCTCGGCTATTTTTGGACTCTGCCTGCCATGCACCTCGGGTGTCACTTTCTTTTATCGTTATTAAGGTCACTTGGGTGTAGTATTTTTGTCCTGTTGGTGGATTCGTTTTTATAGTGCTGTTTTCCATCGCTCATGCTCAGCATTTTACTTTTTGTGCCATGTTTTTAGCCTCGTTTTTTGTATTGTAGAGTTATGTTTTGTTTTCCGTAACACCATGCTCTGCAGTTATCCATTTATTCCAGTCACTTTCATTTCTTTAGGTGACTGGGTATTTATATATTCGTGTGTGTGGGTTTTTCTTTGCCTGCACTCAGTATTTCTTTTTTGTCCTGCTGGTTCATTATAGAGTCATGTGCCTTGTTTTCCGTAACACCATGCTCTAAAATTGTCATTTGTTCCAGTCACCCTCACTTTTCTTGGTGACTGTGTGTGTATGTACTTAAATTAGCACTGTGTATAGGTTCCCCTTTATTTAACCGTACTCAGCATTTTTTGCCCTGTACCTTTTTGGTGGTTCTTTTTTCCTTGCTCTGGGTCACGCATGGTTGGTACTCTCTGGGTAGTATGTAACCGGCGTGCTGACCCAGTTCTTCTCCCCATCTGTACCTGGGTTAATTATTCTGTTTTGTCAGTATTGTATTTGGGTTTTTCTTTCCCGCTACCCTACATTGCCCCATTGGTGTGGTCCTTCCCTTGGCTTCTTCCCCTCCGGTCCGCCTCCCTTCCTCCCACCCTAGGTGGGGGGGGGGGGGGGGCTGGGATGTTCCTGGTTGTTCAGGAGCCCGACCTTGAGGGAGGGGCTCTGTCACCATGGGTTGAGATGCCGTCTCGGCACTCAGCCCATGTTTTCCCTCATCCCTGCTTCCCATTGAGCAGCGTCTCAGCTGGCCCCCAGCTGGCAGCATTATGGACGGCTGGGGCCAATTAGTCTTCATCAGCTGGGGCGCTGCCAATGAGGATAAATAGGAGCAGCCTCGATGACTCGGGGCTGCGACATAAACACATTGCTAAGCTGAAGCCCCTTCGTCTGGTGTCAGCTTATACTCCTCTTGCAGCATTCCTGTGTTTGTATCCCGCTGTGAGTATGTACGTCTTGTTACCCCCACGTCCGGTACGAGCTGCTTACCTCTGCGCTGTGCAACCTGTGAGTGTACGTCTGCATGAGTATCTGTGCTCTCCTCATCCCTTCCCCTTTTCCCTGAATAAAATATCACGACTCACTGGCTTGCCCCTGGCTCTGATTGCCCGGCTCCCTAGAGCTGGATATGACAACTATAAAACACAAACCCCCTCAACTGGCTCCTTTCAATGTGGAGGAGCAGCGGTTCTACTCTAAGCCTCTCCTGGATGACTCAGCTCCTCACCCCATCTCTAAGGGTGAGACCAGCAATCCTACGGAGAAAGCTCATTTCAGCTGCTTGCATCCACGATCTCATTCTTTTGGTCATTACCCAAAGCTCATGACCACAGGTGAGGGTAGGAACGTAGATTGATCGGTAAATCCACAGCTTTGCTTTAGAGCTCAGCTCCCTCTTCACCACAACAGACCGGTACAATGTCCGCATCACTGCAGATGCTGCTCTAGCCATCTGTCAATCTCTAGCTCCATTCTCCCATCACTCATGAATGAGACCCCGAGATACTTTAACTCCTCCACTTGGGGCAGAAGCTTGTCCCCAACCTAGAGAAGACAATCCACCTTTTTCCTGCTGAGGACCATGGACTCAGACTTGGAGGTGCTGATTCTCATCCCAGCCGCTTCACACTCAGTAGCAAATCGTCCCAGTACGACCTGTAGGTCATTGCTTGATGAAGCCAACAGGACAACATCATCCGTAAACAGCAGAGATGAGATCCTGTGGTCACCCAACATGTCACCCTCTGTTCCTCGGCTGTGCCTAGAAATCCTGTCCATAAAAATTCTGAACAGGATTGGTGAGAAAGGGAAGCCCTGGTGGAGTCCAACTCTCACTGGAAACAAGTTGGCAATACGAACCAAACTCTTGCAATGGTCGTATAAGGACTGGATAGCTCGTAGCAACAAGCCCAATACCCCATACTCCCACAACACCCCCCACAAGAGACCACGAGGGACGTGGTTGAATGCTTTCTCCAAGTCCACAAAACACAAGTGGACTGGTTGGGCAAACTGCCACGAACCCTTGAGGATTCTCAAGAGGTTAAAGAGTTGGTCAGATGTGCCACAGCCAGGACAAAAACCACACTGCTCCTCCTGAATCCGAGGTTCGACCAATGGTCGGACTCTCCTCTCCAGTACCCTTGCATAGACCTTCCCAGGGAGGCTGAGAAATGTGATCTCCCTAAAGTTGGAACACACCCTCTGGTCACTTTTCTTAAAAAGAGGAACCACCACCCCAGTTTGCCATGCCAAAGGCACTCTCCCCGACCTGCACACAATGTTGCAGAGCCCTACAACATCCAGGGCCTTGAGGTACGCAGGGCAAATCTCATCCACCCCTGGGGGCCGGCCACCCAAGAGTTTTTTAACCGCTTCAGTGACCTCAGCCCCTGTGATGGGAGAGTCGTCTCTCTCGGCCTCAAGCCCTGCTTCCTCTGTGGAAGGCATGTCAGTGAGCTTGAGGAGATCACCGCTCAACAATACCCCCAGTCGAAGTCAGCAGTGTGTCTTCCACACCATACACAGTGTGGCCAGGGAGCTGCTTCCCCCTCCTGAGCCGCTGGACAGTTTGTCAGAATCTCTTAAAGGCCGACTAAAAGTCTTGTTCCATGGCCTCACTAAATTCCTCCCACACTTGAGTTTTTGCTTCAGCAACCATTTGAGCTGCACTCCGCTTGGCCTGTCGGTACACCTCAGCTGCTTCGGGAGTCCCACAAGCCAGCCAAGCTTGATAGGACTCCTTCTTCAGTTTAACGGCTGCCCTCACCACTGGTGTCCACCACTTGGTTCGGGGGTTGCCACCACGAGATGCACCAACGACCTTGCAGCCACAGCTCTGGGCAGCTGCTTCAACAATGGAGGTACAGAACAGGCCCATTCATACTCCATGTCTCCAGACTCCCTCGGAATGTGGTTGAAGTTCTTCTGGAGATGGGAGTTGAAGGCCTCTTGGACAGGGGCCTCAGCCAGATGTTGCCAGCACACCCTCACTGTACATTTAGGTTTACAGGGTCTGAGTGGTGTCAACCCCTGCCATCTGATCCAACTCACCACCAGGTGGTGATCAGTTGACAGCTCTGCAGCTCTCTTTAGCCGAGTGTCCAAGACATATGGTTGCAGGTCTGATGACACGATAACAAAATCGATCATTGACCTGTGACCTAGGGTGTCCTGGTGCCAGGTGCATACATGGACACCCTTATGCTTGAACATGGTGTTCATTATGGACTAACTGTGGTTAGCACAGAAGTCCAATAACTGAACACCACTCTGGTTCAGATCGGGCAGGCCATTCCTCCCAGTCACGCTCCTCCAGGTTTCACTATCATTGCCCACGTGCACACTGAAGTCCCCCAGTAGAACAATGGAGTCTCCAAGAGGAGCACTCTCCAGCGCCCCAGTCAGAGACTCCAAAAAGGGTGGGTTCTCTGAACCATCATTTGGTCCATAGGCACAAATGATGGTCAGGACCTGTTTCCCAACCTGAAGGTGCAGGGAAACTACCCTTTCATCCACCGGGGAGAACTCCAATGTTGAGGCAGCAAGGTGGGGGGATACAAGAATACCCACCCCAGCTTGCCGCCTCTCGCCCTGGGCAACTCCAGAGTAGGCCAAGCTCCAGCCCCTCTCCAGGAAACTAGTTCCAGAACCAGAGCTGTGCATTGAGGTGAGCCCAACTACATTAGCCGGTATCTCTCAAACTTGTGCACCAGCTCAGGCTCCTTCCCCACCAGAGAGGTGATGTTCCATGTCCCAAAAAACAGTTTAGAAAGCCAAGGATCAGACCGCCAAGGTCTCTGCCTTCAACCGCCACCTGATCCACACTGCATCGAACCCCCATGGTCCCGCTTGCAGGTGGTGAGCCCACTGGAGGGTGGACCCATATAGCTCCTTCAGGCTGAGCCCAGCTGGGTCCCATGGGCAGAAACCCGGCCACCAAGCGGTTGCCATCGAGCCCCTCCCCCAGACCTGGCTCCATGGCGGGGCCCCGGTAACCCCATACCAGTCGGGGTACACTGAATCCTTGATATTTCATTCATCGTGGGAGTCATTCTTTAATAATACCCTCAAAATTAACTGGATAAAACAGTTCCTGCAAAACCCAGCTTCAATCTGGAATTGTATCCCTGAATACATTTTTTCTCAAGTGGGTGGTTTAAAATTCCTGTTATTGTGTCTGTCATGTTGTTCTTAGGACATATTATGGTGTGACACGGGTGGTGGCTTCACCTTCCGGTTCCACCGCCATCCGGAGTATAAGAGGGCTGTGCGGAAGAGGGGCGGTCTCTTTGACCACCTCTCAGCCTAGTGGGAATGCCTCTGTATAAACTGTGAGTCTATAATAAAGTCCTGTCTAGTTCACCATTCTGTCTCGTCATTGGTTCACGTTTTACATACATAACATTTGGCGATGAGAATAAAAGTATGGATGCTGGTGTGTCTACAATTCGGCCATTTTTGGAGTCCCCAGGAGACCCTCCGGTCCCTTGGGCGAAATGGTTTGCCGCATTTCAAAATTACTTGGTGGCTCTGGACCTTGGTGAACTGAAGAAGATACGGGCTCGGGCAATTCTGGTCCATAATTTAGGTATGGAAGGACAGCGTTTCCTTGCCACCTTGGGTGCTAGCGATTGCTTCAAGGATATTGTTGAGCTAATGGCGTGACATTTTCACGCCCCTGTAAACGTCATCGTCTGGAGGATTCAGTTTCAGCAGCACCACCAGCGGATCAGCGAGTCGGTGCAATGATATGTTGCGGACCTGCGTCAGTTGGCCGGGGACTGCCAGTTTGGAGCATTGGAAGAAGAGATTGTCCACGACCAGCTGGTGGAGCACATGCTTTGCTTGGTGGCATGGTCAAGGCTCCTCACGCACTCTGGTGAACTGGTGTTAGCCATGGCTGTCGAGATAGCTCAGCAGTGTGAAGCAGCGGACAAATTGTCACGTGACCTCGGTGAGAAAGCGACGCTGCACCGCACTGAATCACAATCATCGGCGCAGGCTGTGGACCCGGACAGCAATGACAGCAAGCAGGAGAAGGAGGAATGCACTACGGCTGTGAAGATAAGGTCCGGCCCGGGATCACCCAGGTGTTTGGGTTGTGGGTCCACTAAGCACCGGTACAAGGCTAGAGAGTGTCTGACAAGAGGTAAACGCTGTGGCAAGTGCGGACTCCTGCATCATTTTGCCAGGGCCTGCAATAGGTTCGAGCAAGGGGAATAGCGACACAAAGTGGACACCCCTGTTCCAGCTCCTACGGTTATTCACACTCTCTCTCCAAGCACAATGGCCGTACGTACTGTATGGTGAAATTGGATGGAGTGGAGGTGCTGTTGCTGACAGACACGGGCGCAGTGAGGTCCGTGTTGAATTGGCCTACTGTGAGGAGTTTTTTTCCCCCCCATACTACCAAGTGAGAGGTCATTCAGCGCCAATGTGTGGGTATGGAGGACAAAGACTGGCCATTGTGGGTTTGATGGAACTGACGGCTAGGTGCAAGTCGGTGGAGGTCTCCAACCTGAAGTTCGTGATGACCACCGATGGTGAGAATATTATGGGCTGTGACCTTTTTTATGGACTGGGCTTTTCGATCACCAGCGGTGTTGGAGAAGAGTGACTGGGCTGTGGCTTGTGGGACCGGCCGGTTCCGCGAGTGGTAGACGATGCTGTATGGGACGAACCTTGGCCTAGTATTCTGGAAGATGAGCAGGACCAACCCCACCCAGGGCCATCATGGGAGGGTTCCTGCGCCAGAGCCCAAGTTACCCTAACTGAGGGAACTGGGCTGCACGGTGGGACGCCCGAGTGGCTGGCCCATTCTGCTTTCAGAGTTCGGCTGGGAGGTACCAAGAAGCAAGGGGTCACAACGGCTTTGCCAGCGTCTGAAATGAAAGCAAGCGGGGCAGGACCGGCTGGCACGGTGAAACGACGTGCCACTCAGGGACACTGGAAGCCGAGTTGGACTCCTCTGGGGGTCACTGATTTGGTCCGACCCAGAGAGAAGGCCCGGTCGAGAGGGATTCATAGAAAGCGCAAACAACAGGAGGACCAGGGGTGGCTGCAGGTGGTGGCTGTTCGAGAGAATGGCTACCTTCAGCTGTCTGACGGCTCATGGAGACATCCCAACGAGCTGTGGCGCACCAATGATGAGAAGGAGGTGTCAGGGCTTCGACGTGGGTCATCTCCAGGCGCAAAGAAAAGAAGATGCTCTGGACGGGACCCGCCTGATGGGTCTCCGGGGGGTGGTTTCTCTACTGGGACTGACTGGTAGTTTTTTTTTTTTGTTTTTTTTTTTTGGGGGGGGGACAATGTGTTCAATACATGTTGTTGGTATGTAAATTGCAAGGGTTATAGTAGTTATGCTGATGTGTTTGATGCATGATGTTGAAGTGAGAATTATTCAAGTTGTTTATGGGATTTGGTAAAGGGGGTATAACCTGTTTGTATATATGCTCTGTTATGGAGATTGTTTTATGTTACTTATTTTAGGAGCATGGTGATTTTATGTTTAAAGGACTATACTCTTGTAGAGACGGCAGAATAATCCGTCTAGCCGTGTGAGGGTGGAACAGTAGTCCACCTGTTCCCCCCTAGCTTTCGTTGCTCTGTGTGACTGTTATAGGCTCTGATATGTTTATGTTTAGTTTTAGTGCATGAGTCAGGTTCCAAATTTGAGAGGGTCTCAATTGTATGTGTGTTTTGGACCATTTTGGGGGTGTGTGTAGTGTTGTTCTTAGGACATATTATGGTGCGACACGGGTAGTGGCTTCACCTTCTGGTTCCACCGCCATCTGGAGTATAAGAGGGCTGTACGGAAGAGGGGCGGTCTCTTTGACCACCTCTCAGCCTAGCGGGAGCGCCTCTGTATAAACTGTGAGTCTATAATAAAGTCCTGTCTAGTTCACCATTCAGTCTCGTCATTGGTTCACATTTCACATACATAACAGCGTCCATACAAACCAGAAAAAACTTCCCCTCAAACTATCCCAATTTCACAAACAGTTACTATTATCCTGGTCTCTTATCTACAAACAAGTTTTTCTCCTCATAACTACTTTATTTGGAATAACCACAATTTAACTTTTAAAAATAAATTCTTATTCCATAAAATTTGGTTTAATAACATCTTGACAGTTAGTTATTTAATTTAAATGGTACGTTAATGTCATATGAAGAATTTGTCTCTACCTTCAACCTTCCATGCTTATCTAGAGAATTTTATCTTGTTAAGAATGCGATCCCTGATGGGGTAATCAGGCTTTTTAGAACCATATCACATTTATCAAAGAGAGCAGCCTGTCTGGACCCTTCTCATACTGGGGTGGGAAGAGTTCGTTTCCCTTCAAATTTAAAAACAAATAACAGAAATATCAAAGCTTTATTTAAAAGAGAGGTTACATCTAATCCCACTGCAGTTTATTTCTTGAACAGTCACATCAGTGGTTTAAGATAGATACAAATCTGGGGTTTATTTAATAAATTTATTTTAAGAAATAAAATTCAAGAATTATCATTTAAAATAATTCATCGCTATTATCCGACCAAAGTATATTTAACACGATTTAATTCTGATGTTGATATTATGTGTTCATTTTGCGGTCTATATCCAGAAGACTTATGCCATTTGTTTTGGAAATGTATTCATGTCAAAGCTTTCTGGTCAGATCTATGCCAACATGAAGACAACAAAATCAGTTTAGATTATAACTTATGTTTTGAAAATGTTTTATTTGGTTTAACAGACAATATTGGTACACAGAGACTTTTCCTATATTCTAAATGTAATCCTTTTTTATAGTATTTTTTTAAATTCATAAATGTAAATTTAGCAATAAAAAACCCTTTGTTTAAAATTTTTACATTAGACTTTAAAACTTATATTAAAACTATTATTGGCTTGAGCAACCAGTAAGCTCTAAAAACGTGTCAAATTTTGTAAAAATCTGACATGCTATTGTTTGCTGCCTGCATGTGGCCCTGGCTTGTAATGTGAGTTTTTGAGATTTAATGTAAATTTTCTTCATTAATTATAAATAAGTATTAATATTAAAAAAAAAGTCTTCAGTTGATCCAAAATGCTGCAGCTAGAGTTTTAACAGGTACTAAGAGAGATCATATCTCTCCGGTTCTGGCCTCCCTTCATTGGCTTCCCATAGAATTTAGAATTAAGTTTAAAATCCTTCTCCTCACTTACAAAGCTCCAAATAATCAGGCCCCTTGTTGTTTAAAAGATCTGATATAACCTTATCATCCTAAAAGAGCACTACGTTCCCAAAATGCAGGATTACTTGTACTATTTAGAATCTCTACAAGTACAATGGGAGGCAGAGCTTTCAGTTATCAACCTCCTCTCCTGTGGAACCAGCTGCCAATGTGGATTCAGGAGTCAGACTCAATCTCCATTTTTACGAATAGGGTTAAAACCTTCCTTTTTGACAAAGCCTATAGTTAGGGTGGGATCAGGTGACCCTGAGCCCTCCCTTAGTTATGCTGCTAATAGGTTTAGACAATGCTCTGGGCTTCACTCCTTTCTTCACTCTCAATGAAATATTATTGCCAGCCATTAACATCTGTTTGTTCTCTCCCACAGATTGAGTCCCCGTCGTGCTGTTTGCTCTCTACATGTCTGTTCTTTTCTTCTTCTTCTCTATCCCCTCACCCCCCACCCAGTCTGCGGCCCTGCTGGAGGTTTCTTCCTGCTAAAAGGGAGCTTTTCCTCTCCACCGTCGCCAAGTGCTGCTCACAGGGGATCGCCCGATTGCTGGGGGCCTTTCTGCACTTGTTGGGTTTTTCCCTACAGTTTCACAGCTCTATGAGATGACTGTTGTTGTGAAATGGCCCTATATAAATAAGGCTGAACTGAATTGAGTTGAACTGAATTTTCACTGTTCTGACCCAGTTATGATGGTTCTGACTTGGTTATCATCATTCTGACCCATTATCACTGTTCTGACCCGTCACCCTTCTCTGGTTGACTCACAGCCGTCTTACCTGACTCAGGGGTGAGAAAGTGGAGCCAGGGGGAGAAAGGGGACGCCCCCACCTCGTTGACGCAGGAGACCCTGACGCTGTAGTTTGAGTGACTTCTCAGACCAGAGAGGAGGTGGAGGTGAGGAGGAACCCGGACCTCCTGCTGGGGGAGGTCCCACCTCCGAGTGGAGAGCCTCGATATCTGGTGGGGGGGGGGGGGGGGGTTCAGGAGAATGATGATGTTTCTGTCCACCACCGTGGTGAGGATCATGTTTGTAGAGTTTTACCTGGACCGTGCAGGTGGACAGCTCAGAGTGGCCCGTGAATCCTGGTCTCCACGACAACGTGGCATTGCCGTTTTCCATCTGCAGGACCCGAAGATCGACTGGAGCTGCTGGCAGGACTGAAAAACACCCACAGATTGGTCAGACCCCCCAACAAAGACCCAGTCTACCCTTAGCTGTGGATGTGGCCCCACCTTTAATGTGAACAGTTCCAGTTCTGGACACAGAGATTCCTCTAGTGTTTTTGGCTTCACAGTAAAACTTGATGCTGCTGTTGAGACCTGAAGACACACAGAGACAGGAAGAGAAGACCAGAGGCATCATGGGAAATACAGGCTAATGGGACAAGAGGCATCATGTCAGGGTGGGATCAGTCAGCGGCGACTTCACACGTGCGATTCATTTGTGGTCTGGGCACAGAGACGTGAACATCTCCTGTTCCATCTTCAGCTGGGAGGGACTTCTGCATGAGGACTAGGCTGACTGTGAGTGCTTTGGGATGGGCGGGGGGGGGGGGTGTCCACTGAAGCACCTGCTGCTCGTTGAGAAGAGAATAATATGGTTCCCGTCAGAGTCTCCAAAGTCTCCAGTAATACCAGAAACAGTCACCAGATTCGTCGCTAGTTGTCTCATCAAAAAGAGTCGCTAGAGGAGTCTGAATACTCGCTAAATGTTTACGTTCGCAGCACTGCATCTGTCAATGGACCCATGTTCTACACAGATGTTCCACACAGATGTTCTAACCAGGGTGCAGACCTTGGAGTCCTGCTTCTGTACTGAAACCAAGACATCTCTATCTCTTGGTGGAACATCACACATTTTAGTTTTAACAGTACTGATAAGGAACACCTGCCAGACCATCTGAGCAGAGAAGTTCCTTTACCATCATTGACATCAAATACTTTGTGTTGTGGAACGTCTCCCGTTGATCTTCATGAACCACAGCAGGTAATATGACGCTGCGATGGACACACTGAGATGTTGACAGGATAAATGGGACATAAGCAGCCATTGCCATGGTTTCAGTCATGTGACCGCAGAAACAAACTTGGTTCCAAATATTCATAGGCTGTGAAAATGTTCTGATGTAACATGAGAGGAACCTTTGATCCAGAACACTCACCCTGTGATCCAGCAGCAGTGAAGTAAAACCAAACCTCTGGGTTTGATCCAAGCTCACATGTTCTTGTTTTCTAACGTATGTGATGGTATTACAGACCCGTCCCTACTACAGGAACGAGGAGCCAATTCTACAGCAGCGCCCCTCATGATGTTCCACTGCAGGAACCTCCCCATAAAGAAATGGATGGCTGAAATAAACCTCCAGTAATGACTCTTCACCATCATCTGCTCATGTCTAGGTTCTACCACTGATCTGTTATCAGTGGATCTGTGTGAGTCCGTCTGAGATCAATAAAGTTTGACCCTGACAGGAACGATAAACAACCCTGAACCCTGAGGTCTACCTGACCTCCACAAGCACCCCACACTTCACATCATGCACCTGGATGTGTGTCTGGTTCTGACCTGGGATGTGGACGATGGACGGAGATGGTCCAGGTTCTCCCACCTGAACTCCTCCCAGCCACCACAGCACCTCCACGGGCTCAGGGGGACCGACGGCGGCACAGGTCAGGTTGAAGGGAGCATCTGGGAAGGTGGCCACATCCTGAGGCTCCTGGATGAAGTGAGGGACTCCTGCAGGAGGAGAGGCAGGGGGAGGTGGTGATGGAGATGGAGGAGGTGATGAAGATGGAAGAGGAGGAGATGAAGATGAAGGAGGAGGTGATGAACATGGAAGAGGAGGTGATGGAGATAGAAGAGGTGATGAACATGGAGTAGGAGGAGGTCAAGATGGAGGAGGTGATGAGATGGAGGAGGAGGAGGAGGCAGCGAAGAAGAAGGAGGAGGAGGTGATGGAGATGGAAGAGGAGGTGAAGATGGAGGAGAAGGTGATGAAGGTGATGAATCAAACCATCAGACCGTGGTGGATTCAGAGTTCTCACCCTCCACAGTGATCCAGGCTCTTTCAGAGGAGAACTTCAGACCATGGAACTCCACCTCACACCAGTACTGGCCTGCATCCTGCTGCTGGACCGACTTCACACTGGAACAGAAACATAAAATGGTATAACATCTAAACCTGGACAGAAGATCAGAACCACACAGAATAAGGAGAAGATAGAACATCTGAACATGGACAAAAGTATTCACTAAGCCCAGACTTCCCTCTCCCCTGCCACCTCCTCCAGATCTTCAGAGATGATTCCAAAGTATTCCCAGACCAGCTGGGAGACACAGTCTCTCCAGTGTGTCCTGGGTCTACTCCCAGCTCTTCCCACATGGGAGGTGTCTAGGAGGTACCGTGATGAGATGCCCAAACCTCAACTGTCTCCTTTCAATGTGGAGGAACAGTGGCTCTACTCTGAGGCTCTCCTAGATGACTGAGCTCCTCACCCTATCTCCACAGTGAGTCCAGCAACCCTACAGAGAGAGCTCATTCCAGCTGCTTGTATCTATGATCTTGTTTTTTTGGTCATTAGGAGAGCGTGAGGAATGTAGAATAAGTGACGTTTTCCATCACATCTTTTTCTTTCAAATTTACAGTTATGGTCCTTACTAGTCTCCATCCACTCTGCTGACCTGCTGCTACATCTCAGCAGCTTCAGGAGTCCCACAAGCCAGCAAAGCTTGTCAGGCAGGACTCCTTCTTCAGCCTGATAGCCCCCCTCAACTCTGGTGCGCATCATGTAGTTCAGGGGTTCTCACCATGAGAGAAACCAACAACCTTACGGCCACAGCTCTGAGCAGCTGCTTCAGCAACAGAGGTGGAGAACATGGGCCATTTAGACTCCCTGTCTCCAGTCTCCTTCGGAATGTGGTTGAAGTTCTAGTGGAGGTGTGAGCTCCAAGAGGAGCACTGTCCAGCAGAGTCAGAGACTTCAAAAGTGTGGGTACGCTGAACCATGGTTTAGCAGAAATGACCGTCAGGACCTGTTTCCTAACCTGAAGATGAGGAGAACCAACCTTCACTAGATACTAGGATATCAGCTCTGTTCTCTCATTAGAATCGTCATCTTCTACAGTGTATCTACACATGAGCAACATCGCAACATCAAACATTCCCAGCGCTCCCCGACAGCTAGTTTTGTCTGAAACTCCCATCCTGACCACCAACCATCTGATTGGTGGTGAAGTTCCCGCACCTGTGAGACGTCTCCCAGTGCTGCTCCCCCAGCGTCAGGAAGACCTGATCAGTGGAGTAGAGCTTCTCGCCGTCCTTCATCCACACGATATCTGGCTCGGCCACGCCCTCCACGGCACAGCCCAGCCTCACCTCATTCCCCTGAGACACTGTCTGATTGGACGGATGTTTGGTGAACTGCACACCTGGGAGAGGAGGACACTGTCATGAGGAGCTCCGAGTTCCTTCTTGTAGTTTGTTAATCAGAGAAGGTCAGATGATTGTGAGACTGAAGGTTCTTAGATGAGAACTGATGGTGTTTTTCCGTAGAAGAAACTCCAGCAGTGACCAGTGGTTCTGATGTTATTACAGCAGCTTGAATATCTTCTGGTTATGCTGTGTTAGTTTAAATATATTCATCATTTATGGTTATTTATTTTATAAGCAGCACCATCTTCACTCTCATCCACCTGCGACTCTGTTTTCCTAAATCTGTTTTTTTTTTCTTTTACATCTTTTCATAAATTTTCTAAACTTGGAACTTTTTTCTAACAAATCTGTGACCGTTCTCGTTCAGATTTGACCTTTTTACTCATAAATTTGTTTTTCCTGTAGTTTCCCACAGATGTTCTGATGGGAATTTTTTTAATGAAGATAATTATTTCATTGTAAAACAGGTTTAAAGCTCATCATATTTCTATGTTGGGTTTATTGGGGGGGGGGGGGGTGAAAAGCTCATAGTGGTCAACTTTCACCAAATGTGGTTTATTTTTCACCATAGTCTCCCCTTCAGTCCACACACTTCTTCCATCAGTGTTGCAGTGCTTGGATCCCTGCGGTTGAAAAATAAACCACATTTGGTCAAATTTGTCTACTATGAACTTTTCAGCCCCACCTTGTATTTTTAGTTCTGGACTTCAGAATCAGAACCATCATTATCTGCTGAATTTATAGAATTAATCATTTTATTAATTCTGATAAAATCATTTGCGCGTTTAGTCTGTTTCCTCCATCAGTATGATTGGACCCAAACATGGACATGCTCAGGTACGGGCTTTTGTTGCCCAGACAACAGCCCATTTACCATCTTTATCTGACCAGCCCCTACAGGGAAAAAAAAAACTGATTAATTAATTAATTAATTAAAAGTAGTTATGGTAACTGTAATTTAGACTTTTACAATTTTATTATTAAAAAGTTGAAGATTTACTATAACTACAGTGTAAATATTAGAATAGTATGAATTTTTTCTCAGAAATGTTCCTGTTTTGGTTTATTAACAGTTTTTGCCTTGTAAATGTGGAATATGTCAGTTTGATTTTGTAATTTTTATGTCTGACTGTGGAATTTGTTTGATTTTGGAATTTGTTTTAGTTTGGTACTTGTTTGATTTTTGGGAAATTCTCACAGATTTCTTACTTTTTTGTCATGTTTGAAAATTTTTTTTCTTTCCTCCTTTTCTTGTAAATAAAGTTGTTTCACCAAATTTTCAGACTTTGTGATAATGTGACCCTTTTTTTTTTACTTCTGAATTTAATTTTTTTCTTCAATTTGTAAATTTGTCTCATAAATTTTTTTTTAATCTTTTTTGTCTTATCAACATTTTTTTCTGACTAATTTTTAATTAATTTCTGGTTGTAAACATTTCTGCCCATCTTTGTTGGACACCTGAATCCGTTTCTCCTAAATTCGTGACTTTTATCACTTCCATGTTCCAGCTCAGAGAAGCATTAAAACGTCTGAATCCGTCCCTGACCCAGATGTTGTTCCTGCTGCATTACCGGTTCTGTAACGCTGAACCTGTACCAGGATTTCTCTGGATCTTTTTGGACCTTCTCGGTTCTGATGGACCCAGCCTGAGAAACTCACCCTCCCCGCTCCTCCCCGCCGTCAGCAGCCGGAACAACACGGAGCTCCACAGCAGCAGCTTCATCTTCTCATCGGTAGAACCGACGCAGTTCGGTTCGGTTCCCCGCTGTCATGGAGCCTCATTCCTGCCGGTCTGAGAGGATTTCAGCAAACAAAAGCAGGACCCAAACAAACAAAAGTTCTGTTGTTCCACTGAGGCCGGGAGGACCGGAAGCGCCTTCAAAATAAAGTTCACATTTAGAATAACAACTCCGCCCCGCTGTCACAGTTGATCTGAAGTAAGTTTGGTTATTAGCTGTGAAATCATTTAAACTCCTTTATATCATTTTAACTGTTTAAACCTGCTCTAATCAAAGTCATTTTCGCGTTAAATTTCTGTCAGAGCTTTTATATCATAAAGCCCAGAAGGAGGTCATATTTCCGGTCTGTTTATCAACCATTAACTAGTCTGAGTAGTTTATAGAAGGACTTTAAGCTTCAATAGCATCCTGTCAAAGACGGAAATCTTTGGTTTTTAATTGATAGCAGCAGTTTTTTCAAGGTATTTAAAATAAAAACCACAGTTCCAGTGAAGCTGGGATGCTGTGTAAAACATAAATAAAAACAGAATGCAGTGATTTAACAATCCTTTTGAGATTGAGATTGAGATTCAACTTTATTGTCATTACACATGTATGAATACAAGGTAACGAAACGTGACTTGGCATTTGGGCACCTATATTCAATTGAATACACTACAAAGACAAGGTATTCAGTGTTCAAACTGATAAACTTTGTTTAGTTGTAAATATTCACTCATTTTGAATTTGATTCCTGCAACACGATCCAACAAAGCTGGGACAGGGGAAACAAAAGACTGGGAAAGTTCAAGAATGCTCAAAAAAAAACCCAAAAAAACCACCTTTTCTGGAACATTCCACAGGTGAACAAGTTAATGGGAAACAGGTGAGTGTCATGACTGGGTATAAAGGACCATCCCTGAAAAGCTCAGTCGTTCACAAGCAAGGATGGGGCGAAGTTCACCACTTTGTGAACAACCGCGTGGGTAAATAGTCCAAAAATTTAAGAATGTTTCTCAATATACAACTGCAAGGAATTTAGGGATTTCAGCATCTACAGTCCATAATATCAAAAGATTCAGAGAATCTGGAGAAATTTCTGCACATAAACAACAAGGCCAAAAATCAACATTGAATACCCATGACCTTTGATCCCTCAGGCGACACTGCATTAAAAACCAACATTATTCTGTAAAGGATGTTGCCATGTGGGCTCAGGAAAACTTCAGAAAACCATTATCAGTTAACACAGTTTGTCGCTACAAGTTAGAATAGAATTGAATTCCTTTATTGTCATTATACCAAAGCATAACAAAATTTTGAATCCATCTGTCCATGGTAATTTAAAAAAGGAATAAAAAGACATGAATAAATAGCATTAAAAAAGATAAAAACAACAAATCTAGCTGTACATAATACAATCTGTGCAATGCAGCACACGACAACGAAGGGGCCCTAAAGACTATTTAAAATGAGCACTCTGAGGCAAGTGCAATATCCCCTGCCTCAGTTTTCTTTGAAGATCCCAATACTTACTGACAGACAGCAGTTTTCAACTTTTCAATATAATTACTGTGGCAGAACCAAATTATGAGAAACCCATCATCCATGAATATACAATAAAGTATACAACCCATATTTGTAGGGCAGGATCCCAAGGTGAACCTGTGTAGCAAGTTTGGTGACCCTAGAGAGCTTTACACGTTCTATAGTAAGCAATCATAGGGAGTGCCAACCTTGACCTTTTGACCCCAAACCTGTAGTTAGAAGTCTCTGAGTGAACCTGTGTACCAGGTTTGGTGACCCTAGCTTTCTTTGTTGTTGATATAGTTTAGAAGCCATTTTGATCTTGACCTCTGACCTTGCAATCCCAAAACCAAAGTCACACTTCAGCATCACAGGGTGAACCTGTGTACCAAGTTTGGTGACCCTAGCTTTACCCATTGCACACCAATAAGGCATAGGGAATGTTAACCTTGACCTTTTGACCCCAAACCCATAGTCAGAGGTCAGCATCCCAAGGTGAACCTGTGGTCCAGGCTTGGTGGCCCTAGCTTTAATCCTTTTATAGTAATAGTGTGGAGGAGGAAATCAGACAAGGCAACGAGCTGATGACACAGAACTTTATTCTCCTCCAACAGATACAAACAGACTGACTCTGAGTGCCAGAGCGAACTCTCTTATACACTTTATTCCCGCCTCCAGCACCCAGGGTAAACACATTACATACAAGCTGTGAAACATGCGCCCACATCCACATACACATTAACATAACATCACAGAGCAGGTCTTGATACAATACATTCGCATCCCTGTGTCCTCAAGTGTGAACCTGACACAGTGGGGGCGGAAGGCACATCTTTCTTTGGCTTTATACCCCCTAGTGCTCTGGCGCCCTTAGCTAGCTCTTCTCGCCTTTTCCCCACTACCATTTCTGACTACCCTCTCCCCCACCAGCCCCCTGTCCTAGGAGGAGTGCCATGTCCTCTTGCGTCCCCCACAATAGTAAATTTAGCATTTACCATAGTGCAACTGGAATGTTAACTTTGACCTTTGACACCTTGACCCCAAATCCATAGTCAGGTCAGGGTGTAAGTCATCCAAGATATGCATTAGATACAACTACTGTATCAATTTGAGAAGCCTACATCACTTCTTCCAGTAGTTATTGCATTTAGAAGATTTAGGGAAAATCTGACCTCTGACCTCGTCATCCAATGACAGTGAAATTGCAATATTTGAATGAATGAATCTTTATTTCGGATAGATTAGATTAAAAGAAAGGAACAGAATAATATAACAAGGGGGAAAAAATCCAACAAGGTCAAATTAAACAATAACTCCTCGGATTATACAGTTCAATCCGAGGAGTTATTGAGGAGTTATTGCTAATCACCCATTATCCGAAATGGGTGATGGCTGAAGCCGCAGCTTATATTGCCCACCCATGTTCCATCTAAGAATTCAAATAAAAAGTAAAAGTGATTACAAATCAAAACAAAGCTAAAACAAAACGTGACAAAAAACTAAGCAACAGCACAACACAGACTGGATATGATAATCCTTATGGGATTTCCATGTTGTTTTGTATATATGTTTGGCGTATTTCTTCCTTTAGTTTTTATTTAAATTGTCCAAGCATTGTACATGATTTTAAGTCAGGCCCAAAAGCATTCCACAGTCTGACTCCTTGCACTGAGACACAGTGTTGCTTGGTGGTAGTTCTCACTGAAGGTTTTTGAAATATACATGTTCCTCTGAAATGATGCTGTTTCTCTCTTATTTGTAACAACAAATTGCAATATGCACATCATCATTGTATATCAAACCATGGCACCAAGTTTCAGAGTCAAGCTTCAGATTATCGGTTTTAAGTTCAAAAGCCAGCATCTGTGATAGAATGGGGGGGGGGGGGGGTGTTGGTGCCCCTGGCATGGGTAACTTGCACATCTCAAGGCACCATTAATGCTGAACAGTATATACAGGTTTTGGAGCAACATATGCTGCCATCCAAGCAATGTCTTTTTCAGGGATGTCCCTGCTTATTTCAGCAAGACAATGCCAAGCCACATTCTGCACGTGTTACAATAGCGTGGCTTCATAGTAAAAGGGTGCAGGTACTAGACTGGCCTGCCTGCAGTCCAGACCGGTCTCCCACTGAAAATGTGTGGAGCATTATGAAGCGCAAAATACGACAACGGAGAACCCGACTGTTGAGCAACTGAAGCTGTACATCAAGCAAGAATGGGAAAGAATTCCACCTACAAAGCTTCAACAATTGGTGTCCTCAGTTCCTAAGGGGATGTAACACAGTGGTAAACATGACCCTGTCCCAGCTTTTTTAGAACGTGTTGCAGGAATCTGATTCAAAATGAGTGAATATTTGCAAACAAACAAACAAAAAACAATAAAGTTTATCAGTTTGAACATCAAATATCTTTTCTTTGTAGTGGATCCAGTTAAATAAAGGTTGAACAGGATTTTTAAACCTTTGTCTTCTGCTTTTACTTATGTTTCACTGGGATTAGGGTTTGTATTTATGGATCATATTTTATTTTTGATCTCATCACAAAAGGATGTATTAATGATGATTCACTGTCAGTCCAACCTCACCACATTCTCCCCTTTTCTCTAGTCAGAAAGGTTCCTTCTGGAATAATCTGGGTGTGACACTATGGAACTGTGTAAACATCAGGAATAGTTCTGTCTGTTTAAAATGGTTCTGACTTGGTGAGAACTCCAGACATGGTCCATAAATGTTTGAATCATCTCATTTCTGAGAACATTTCGACAGAAACTTTATCAAAGATTTCCAGTTCAACTCCAGTGAAGGTACAGGGAGGAAACCTGCTGAAGTGCTGCTGTGTTCCAGAACTGGTGAGGGACCACTGAGGAACTTCTCCTGATCTCCAGTCGTCCTTCCTTCACCTCCTCCTGTTTCTCAGGAAACTTCTCCTTAAACTCTTATTTTAAGGTGGATTCACACATTTGGACCAACTTTTACTGATGTTTTGGCAAACGTCTGACTCTTCTGGAAAAGGTTAATGACTGTTGGTGTTTGTTGGCAAACGCTGGCAAAAGTTGTGTTCTTTGAAAATTTTCAGCATGCTGAAAATTTTCAAGGAATACAACTTTTGCCATCATTAATTTTTATCAACTTTTGCCAGCAGAGCCCGACGTTTGCCAAAACGTCAGTAAAAGTTGGTCCAAACATTGTAGCGTGAAGCCACCCAAAAAAGCAGGTTCAGAGTGGCAGGAAGCCTCCATAAACGCTGATCTTAAACGCTCCATAAACGCTAATCAGCGTCGCCTGACGCTGATGTCAGCTAACCTGCACTGAGTATTCATTTGTTTAAGTTAACCTAAGTTGACAACAGCTACACATACACTAGCCTAAGTTGGCAAAAGTTTGCCAAGGCTGAATGCAACGCTGGCAAATGCTAGCAAAAGTTTGTAAAAGTTGGTGTGCACTGGATTAAAATGAACCTGCACACAAACGTAATTTCACCAATGTTTGGACTAATTTCTCTGATTTTTCAAAACATCTGTAAAAGTCAGTCCAAACACTATAGTGTGAACCCAGCTTTAGAAACATGGAGGGAACTGTGGTTATAAATGAGAAGAGAAGCTTTAACATGGTCCTCCTCTGGTCCTGCTGCTGAAACACTGAAGAATCACATCACACTTTAGTAATTATTACATTTATTAACGTGTTTATATTAATAACTATTTTCTACATTAAGAGGATCATGATGCAGTGATTTTATTAACAGAAAACAGAATGAAACTTTTAAAGTCATTTAAATAAACTCCAAGTAATCTGTGTAGATGCCAGAGCAGATTCAGCACTAATGAGTTATAATGAGGCTACTACCATGGTAACGGAAGGTTATAATGATTACACAGAATCATCTAATATAATAATTCAGCGTGGCAGTAAAACCCAGTCAGGACTCTGGAGCTCAGATCTTCTGTCCGTCTCTGCTGAGCTATAAAGTTTGATGATACAGTCCAGGTCTTTATGGGTTCTCTCCATGTGGACCCAGGCTCAGGTCTTCCTCAGCTCTGGTTCCTAGCAGCAGGAGGAGCATTGGCAGGGGCGATGCAGGGGGTGGAGCCCCCTGCATCCTGATCCATCATCAGGAGATAGTCAGGCGAACTTCTTCTTGGTGGCCGTGAAACGTTCCATGTACTGAGGAAGGATCAAAGACCGTTATGAGTCACCAAACCACCATTGGGGTCCAGAACCATCAGACATGGACCCTATGGTCCTGGGCCTGAAGGAATGAAGGACTGACCTTATCGTAACCTTCCAGGTCTCTGAGCTTCTTCACCTCAAACAGGTTTCCCTCCACAGACAACAGGGACACCTGGGACTGGGTCAGGATAGACTCTGGGATGGAGGACAGCTCCAGGCAGTTCTCCTCCAGACGGAGGACCTTCAGACGAGGACACTGGGACACCTCCGCAGACAGCACAGAGATCTGGAACACAGAAGAACCCAGTAGGAGAGAACATGGCTGTAGAACCCTGCTCAGGATTTAGAAACACAAAGATGGACCACCTGGGTCCAGATCTGGTTAAACTGCATCTGTGAGACCTGGTTCTGGAGTACCTGGTTTTGGTTGAGGTTTATCTCAATGACCTGCAGCTCGGACACCTCTGCGGGGATGTTCTGAATCTGGTTTCGGGACAGGTCCAGGAGGTCCAGCTGCCTCAGTGTTCCCAGTCCAGAGGGGAAGTCTGAGATCTGGTTCCCAGCCAGATTGAGGGTCCGGAGGGCTTTCAGCTGGCCAATGGTGGGGGGTAGCTGCTGGATCCGATTCCCATTCAGACTCAGGGTCTCCAGCTTCTTCAGCTTCCCAATCTCAGCAGGGATCCCGGCTAGGAACAGAACCAGAACATAGTGGACTCTAGAGCCCTTGTTCACCTATTCTAAAGAAGCTCTTATAAACAGAACCGAGCCTTTAACAAACACTTACTGAGCCGGTTCGAGTTCAACGTCAGACTCTTGAGCTGCAGGAAGTTTCCGATGACGGCAGGAAGAGTCTCAATTTTGTTCCCGGACAGATCCACCGTCCTCAGGTTAGCAGTGAGCCTCTGCAACTCCTCTGGGAACTGAGACGGCACCAGAACCTGTCACTTCACAGAACCAGTCACCGCATAGACCCCATCACCTCACAGAACCAGTCACCGCATAGACCCCATCACCTCACAGAACCAGTCACGTCACAGAATCCATTTACAGTTTAATAACTTGTTCTCCCGAGAAACAACCATGTTTAAATATTTCAGTTTATTTCTATTTCATTGGAATGTTGCAATCATTGTTCTTATTCTGGCAGAATTTTAAGGGAATAAAAAAGCCTCATTATTATAGGAGTACTCCAAAGCAAAGCACTACGTTAAACTTTAGGATCCATTTTTCTGAAGGTTTCTGGACCTCTGTCAGAATCTGAGAACCGCTTCTCACCTCCAGTAAACCTTTTCCGGTAAGCTGGAACACCCCCGTCTTCTGGGAGGTTTCCAGGTGAGACTTGAGTGCACTGTTCCCCATCTGCACCTGCAGCCAGGTCACCAGGCCACCAGTCTTCCACCAGATCAGGAGGTCGGGGTGGATCGGCCCCTCCTGGATTTCTTTAACAGGTATCAGCAAGATGTTTGGGTGGGTCCCTGCAGGTCAGGAAAACTTCAGTGTGAATCAACACACACACAGTGTTATTATGCCTTGGTGAAAACTGACGCATACAGTAATCCATTATCAGTTAATGTGGTCTGTGTGTGTGTGGTTGTATCTGTCTGTCCATCCATCCATCTGTCTGTCTGTTACCAGCCTTTCAGCTCGCCCAGTCAAAATTAAGTCCAACTAAAGGCTTGTATCATTGTATGGCCATATTTTCTCAACTTTTAATTTGCCAGAATTTCGAGATAAGGTTTTGTTTTTGAAATAAGCACAAATTTAACTCACCTTTACCATCAATGAAGCTGGGAAAATGGTATAAGTAATAACTATGCTGGGCCACTAGAGGCGGCAGTGTGAATTTTTTTTTACAGCATATGGATCACTTCCTGTCACAGTCGATCTCTAGCTCAGAGATAAATAGCGGTTATAAAATAGCGGTTACTGAAGAAAAAAACACATATTCAGCAACTACACCATTTCTTTATCACATCAATTGTTTTCATACTGGTTTTGCTGTTTAGTTTTGCAGAGGAAGGATGAGGTATTTTCTTCCTGGAGTTTTCAGTTCCCTAAAAACTACAAGTACCAACATTCTTTGCCTCAAAAACATTTGCAGGGTTGGTTAGGTGATCATGCTGATGTCTGTCCAAAATTAAGCAAATGTAAATAAAGTCTTTGACAAACATTTGTGTTGTAATTATATTTGTTTCTCATAGTTACTCGGGGAGTAACAACTGTATGATTGTATTCAACAACTGTATGACAACTGTATTCAACCGCTGGACTAAAGTGGCCAACAGGTGGAAAAGTGCTATTTGCCGGTGGAGAATCGGTATTTGCCACTCTGCTGAGACCGGCCTACCATTGGCCACTTTTCGATCTCACTGTCTCTCCACAGCAGACCACTGCAGCACATGCCTCCGTAGAGTAAGTTTTGGACTTAAATTATGCAGCAATTTCAGTATTAAAACACCAGTAACTCCTACAACTGCAATATTTGATTCTTAAAGGTTAAGTTATGTTACATTTTTCTTCCCCAATGTCTGATTTTTTTCCCCGTATGGGGACTGCTTGGTTCCATTACTGTAATTTAACTTGTTAAGTTGTTTTCTAAATTGTTTTTTCTAAAGTTCAGCTGATTTTTTAAGTCTTAATACTAATGTCAGTAATATAAAAACACCACGGTGTGACATGCTTCATTCACTCACTTTAATCAATCAATCAATCAATCAATCTTTATTTCGGATAGATTAAAAGTAAAGATTAAAAAGAAACAGAATAATATAACAAAGGGGAAAAAGTCCAACAAGGTCAAATTAAACAATAACTCCTCTGATTATACAGTTCAACATAAGTTATCCGAAATGGGTGATGGCTGAAGCCGCAGCTTATATTGGCCACCCATATTCCATCCAAGAATTCAAAAGAAAAGCAAAACAAGAACAATTACAATTCCGAACAAAGCTAAGACAAAATGTGACAAAAAAAACTAAGCAACAACACAACACAGACTGGATATGACAATCCTTAAGTGATTTTATATGTCATCTTGTATATATGTTTGGAGTATTTCTTCCTTTAGTTTTTGTTTAAATTGTCCAAGCGTTGTACATGATTTTAATTCAGGTCCAAAATCATTCCATAATCTGACTCCTTGCACTGAAACACAGTGTTGCTTGGTGGTAGTTCTCACTGAAGGTTTTTGAAATATACATGTTCCTCTGAAATGATATTGTTTCTCCCTTATTTGGAACAGCTTTTGGATATTTGCAGGCAGTGATAGATTCTTCACTTTAAACATTATTACTGCAGTTTTAAAGTCAACCAGATCTTTCAACTTGAGAGCTTTTAATTTAAGAAAAACTGGGTTTGTTGGTTCCCTGTAAGCAGCTTTGTTTATTATTCAAATAGTTCTCTTCTGAAGCAGAAAGACTGGATATATGTTTGTTTTATATGTATTTCCCCATACTTCAGTACAATATGTCATGTATGGGAGTATTAATGAATGATACAAAGTATATAATGTAGGTTGATTCAGCAAATATTTCGCTCTGTGTAGTATTGCGATTGATTTAGCTATTTTACCTTTAATATAATTAATATGTGACTTCCAACACAGTTTATTATCAATTTTTACTCCAAGAAATTTAGTTTCAGATACCCTTTCAATCTCTACACCATTTACACTGAGTTTAGATACTAAGTTGTTGTGATGGTTGTTAAAAACTATAAATTTTGTGTTACTTAAATTGAGCGTTAATTTGTTTGAATCAAACCACAGTTTAAGCTTTCTTAATTCCTTTCCGAGTGTATCCAAAAGTTGTTCCAAATTGCTTCCACTACATAATAGATTAGTGTCATCGGCAAACAGTATTAAATCCATTTTTTCCGAGACTTTACATATATATCATTTATATACACATTGAATAACAATGGCCCCAAAACTGAACCCTGTGGGACTCCACAAGTAACCTTCAGTAACTGAGTTTTTGTTACCAACACATACATACTGATATCTATTCTTTAAGTAACTGGAATGATGATGGAGCGTTTGAAGCAGGAAGGCACTTCACGCAGCTCCAGTGATCTGTTAAAGATCCAGGTGAAGATGGGGGCCAGTATTGGGGGCCAATATTTATTCCACCTAGCTGCAATGCTCCGTACTGTGGGTGTTTATATATTTACATATTTATTCCATCTAGCTACAATGCTCTGCACTGTGTTCATATATTCATATATTTATTCCATCCAGCTACAATGCTCTGCACTGTGTGTCTGTGTGTGTGTGTGTATATATATATCTTATAGTAATATGTACATATGTATATTAGCTGCTCTTGCTTGCTTGTTTTTTTTCTTGCCTTCTGATTGTTGCTCTGAGTGTTGCTATCCCTGTGCTGTTGCAATCCTGGAATTTCCCCTTTGTGGGACTAATAAAGGCTTATCTTATCTTATCTTATCTTACTTAACCAGGACAGTGCTACTCCCCTAATACCACAATTTTGTAGTTTCTTTAATAATAAATTGTGATCCACTGTATCAAATGCTTTTTTAAGATCCGGGAATACCCCAACTGAATACTCTTTATTTTCAACGGCAGTTGATATTTTTTCTATAAATTCCATTAGAGCAAATGCAGTTGTCCTCTTGTGTCTGAACCCATATTGCTGCTCACACAATAAATTATTCTTCAGTATGAAGTTGTCAATTCTCTCACAGAATATTTTTTCAAGTATCTTGGAAAATTGCAGCAATAGTGAAATTGGTCTATAGTTTGAAAGTTTCCCTCTGTCACCTGTCTTGTATATCGGAATTACTTTAGCTATTTTCATTGCATTGGGAAATATACCTCTTTGGAGAGACAGGTTACAAATATACGTCAGTGGTTTCACTAAGCATTCAATAATACTTTTGACTAAGAGCATGTCAATACCATCACAGTCCGTAGATGTCTTACTTTTAAACGATTTAACAATTTCAATGACCTCTCTCTCGTCTGTGTTCTTTATAAAAATGGAGTCTTTTATAGCAGTGTTTTTGCTTATTGTATCACCCCTAGGTGCCGTAATGGGTATTTCTCGAGCCAAATTAGGACCAGTGTTAACAAAAAAGTTATTAAATTCATCTGCAGGTGAAACTGCATTCACACTCTGAGCTGTTGTATTATTTTTTGAAAAATTGGTTTTAAAATAAAACCAAGGCATTTTAAACATAAACCTGGCGCTTGCAAAATCCGCTGTACTGAGGCGCAGTGCTTATATACAACAATGAAGCATTTTTGTCACACCCTACCACTTGGCTTTCACAAGTGTATTTACCATATATATGTTTTGCACTTGCTTTAACTAACCACCGCCCATTTCTGTCTTTCGTGTAGGCAAGAGGAAAAGGAGCCACCCCACAGCGAAGCTTGCCACTGTGTTTACCAAGATGCACGGTGACGAGGTGCGGCTCCAAGAACAGCATCGTGAACAGCTCGACCTGCAGCGTGAACAGTTTGAACAGCGTGGTGAAGCATTTGCCCAGCAAATGCAGACCATCAACCGGCTTACTGAGGAAGCTCATAAAGCAAGGCAGCAAGAAGCCGCCTTACAAAGGGAGGAGATGGCTCAAAGTGCTTCCTTCCATCAGGCTTTCCTGGCTGTACTGGGCAACCTCACAACAGGTGGCCGGCGTGTGTGACCCAGTTTCCCCACAAGTCTCTTTTAACATGTACACATGTAAAACTAAACTATGACTAATTTTGCTGAAACTTGTAATAAACCAGGGACCGTTGGCACCATGATTGCGTTTTGTCTGTAACTACCAATTTTTTCCAGATCTTTCCCCAAACAAGGGTTGGAATACTATGCCATTGGAGTGTTATGGAGTCTAATAATTACTTAGACATACTCTAAAAGTCAATAAACCAAGGTCAAGGTTTACAGTCATACAATAATTAGGACACCATGAAACAGTTCTGTATTAAGAAATGTTCATATCTATGTCAAACTCTGGTTATGTTTTTATTTGCATAAAATATTTACTTTAGCCATTTTAGGTGGGAATGAATGTGGGGGTTAGGGAAGTTAGGTTAATTGGCATCAATTGGGGATTCTAAATTGTCCTTAGGTATGACTGTGAGAGTGAATGGTTGTCTGTCTCTCTGTGTTGGCCCTGTGATGGACTGGCGATCTGTCCAGGGTGTACCCTGCCTCTTGCCCAAAGATGCTGGGATAGGCCCCAGCCCCCCCCCCCCCCCGCGACCCGAAAAGGATTAAGTGGAAGTAGATGGATGGATGGATGAATGTGGGGGTGTCCTAAAAAAGCTGGGGGGGGTCCTAACTTTTTCCTCACTGTTTACAATTACATTTTACAGAAAATTTGGAAAAAGTCTTCATTTTTAATTGTTTAGTTGTATTACATGAATCTCCCAGTATTTTTAACAGTGACATTAAATAGCCACATTCCTCACAAAATACCACACAGGCTAATACAGCGTGTCCAGATTTTTTCACATCACTGTAGGCTGTGGAAGCAGTTTGGACCAACAAAATCTTGTGATACAGTGTATCCTGACATTGTGGTTACAAAATATTTAGATACATTTTGGAAATCCAGCCATGCAATGTTTTCATGTTATCTGTGTGTAATAATGAATATTGACAGTTCTTTCTCAACCAAAAGTCTATTTTTCCACACTGGAAAATTGCCAGGAATCCTAAGGGGTAAGAAGAGGTTAACAAAACATTTAAGTTTTTCAGTATAATGGGATAAGGTCACATGGGATTTAACTTGTTTCAACACAATGCATAATTCTGTTAACACACTTGCATCACACCAAAAGTGATATATATAACTGCTGGATTATTTGTAGATGGCTTCCCCAGTCTTTTAGCATTTAATCACTCTTACCTTCATAATTAACCCTTATAAACAACAGAGAAGACGTATCTGAAAAGGGTACAAAAAATTTTATTTTAATGATACAACAGTTGGACATGTGTAGGCACATGAATGGGAAGGCACTTTAATCTTCGATCCAGTTTGTTTTGGCTTAAAATGCATCATAATTGTTAAATATATCTTATTATACCTAACTCAGTACTGTTTACCTGTTGAAATATGTATTTTACGGCTAATATAACCCCATAACTACAACCACTGAGTGTTCGTGAAGCCGGGGTGATATCTCATTACTGGGAGCCTGTGTGGAATGCCCAGACCAACAGTTTGAAGTGATAATTTTGCCACAAGAGAGCTATCTGAAACACACACACACAAAGAATACATATTTTAATACCTAACAGCGATAACTTGCTGACATCACAATATAGTATGGTGGACTTAAAGCAAAGTAGCATTAGCAATCATTAGCTTACAGTCATATGTGATGTAGTTTGTATCCTCATGTCTTCCGCTTTATACTGCTCTATATGGTTTGCTAAACACTCCAGTACTTTTCCAGAGTGTGTCGTCTCGCTGCCTATAGCCTTCTGCTCTCCTTTTCTGCCTTTACTCTGGCAAAAAAAGCCAGAGACCGCAGTCGTTTTGTATCCTGCCATCAGGACCGACCTGCACTTCCAGAGCTCCGCCGTCATGGCTCTGCAGGAGGCCAGCGAGGCCTACCTGGTGGGTCTCTTCGAGGACACCAACCTGCGCGCCATCCACGCCAAGAGGGTCACCATCATGCCCAAAGACACCCAGCTGGCCCGCCGCATCCGCGGAGAGAGAGCTTAGACTTTCTGCTGCACATCCACCAACCACAATGCTCCACACTGTGTGTCTATATATATGTATACAGTGGGGTAAAAAAGTATTTAGTCAGCCACCAATTGTGCAAGTTCTCCCACTTAAAAGATGAGAGAGGTCTCCAATTTTCATCATAGGTATACCTCAACTATGAGAGACAAAATGAGAAAAAAAAATCCAGAAAATCACATTGAAGGATTTTTAATGAATTAATTGGTAAATTCCTCAGTAATATAAGTATTTGGTCACCTACAAACAAGCAAAATTTCTGGCTCTCACAGACCTGTAACTTCTTGTTTAAGAGGGTCCTCTGTCCTCCACTCGTTACCTGTATTAATGGCACCTGTTTGAAATCGTTATCAGTATAAAAGACACCTGTCCACAACCTCAAACAGTCAGACTCCAAACTCCACTATGGCCAAGACCAAAGAGCTGTCAAAGGACACCAGAAACAAAATTGTAGACCTGCACCAGGCTGGGAAGATTGAATCTGCAATAGGTAAGCAGCTTGGTGTGAAGAAATCAACTGTGGGAGCAATTATTAGAAAATGGAAGACATACAAAATCACTGATAATCTCCCTCGATATGGCGCTCCACGCAAGATCTCACCCCGTGGGGTCAAAATGATCACGAGAACGGTGAGCAAAAATCCCAGAACCACACGGGGGGACCTAGTGAATGACCTGCAGAGAGCTGGGACCAAAGTAAGAAAGGTTACATCAGTAACACACTACGCCGCCAGGGACTCAAATCCTGCAGTGCCAGACGTGTCCCCCTGCTTAAGCCAGTACATGTCCAGGCCTGTCTGAAGTTTGCTAGAGAGCATTTGGATGATCCAGAAGAGGATTGGGAGAATGTCATATGGTCAGATGAAACCAAAATAGAACTTTTTGGTAAAAACTCAACTTGTCGTGTTTGGAGGAAAAAGAACACCATACCTACTGTGAAGCATGGGGGTGGAAACATCATACTTTGGGGCTGTTTTTCTGCAAAGGGACCAGGACGACTGATCCGTGTAAATGAAAGAATGAATGGGGCCATGTATCGTGAGATTTTGAGTGAAAACCTCCTTCCATCAGCAAGGGCATTGAAGATGAAACGTGGCTGGGTCTTTCAGCATGACAATGATCCCAAACACACCGCCCGGGCAACGAAGGAGTGGCTTCGTAAGAAGCATTTCAAGGTCCCCGAGTGGCCTAGCCAGTCTCCAGATCTCAACCCCATAGAAAATCTTTGGAGGGAGTTGAAAGTCCATGTTGCCCAGTGACAGCCCCAAAACATCACTGCTCTAGAGGAGATCTGCATGGAGGAATGGGCCAAAATACCAGCAACAGTGTGTGAAAACCTTGTGAAGACTTACAGAAAACGTTTGACCTCTGTCATTGCCAACAAAGGGTATATAACAAAGTACTGAGATGAACTTTTGTTATTGACCAAATACTTATTTTACCAAGGAATTTACCAATTAATTCATTAAAAATCCTTCAGTGTGATTTTCTGGATTTTTTTTCCTCTCATTTTGTCTCTCATAGTTGAGGTATACCTATGATGAAAATTGGAGACCTTTCTCATATTTTAAGTGGGAGAACTTGCACAATTGGTGGCTGACTAAATACTTTTTTGCCCCACCGTATTTATATTAATATGTACATATGTATACTAGCTGCTCTTGTTTTTTTCTTGCCTTCTGATTGTTGCTCTGAGTGTTGCTATCCCTGTGCTGTTGCAATCCTGGAATTTCCCCATTGTGGGACTAATAAAGGCTCATCTTATCTTATCTTGTGTTTTGATATTGTGTTGATTGTGTGTCACATATTTTTCGTCACAGGAGGGTTGTGCTGCCTTCCTGTAACAAATCCCACCCACATCAAGCAGTACTCTGGTGTAATGGAAACACAAACAGACCGAACTGAACCGGGCCAAACTGACATTAGCAACCGGAGTGGTGGCTCAGTTGTTAGAGCATCCGCCCCACACCCGAGAGGCAGGGGTTCAAATCCTGGCCGGGTCATACCAAAGACCATATAAAAATGGTGCTTTCTGCCTTCTAGCGTGGTGCTTCGCATAATGGAATGGGGAAAGTAAAGTTACACACAGAGCTACCAGAGGACTGACCCCCCGCTGTAGCTTTCACTACTTACAGTAGCTGTGTGGCCTAGGGTCAGAGAAACGGAGATAGGCGCCGCCCATATACACCTTCAGGTGTGAAGGGATTAACTAACTAACTAAACTGACATTAGTGGAAAAAGGCCATTAGAGTGTCACAGAATGTCATCAGCAAGTTACAACAGAGATACAGCGAGACTGGAAGAGTCACAGAAAGGTATAGCAGTGGACGGCCTTTGGCCACATCCCACAGTGATGACCGCTTCATTGTGAGCAATGCCCTGCAGAACCAGATGAATGAATGCCACTCAACTCCAGGCACATTTAAGGGAGGTGAGAGGCACCCATGTGTCACATCAGACCATTCAAAACTGTTTACATCAGCGTGGTCTGTGTGCTAGACAACCTGCAAGGGCACCTGACCACACCCTCAGCCACAGGCATCGTCTTGCATGGGCCAAGGAGCATTTACGCTGGACAAGGGACCAGTGGGCCTCAGTGCTGTTCTCTGATGAAAGTCGATTCACACTAAGCAAAAATGATGGCCGTCAATTATGTTGGAGATGTCAAGGAGAGCGCTATGCATCAGCCACTGTTGTCATCAGATGAGCCTTTGGTGTTAGTGGTGTTACAGTGTATGCAGGTGTGTCTAGTCAAGTCATTGTGAATGGTACAGTCACAAGCAGATACTACCTGAATAACATCATTAATCCAGTCATTGTGCCCCTGCATGAACAACACAGGCCTAATTTCATCTTCATGGACAATACTCTAGCTCATCGAGGTCACATCATTAGGGAACGGCTGCTGGAGGCTGGGGTACCTCAAATGCAGTGGCCTGCACTTTCTCCAGACCTGAATCCCATAGAAAACCTATGGGATCAGCTGAGTCACTGTGTAGAGGCTCATAATCCTGCACCCCCCAACCTCAATGACCTGAGGGCTGCCCTTCAAGAAGAGTGGAATACCATACCTCAGCAGACAATAAGTCGACTTGTGAACAGCATGAGACGTCGTTGTCAAGCTGTAATTGATGCTCAAGGGCACATGACAAGTTATTGAGACATTGACATTTTTTGTCAATCACCATTCAATGGAAATCACCATTGCATGCTTCTATTAAAATGCCCTACTTGATATAGTATCACCGTAGCGTGAACTTTTGACATTTTCTATAAATTTCACTCGGTCAAATATCCCTAACTTTTTGTGAGTAGTATACAGTATGTATTCAGTTAATAAAATCTGTTACTCTGTAGGGAACCCACACTGGGAGATTCATCTCAGACTGGAAGCAGAGGGGAGGGGAATATTCCCTCTGCCGGCAGAGTGTGGGGGATTTAACGGAGAAGGACAGTACGTATTGTAATGGGAAAAGATGGTAATGCAGCAGGAAGGAGTAGCTGCGGGTGAATGTGTGAACCTATTATAATGCAAGTTTTCAGGCAGCAGGGGGAAGGAATGGAGAGGTATAAAAGAAGAGACCCTGGTGTATTGATGAAGGCTTTTTCTGTGTATGAATGAAGTGAGAGTGAGAAATAAAGTTTGTCTGTCGTGTAAGTCCGGTTCCTTTACAGTGGGGTAAAAAAGTATTTAGTCAGCCACCAATTGTGCAAGTTCTCCCACTTAAAAGATGAGAGAGGTCTCCAATTTTCATCATAGGTATACCTCAACTATGAGAGACAAAATGAGAACCCCCCCCCCCCCCAGAAAATCACGTTGTCTGATTTTTAAAGAATTTATTTGCAAATTATGGTGGAAAATAAGTAATAAGTGTTATTGGTCAATAACAAAAGTTCATCTCAATACTTTGTTATATACCCTTTGTTGGCAATGACAGAGGTCAAACGTTTTCTGTAAGTCTTCACAAGGTTTTCACACACTGTTGCTGGTATTTTGGCCCATTCCTCCATGCAGATCTCCTCTAGAGCAGTGATGTTTTGGGGCTGTCGCTGGGCAACACGGACTTTCAACTCCCTCCAAAGATTTTCTATGGGGTTGAGATCTGGAGACTGGCTAGGCCACTCCAGGACCTTGAAATGCTTCTTATGAAGCCACTCCTTTGTTGCCCGGGCGGTGTGTTTAGGATCAATGTCATGCTGAAAGACCCAGCCACGTTTCATCTCCAATGCCCTTGCTGATGGAAGGAGGTTTTCACTCAAAATCTCATGATACATGGCCCCATTCATTCTTTCCTTTACACGGATCAGTCGTCCTGGTCCCTTTGAAGAAAAACAGCCCCAACGCATGATGTTTCCACCCCCATGCTTCACAGTAGGTATGGTGTTCTTTCTCCTCCAAACACAAGTTGAGTTTTTACCAAAAAGTTCTATTTTGGTTTCATCTGACCATATGACAGTCTCCCAATCCTCGTCTGGATCATCCAAATGCTCTCTAGCAAACTTCAGACGGGCCTGGACATGTACTGGCTTAAGCAGGGGGACACGTCTGGCACTGCAGGATTTGAGTCCCTGGCGGCGTAGTGTGTTACTGATGGTAGCCTTTGTTACTTTGGTCCCAGCTCTCTGCAGGTCATTCACTAGGTCCTCCCGTGTGGTTCCGGGATTTTTGCTCACCGTTCTCATGATCATTTTGACCCCACGGGGTGAGATCTTGTGTGGAGCCGCAGATCGAGGGAGATTATCAGTGGTCTTGTATGTCTTCCATTTTCTAATAATTGCTCCCACAGTTGATTTCTTCACATCAAGCTGCTTACCTATTGCAGATTCAGTCTTCCCAGCCTGGTGCAGGTCTACAATTTTGTTTCTGGTGTCCTTTGACAGCTCTTTGGTCTTGGCCATAGTGGAGCTTGGAGTCTGACTGTTTGAGGTTGTGGACAGGTGTCTTTTATACTGATAATGAGTTCAAACAGGTGCCATTAATACAGGTAACGAGTGGAGGACAGAGGAGCCTCTTAAAGAAGAAGTTACATGTCCGTGAGAGCCAGAAATCTTGCTTGTTTGTAGGTGACCAAATACTTATTTTCCACCATAATTTGCAAATAAATTCTTTAAAAATCAGACAATGTAATTTTCTGGATTTTTTTTCCCTCATTTTGTCTCTCATAGTTGAGGTATACCTATGATGAAAATTGGAGACCTCTCTCATCTTTTAAGTGGGAGAACTTGCACAATTGGTGGCTGACTAAATACTTTTTTGCCCCACTGTATTTGCACTCTCCACACTGGTGACCCTTGACGAATTATGGAACACGAGGCAAGAACCCCGGAGTTGGCCCGGACGGAAAGCCCCAGCAACGCGTGTGCTGTTTGGGTCAAACTACCGGACTTTTGGCTGCACGACCCGCGGTCTTGGTTCCTCCACACCAAGGCTCAGTTCACCCTCCGGGGAATAACGGCAGATGACACCAGATATTACGATGTGATCGCAGCGCTGCACACGCACATGACTCAGCAAGTAGCGAGCCTGCTCCAACAGCCTCCAGCCCACGATAAATACGGGACTCTCAAGGCTGCGCTGACCCGGCGCTACACACTCTTGGACTGTGAGAGAGCAGAGAGGCTCCTGAGGTGCTCCGAGTTAGGAGATGGGTCGGCGGTCGAGCTGATGGAGAAGATGTTGGTGTTGATGGGCACGGATGACAGGTATTTTCTGTTTTTTCACCTTTTCCTCCGGAACCTCCCAACAGAGGCAAGAGTGGTCCTGGCCAACTCGCCGTTGCTGGCCGCACGCGACTACCGTGCGCTAGCCCAGGAGGCAGATCGGCTCATCCTTACCACCAGAGCCCTCACAGTGAACGCGGCGGCGTCAGAACCCAGCGAGACGACCAGCGGAGGCGAGGAGCCGGCGACGGTAGCGGCAGCGGGGGCCAGAAGGCGCCACAGAGACACGCTCTGCTCCTACCACCGCCGTTTTGGAGAGAAAGCACGCAGATAAGATAAGATAAGATAAGCCTTTTATTAGTCCCACAATGATGTGTGCCACTGTGCCAATTCAAGTGTTCGGGAAACGCCAAGGCTGGCAGTCAGTAGCAGCTGCGACTGCCGGTGAAGAAAACAAGCTGCTCTATGTGACGGACTCGCGCTCGGGGAGACTGTTCCTTGTAGACACCGGCTCCCAAAAGAGCCTCATCCTGCCGTCCTACGCCAACCGGCTAGCGGGAGCTAGCGGCCCCGAGCTGATAGCCGCAAACGGCTTGGACATTAGGACTTTTGGTGAGAGGACACTGACTGTATCCCTACACTGCCGTACATACGAGTGGACTTTCGTCATAGCGGCATGCAGTTTCCCAATCTTGGGAGCTGATTTTCTGTGTGCACACAGGTTTCTAGTCGATGTTGCTAACAGACGCCTGGTTAATGCAATGTCTTTTGATTCTCTCCCCTGTACAGCTCGAGGGGCCAGGCCAACAACACTAGCCAACGTCACAGCTCCAGGCGGTAAGTTCCACACACTGCTCACTCAGTTCCCAGCACTCACGGTCCCAATGTTTTCGGCGGCCATGACTAAACACGGGGTGGAACACTTTATCACCACCACTGGGCCACCCGTTTTCGCATGACTTCGGTGCCTGGACGCAGCTAAACTGCCTATAGCGTGCGAGGAGTTTGCCAACTTGGAAAGGTTGGGCATCATCAGGCGCTCAAACAGCCCATGGGCATCCCTACTACACATGGTCCCTAAGGCCGAGGGATCGTGGCGACCGTGTGGAGATTTCCGCAGATTGAATAACGCCACAGCACATGACCGCTACCCGATTCCCCATATTCAGGATTTTTCTGTTCACCTCGCCGGGGTATGCATTTTTTCTAAAATAGACCTGGTCCGCGGTTACCACCAGGTCCCGGTGCGCGTGGAGGACATACCCAAAACAGCAGTAATAACTCCGTTTGGCTTGTTTGAGTTTTTACGCATGCCCTTCAGATTAAAAGGCGCAGCACAGACATTCCAATGCATGATGGATGCAGTGTTGCACGATCTGCCGTTTGTGTTTGTCTACCTGGATGATATCCTGGTGGCCAGTGCGTCCGAGGACGAACACGTAACCCATCTCAGGACGGTTTTCCGGAGGTTGGAAGAGCACGGGTTAATAATCAACCCGGTGAAATGCCAGTCCGCTGTGACGGGGATTGACTTTTTGGGGCACTGCATCTCACCGGAGGGAGCGATACCCTTGCCCGACAAGATGCGCGCTGTGGCAAATTTTCCCGGCCTCAGACAGTCAGGGCGCTGCAAGAGTTTTTGGGGATGGTTAACTTTTATAACCGGTTCCTCCCCCGCGCAGCTCAGCTCATGCAGTCATTGTACGCCGCGCTCAAGAAACAGAAGCCGGCGGACAGAGTTGCATGGACTCCGGAGCGGGAGCAGGCATTCTCTGAGGTTAAAACAGCCGTGGCAAACGTCGCACTGTTGGCACAGCCGGACCCGGCGGCCCGGATAGTGCTCACTACCGACGCCTCAGACGTGGCCATAGGGGCCGTCGTGGAGCAACGTGTCGCCGGTACTTGGCAGCCGCTTGCTTTTTTCAGCAGGGCTTTGTGCAACAGTGAGCGTAAATACAGCGCGTTCAACAGAGAGTTGCTGGCTCTCCACCTAGCCATACACCACTTCCAGTTCTGGCTGGAAGAGCACAGCTTCACTGCGTTCGTGGACCACAAGCCACTAACGTACGTAGTGGCCAAGGTTTCGGAACCATGGTCGGGCTGGCAGTAGAGACAGTTGGCCACGATCTCGGAGTTTACGACCGATATTCAGCATGTGGCAGGTAAACTGAATGTGGTGGCGGACTGCCTCTCGCGCACAGTAGTGGCCCCAGTCTGCGTAGAGATCGATTATACAGCCATGGCCGCAGAGCATTTTGGCGATGCAGATGTGTGCACACTCCAGTGTGGACCAACAGGGTTAAGGCTGGAGAGCAGAGTACTGCAAGACGGCAGCCCCCCCAATCTGTGACGTCTCCACGGGACGCCCGCGCCCGGTGGTCCCAGTTGCTTGGTGCCGCCGAGTGTTTGAGTCAGTTCATGCTCTGGCGCACCCAGGAGTGTGCACGTCAGTCAAAATGGTGGGAGCGAAGTTCGTATGGCCAGGCCTGCGCAAACAAGTGAAAGAGTGGGCTGCAGCCAGCGTACCGTGCCAACGAGCCAAAGTACACAGACACACGAAGGCCCCTTTGGAGCTGTTTCGTATACTGGCTAAGCGGTTCGACCATGTTCACGTGGACCTCGTGGGCCCCCTCCCGCCATCGCAGGGGTTCACGCACCTTCTGACAGTGGTGGACCGCACCACACACTGGCCAGAAGCAGTCCCGCTAGCAGCAACCACATCCACGGACGTGGTGCGCACCTTTTTGACAACATGGGTGGCACGTTTTGGCATTCCGTCGGACATCACGTCCGATAGGGGCCCTCAGTTTGTTTCCGACCTCTGGTCCGCGATCGCCCGTAGCCTGGGTGTAGCAATTCATCGCACAACCGCGTACAACCCACAGGCCAATGGGTTATGCAAGCGTTTCCATAGGTTGCTGAAAGCAGCACTCAGGGCTTCGCTTACGGATGCAAATTGGATAGACCGGCTGCCGTGGGTTCTGTTTGGGTTGCGTTCCGCACCAAAAGAGGATTTGGAGCCTTGCCCGGTGGAGCTTGTTTTTTTCTCAGCCACTGCGGCTCCCCGGGGAATTTTTACCAGATAATCCCGCCCCGGACAACTGTCTGTCTCAGTGTTCGCAGCATAGCACAGATACAGGCACGCTACCGGGCCCGGCCCACCACTGTTTTCCACGCGCTTTTGTGCCAAAAACTTTGAAGAACGTGGTGTTCGTGTTTGTCAGGCACGATGCCCACCGCCCCCCATTGCGCCCACCCTATGATGGCCTGTTCAGAGTGCTGGAACCAGGGGACAAACATTTTTTGTTAGACTTGGGAGGTCGTCGGGAGAAAATATGTATGGACAGACTTAAGCCCGCCTTTGTGGTGGTGGACGAGCAAGTGATGTTGGCTCAAGCCCCTCGGCGTGGAAAACCCCCACTGAGAACTCCTCAGGTAGAAGATTCATCAGAGCAGCCACATGGGCAAGAAGAATGCCCCCCCCCCCGCCATTGCCACCCACAGACAGACATACCCCCAGGAGCCCCCCACTGGCACAGCAGCGCTGCGGAGTCAAAGGACCCTCGTTACAGCAGATATGGGAGGAGACTGAAGCCAAAAGGACGTGAGGGTTGAAGCTCAGTCTGAGACTCTGGGGTGGTGGTGTAGGGAACCCACACTGGGAGATTCATCTCAGACTGGAAGCAGAGGAGAGGGGAATATTCTCTCAGCCGGCAGAGCGTGGGGAATTTAATGGAGAAGGACAGTACGTATTGTAACGGGAAAAGATGGTAATGCAGCAGGAAGGAGTAGCTGCAGGTGAATGTGTGAACATATTATAATGCAAGTTTTCAGGCAGTAGGGGGAAGGAATGGAATGGTATAAAAGGAGAGACCCTGGTGTATTGATGAAGGCTTTTTCTGTGTATGAATGAACTGAGAGTGAGAAATAAAGTTCGTCTGTCGTGTAAGTCTGGTTCCTTTATTTGCACTCTCCACAACTCCAGCATTTTTGTTTGTGCTCCGAATTTTATTCTGGTGCTTGTATTTTTATGCCTTGGTGCAAAGGGAACATAGGCATACGGTAATCACTCCATGTGTCTGTGGATGTCTGTTAGCAGCTTTTCAGCTCACCCACTCAAAAGTAGCTGGGATTGAAGGCTTGTTTCATTGCATCACCATATTTTCTCCACTTTTAATTTCCCACAATTTCCAGATAAGGCTTTGTTTTCAAAATAAACACAAATTTAACTCACCTTTACCATCAATGCAGCTGCGAAAAAATTCGTATCACACTGCCCGCCCACCAAAGTGGCAGTGTGACCTTTTTACAGCCCCCCATGCTACCATGACACAGGCACCAAGGCATCAGCACCTTGGTGCTTTCATTTTTAAAGTTTATTAATAAGGTTAAAAAAGCAAAAATCTTTGTTTCCCACCCATAAAACAACAGTAGTGACAATTCTTCACTACCTTCAATAGTTCTGAGTTCAAACTTCACTTCTTTACTCTAAACTGTCACTCAGATTTTCAGGGCGTGCCATGTCTGATGTATGTCCACATTTAAACTCCATGAAAGCAGCTGAGTCAGTTCTCCTGCTTATTGGTTCACCATGTTGTGTCACCAGGCAGATCCAACGGCGCACATTTACTGACGGTCACAAACTCTTTGGCATGATGTCTTGACCAAATAACAAGAACACACATCTGCACGTCTGATTGACCTATATAGAATATATAGCTCCATCCAAACAATAATCAACCCTTGAATGATAATTAACATAAAACCATAACCAAAATTTATATTAACATCAGAAAAACAGAGGAGGAGCCATCAAAAAACACCAGTTACAATTTAACGTTAAATTCATTAGGAATAAATTATGATCAGACTAAAGATCTTCATTATTTGGTCTAATTAAACACTTTTGTAATTAAGACTCCGGCTGGTTTTAGTGCAAAAATATCAGCCATCATGACAGGTTACCGGTCAAGTCCCCCCATAACCAAGTCGCCCCACAACTAACTCGCCCCGCAACAAACTCGCCCTGGAAGCATATAAATGTAGGCTGTCCATTCATTACCTGAACTCTCATCATGGAAGACAACAACTGCATGGCTTGTGCCAAGGAGGTACGGCCATGACAAGGAGCCCTACTGTGTGATGGATGTCACCAATGGCAGCATCGTGTATGTGGGACTAGTAAGTAGGCCATAGGAGGCAAACCATATTCTGTTTGCGATTGAATAAAATTGACTTTAATTACAAGAGGCTACAGCACATTTAATTAGGATCATTGTTGGCCATGGGAGGGTCCATCAAGGCCATCACTTGATGGGACGAGTTTGGGGCGAGTTGGGTGTGGAGCGAGCTGGTTACGAGGCGGCTGTAACTGGCTGGGGCGAGTTGGTTCCAGCTGTGAAGCCCAGAGGAGGATCTGTGATGATGGGGTCAGACCATCCTCTCTGACATATTGGGAACATTTTCCCTTCTTGTACATCCATCTGCTCCACAGGTTCAAGGACTTTAAGGGATTTATGCTTTTATGATGATATAATCAGTCAACCAGCCCAGATTTTAATGTTGACTGATCATCTAACAATGAATTCACACAGAACAGAATTCTATGAATGCTAGCAGCCATGGCTAACTTAAACAGGAGAAAAGTGAATTTAAAAAGTGCAGTTAAACGTTAGACACCAGTGAGAGTTAATAGGATGCAGGTCAAGTGGACCCCTGACCAAGTGAGCACTCCAAGTGCCCTTTTCCACTTGCCCCAGTCGGCCTTACTCTACACTACTCGCCACTACTCGTTTCGGCCTCGGTTGTGTTTCCATTGCAGCTGGGTACGCCTGAGGTGGGCGGGATTTTTTTTTTTACAGCAAGGCGGCGCCATACTCCCGTGACGTAAAACACGCAACCCAAGCAAAACATAACATGGCGGCTGTACAAGGCGACTCCTCGGTCTGTGGCTTTTTGTCACCGTAAATGCCAAAAAGGACCGCCAGACAAGGGGACAGGCAGCGAGATGAAACACTCTGGAATAGTACTGCAGCTTCTGGGAGAGCCGAAGACGTGAGGATACAAACTAGATCATATATGACGGTAAGCTAATGGTTGCTAATGCTAGTTTGTTTTAAGTACGTCGTACTACACTGTAATGTCTGCAAGTTATCGCTGTTAGATACTAAAATATGTACGCTGTGTGTGTGTGTGTGTTTCAGATGGCTCTGTTGTGGGAAAATTACCGCTTCAAACGGTCGGTCTGGGCGTTCAACACAGCCTGTCACTGATGTCACCCCAGCTTCACAAACAATCAGTGGTTATAGAGCTTAAGAATGTCTGTAGAAACGTTTAGCTTCCTGTGCAACAAATTGCTCTGATCTGCGTGAAAATCATGGAGACTGTTGAGACATGACGGGACGTACCTGCTCCAGCAGCACTGAGTCTGTGGTGGTGTCATAGCAAAAAGTGATCAGCTGACACAACTTGATTGCTAGGTTGTAGTTATGGGGTTATATTAACCACAAAATATATATTCAAAAAGTAAACAGTACTGAGTTTGGTATAATAAGATATATTTGACAATTATGATGCATTTTAGGCCAAAACAAACTTGATCTAGGATTAAAGCAATTAAAATAATGCAGTCACAAGGTTACATGGAAAATACTTGATTTACTAGATACATGTGCTGTAGAAATATGTATTCTCTGCATCAATACATATATGTACTATACATGCATTCAAGTAGTATTGCACTGGGAATTACACTGACAATAAACCTTTGAAGTTTTTAAAGATGTGTCTCTTTTTTATATGTGAAGGTTACCACCAAGTGACATAAATTAAATACTAACAGATTGGAAAAGCTGTCTAAGAACAATCCAGCAGTTTGAGAAATCACTTTTGGTTTGGTGTAAGTCTGTCAACAGAATTATGAACCATAAAGCAGTTTGTGTTAAAATGCTAAATTCCATTAAACCCTAACCCGGGGGTTTCCAATCATGTGTCATGGAGGGCCAAGACCCTGCAGGTTCTCTCTTCTACCCAGTCTCTTCAGCGGGTGTTCTCACTGATCAGCAGTCAGTGGAAGAAATTCAGTGGAATCTAATGTTGAAGACACTGTTTGGAGGTAAAGCCTGCAGGGTCTTGGCCCTCCATGGCACATGATTGGACACCCCTGCCCAAACCCATTATGATAAAGTATAGATAAGATAAGATAAGATAAGATAAGATAAGCCTTTATTAGTCCCACAACGGGGAAATTCCAGGATTGCAAGAGCACAGGGATAGCAACACTCAGAGCAACAATCAGAAGGCAAGAAAAAAAAAAAGCAAGCAAGCAAGAGCAGCTAATATAAATATGTACATATTACTATAAATATATATATATATATATATATATATACACACAGACACACAGTGCAGAGCATTGTAGCTGGATGGAATAAATATGTAGATATATAAACACACACAGTGCGGAGCATTGTAGCTAGATGGAATAAATATGTAAATATATAAAAACACACAGTGCAGAGCATTGTTGCTAGATGGGATGAAACAGCACAACCGTCTACTTAGTTATCCTACATGGTATGATTATGTGCCCATACATATTCTCACCCTCCACAGCGACCGGTATTTTCCTAGTTGTATGCCGGAGGGGACCATTGTGTAAGTCTATTGCATCTTTTGCATTAAAAAAAAAAAACTATTAGGTTGTTACGTCTTTTTGCTATCTCTGTGAGCAGCCCTGCTTAGGTTGTACAGTCTGACAGCCGTTGGTAGGAAGGACCTGCGAAACCTCTCAGTTGTGCACCTGGGATGATGTAGTCTGCTGCTAAATGAGCTCCTCAGTGCATTCAGTATGTCCTGCATAGGGTGGAACTCGGACTCCAGCAGAGATGACAGTTTAGCCACTGTCCTTCTCTCTCCTATCTCCTCCACTGGGTCAAGGCGCTGCCCCAGGACAGAGCTAGCTTTCTTGATCAGTTTGTTCAGTCTCTTCCCATCGGCTGCAGTAATGCCACTGCCCCAGCAGACCACTCCAAAAGTGATGGCTGATGCCACCACCGTGTCATAGAATGTCTTCAGCAGCGCCCCTTGTACACCAAAAGACCTGAGTCTCCTCAGTAGGAACAGCCTGTGCTGTCCCTTCTTGTAGAGTGTGTCAGTATTGTGTGACCAGTCTAGTTTATTGTTCAGATGAACACCCAGGTACTTGTAGGATGTCACCATCTCAATGTCTGTTCCCTGTATATTTACTGGTGCTGTGAGGGGTTGTCCATGCCTGCGGCAGTCCACCACCAGCTCCTTAGTTTTCCTCGCGTTGATCTGGAGGCAGTTCCGATGGCACCAGTCCATGAAGTCCTGGATAAGCCCTCTGTACTCAGCTTCATCTCCATTGGCGATGAGGCCAACGATCGCAGAGTCATCAAAGAACTTCTGTAGATGGTAGTGTGTTGTGTTGTGTGAGAAGTCTGCAGTATAAAGAGTGAACAGGAAGGGAGCCAACACCGTTCCCTGGGGGGCCCCCGTGCTACCGATGATCGTGTCACACACACAGTCCCGGGTTCTCACAAACTGAGGCCGGTTCGTGAGGTAGTCCAGGATCCATGATGACAGGTGCTGGTCCACCCCTGCGCGCAGCAGCTTGTCCTTCAGGATCATCGGTTGGATGATGTTGAAAGCACTGGAGAAGTCAAAGAACATGATCCTCACCACATTCCCGGGCTTCTCCAGGTGGGACAGAGAACGGTGAAGGAGGAAGATCACCGCATCCTCCACCCCAATGCCATGCTGGTAGGCGAACTGGAGTGGATCCATTGCTGGTTCCACCAGGGGGCGGAGGTGAGCAAGGAGCAGTCTCTCCAGGGTCTTCATCAAGTGGGATGTCAAGGCCACCGGTCTGTAGCTGTTCAGGTCTTTGGGGTGGGAAGTTTTTGGTACAGGTACCACACAAGATGTTTTCCACAGCTGTGGTACCCTCCCCAGCTTCAGGCTCAGGTTGAAGATGTACGTCACAATCCCACACAGCTGGTCTGCACAAGACTTGAGGAGCTTTGCGCTGATGCCGTCCGGTCCCGACGCCTTCCTCGCCTTGATCTTCCTCAGCTCCGTCCTCACCTGGGTCCTGGTCAGGGTCAGGATGGGGAGCTGTGTGTTGGGAGTGGGGGGGTGTTGGTGGAGTGGGGAGTGGGCAGCAGGACTTGATGTCTTTAGAGGCAGCAGTGGTTTTTGAGATGAGATGAGAGATGATGAGATTCAACTTTATTGTCATTACACATGTATGAATACAAGGTAACGAAACGTGACTTGGCATTTGGGCACGCTCTGCAGAGCGCATCCAAGGCCGGGGCAGCCGCTAGGCGCCAGTCATAAAGAAGAAAGGAAAAAAAAGAAAAGAGGATATGACACAATAGGCGAGAGAAAAAAACATGTTTTATCAAATTGACGCTTAATGAGTAAGCGAAATTTTGACTGCAGGCAAAAAAACCCTCAATGCATATTTAGCAGACATTTAGTAGACAAATCACATGCAGAAGGAGAGCAGTGTGTGTATATCGTATGCATGTAGTGTTGTATGCATTGTGTAATGTAAATGTAACAGTTGTTAGTGAGCAGCAGAGGGCGCCTCCTGGCAGTGGATAGATGTTATAATCATGTGACTTATAAACAAGTCCAGAGTCCAGAGTCTCTCTCTCTCTCTCTCTTGCTTGCAGAAGGCACATGGGCATTGTCCTCGGGGGTCCAATCCGCTGACGACAAACAACTGATTGTTGATTGTTTGGGTAGACATGAGCCGATCCTTCCACTTATCTCAGTCAGGAGGAATGTAAACATGGGGCAAACAAGGTCAAATCAAATCAAATCAGCACAGTGCACTCAGAGAATAGAATTTGTCCTCATCCGTGTAGTTCTGTGCTTTCATTATACGTATATGCAGGCTTAAACTGTTTTTCCATAGAGAGCACAGGGCTTCAGATGTATTCCTTCACTGAATCACTGTCATTCAGTTCACCGTTGCCGCTACTCGTGCCCTCCCCAACTGGTCGAATTTGATGAAGGAGCTTGCTGGGTCCGCTTGAACAGCTCTCTCACTTTCCTTCAATTTCTGATGCATCAGGGAACTCCACAGCCAAAAATAGAAGTCCTGAGATCATAACCAATAATGTTTCCATAGACGCATGAATTCCAATGTCCATGAGTCTCCTCGTAGGTTCCAATTCTTGGGCTCCCCCTTGGCCCAATTCTTGTTGAAAAATAGTGACAATAGCACATTTAAGCCGCTTCCAAATCCATAATTTCCGTTTAGATTAAGATTCAGCAGAAGAAGAGCGACTAAACACAGACAAAAACACAACATTGCAAAAGCTGGGAATAGATCAGGAAGGCAGGGGAGGAGGGAAGAAAAATGCGACTGCTCTCTCTCAAGGCAAGATGGAAAAAAAAAACGGGGGGCACTCCCTGCCCCCCGTGGCCTGGGGGGGAAGTATTCTGGAGCCCAGAGATGGTTTTGAGGTTTCTCCAGAACCCGCTGATGTCGCTCTGTTGCAGCTTGTCCTCCATCTTCTTCCTGAAGCTGTCCTTGCCTTCTCTGATCTTTCTCCTCAGTTCCCTCTGTACGGACTTCAGCATCTCCCTGTTCCCCGACCTGAAGATCCTCTTCTTCTCTCTCAGAAGTGTTTTTATCTCAGGGTTGAGCCAGGGTTTGTTGTTTGAGCAACACCGTATGGTCTTGGTGGGAACGGATTTGTCCACACAGAAGCTGAGGTAGCCCGTGAAGGTGTGAGTGAGGTCACGACCCACCAGATGCTAATATGGCACAGAATTCCTCCATATACTGGTACTGTCACTAAAGTGTGCAGGGTCTTCTGCGGTGGCACATCCAACAATACAGTCTTCAGTTAATAAAATAATTGTTTTGGTTACTTTTCTTAAAAATGAGCCATTATTTTCAAAGTCACCGATAAATGGTTTATACTGTTGACTCTTTTCCCACCGGTGTCTTAACAGACAAAATAGAAAATCATGATGCAAACACATCACAAGTCACTAAATTGTTTATTACAATCAGCAGCAAATTCCAGATTATTCAGAATGTGCAAAATTCAAACTGTAAAAAAAAAAAAAAAAAAAAACTTAGAATGGGTCACACACGCCGGCCACGATACCCCATACCCCCCCCCCCCCTTGTTGTTACGAGCTATTCGGTCTCTGTACGACCGTTGTGAGAGTTTAGTTCGCATTGCCAACACTCGGTCGGAGTCATTCCCAGTGAGAGTTGGACTCCGCCAGGGCTGCCCTTTGTCACCGGTCCTGTTCATAATTTTTATGGACAGGATTTCTAGGCGCAGCCAGGGAATGGAGGGTGTCATGCTTGGTGACCACAGGATCTCATCTCTGTTGTTTGCAGATGATGTTGTCCTGTTGGCTTCATCCAGCAATGACCTACAGCTCTTGCTGGGACGGTTTGCCGCTGAGTGTGAAGCGGCTGGGATGAGAATCAGCACCTCCAAGTCCGAGTCCATGGTCCTCAGCCGGAAAAAGGTGGATTGTCCTCTCCGGGTTGGGGACAGGCTCCTGCCCCAAGTGGAGGAGTTTAAGTATCTTGGGGTCTTGTTCACGAGTGAGGGGAAAATGGAGCGAGAGATCGACAGACGGATTGGAGCAGCATCTGCAGTGATGCGGACGTTGTACCGGTCTGTTGTGGTGAAGAGGGAGCTTAGTTCTAAGGCAAAGCTGTCGATTTACCAGTCAATCTACGTTCCTACTCTCACCTATGGTCACGAACTTTGGGTAATGACCGAAAGAACGAGATCGCGGATACAAGCGGCTGAAATGAGCTTTCTCCGTAGGATTGCTGGACTCACCCTCAGAGATAGGGTGAGGAGCTCAGTCATCCGAGAGAGGCTCAGAGTAGAACCGCTGCTCCTCCACATTGAAAGGAGTCAGTTGAGGTGGTATGGGCATCTGATTAGGATGCCTCCTGGACGCCTCCCACTTGAGGTGTTTCAGGCACGTCCCACTGGGAGGAGACCCCGGGGCAGACCCAGGACTCGGTGGAGAGACTATGTCTCCCAGCTAGTCTGGGAACGCCTTGGTATCCCCTCTGAAGAGCTGGAGCAGGTGGCTGGGGAGAGGGAAGTCTGGGCTTCTCTGCTTGAACTGCTGCCTCCGCGACCCGGACCTCCGGAAAAGCGGTAGACGATGGATGGATGGATGGATGGACGCCGGCCACGCTTCCTCACTGAGAAGCAGCTGGGATGTGCCACTCAAGCTGGTCCCAGTTCAGCAGATCTTAGGCCTGCATCTCTGTAAATAGTGAGGCAAGGTCCAGTTGGGGTGGATTGTTTCCCTCTTGCCTAGACAAAAGACAAATGGGTGGTGGTTAAATAAAGCAAGTTTAAAACATATTTGGGAAATACACTTGTTGCTAAAAGCCAGTGGTGGAATGTAAATGAATGAATGAATCTTTATTTCGGATTGATTAAAAGTAAAGATTAAAAGAAAATAGAATAATATAACAAAGGGGAAAAAATCTAACAAGGTCAAATTAAACAATAACTCCTCTGATTATACAGTTCAACATAGGTTATCTGAAATGGGTGATGGCTGAAGCTGAAGCTTATATTGCCCACCATATTCCATCCAAGAATTCAAAAGAAAAACAAAACAGGAGTGATTACAATTTGAATGTGACAATAAAGTACTTCGTTGCTGTATTTAACCACAATTTTCTTGTAGCTGAGCTTCAGTCAAGTAGATTTTACAAGGGCTGCGTTACATTTAAAATCATCTGTTTTTACTGTGGCCTCAGCAATCAGAATGAATTAATACATTCACTTGAATGGAATCTAGTACTTTAACTGAAGGTGTGCATCACCAAGTATGGAGTTGCTCAGTCAAAATATGGAATTTTTAATCAATAAAAGTTTAGCCACCGCTCTGTCACCGCTGTGTCTCTTCTTGCCCTGGCTTCAAGTGTGGGCGGTGTTTTGTACTTTTATTGCTAAAATATAAAAGGAAGCACCACAATGGGTCTCAAATATTTGTAATGTGTCCTGTTACTGCATCAGTTTATTGATAAGACTATAAACTACACATATAAACTAAATTATATTGATGACTGAACAATTCACATTCCCCAAAGTACAACATACAGTTATGAATACAACTCACAAAGGATCACACAAGTGATTTGACAAAAAAAACAAATACATTAACAAGCGGTTTATTTTATAGTTCATGTGCCAGTCATTTTCAATTATTCTGTAATTAATATTCACACAATCAAATAAATCTCAGTTCAGTCACTTTTATATTAAGTGGAAATTGTGCTACTTTGGTTTTGACACTTTACCTATAAAAGCAAAGGATTTCAGTACTTTCCACAGTGGTGAGGTCCGTTGTGGGGCAGCTCCTTTTCCATTCCTCTTGTCTAGACCAAAGACAGAAATGGATGGTTGTTAGTTCAAGCAAGTTCAACACATGTACAGGTACATCTCAAAAAATTAGAATATCATGAAAAAGTTCAATATTTTTTGTCACTCATTTCAGAAAGTGAAACCCATACAGTATATAGATTCATTACACGGACAGTGATCTATTGCAAGTGTTTATTTTAATTTTGATGATTTTGGCTACAGCCCATGTTAACCAACATTTCAGCGGCCAACGTTTCTATTTAAACTTTTTTAAAATTAATTTTATGTAATCTAATTTTTTGCCAAACTGAATTTGGGGTTTTCAGGGGCTGTAAGCCATAATCATCCAAATTAAAATAAATAAACGCTTGAAATGTATCACTGTCTGTGTAATGAATCTATATAATATACGGATTTCACTTTCTGAAATGAGTGACAAAAAATATTGAACTTTTTCATGATATTCTAATTTTTGAGATGTACCTGTATTAGGGAAATACACTTATGAAAGTCAGTGGTGGGATGTGACAAAAATGCTTCATTTCCCTGACCAGTGAGCACCGCAGGATCCACTCTGTACATGTAAAAGTACATTATCAATCCAGGGATTTATGGTGGAACAGCACAACAACACTGTTCCAACACCTTTTATGGAAAATCCACAGAATAGGTGTGTGGGTCTATTCTGACGCTTTAGAAAATTATATGAATCACTTTATAAATCACCGGTTTGACAATGCACTTGTATATGTTGAGATTTTGGATCCTGGGGTCCTCTTGACCTGCATCCACAACATAAACACAACATGCTGAGGGCGGCTAACCCCTGGCACGTGGAAACAGATTCTAGAAAGAAATTACACACAACTTAATGCACAGCACCAAAGTGCAACACATACACAAACAAGGACTTTAACCAGGATTAACATATTTCATCGTTTTACTCTCACAAGCGAATACTTAGGACAAAACAAGTGCGAATCAGCAGTTGGCTACTAGCTAGCTACTAGCTAACACTTGTTAGCCAGGACAGGACAGCGCTGTATTGCTCAAAAAAAGTGAGCTTACCACCAACAGGATAAATAAGCGAACAGATGCACAATATTACAAATCACTCACCATCTATGGTTCTGTCACGTTCGTCTTCAGCTTGTCCGTAGTCCGATTCTATGCTGGGCTGCCATCTGTATTGGTGCGGGTCGCTTCCCTCACTGTGGATCTGCCACCAAGCACAGAAAACTCCGCACCTCTTCGTTGGACCACGGTGTAGATTTCCGCGAAACCTACAATGCCATCTCTATTAATATCGCATTTACTCGGTGACCGAGTTTAGTCTGTGAACTATTGCAAATGGCGGTCGTGTAGATTCCACTGAGACGGACACTTTCGTGACGTTACGCCCTGACCAATCAGTGGCTCGCAGTCTGTTGACGTCACATCTCGGCTCGACTCAGCACAGTTGTACCCTGGCCTCGAATAGGTACGAAAATAGGACCTGTTAACCGGTGCTGGGTATAATAGAAAAGGCTATAAACCGGGCCGAGTTGTACCGTGTAGGGCCAAGTGGGGACTAGTGGAAAAGGGGCTCAAGTGAGCACCCCAAGTGGACCCCGGGATCCAATCTGTACATGTACAAGTACATCCTCAATCCAGTGATTTGTAAATACGAAGAAGGAGAACAACAAGAATTTGTGTAAAACTGTTGGAAAGACTTTTCCCGGTCACCAAGAATTTAAAAAAAAAAAAAATATATATATATGTTTGTGTGTAAGATGACAACTAAGCTGACCTGGAGAAGGTTTTGGCTGCGTTTCTGCTTTCAAAAGACTTTTCTTCTCCACCGCCCCCAGATGAAAATCCACAGAACAGTTATTTTTATATATGTATGGTAAAATACCTGGGTGAAGGATGAGGCAAAATGGCTGGATGAACACAGCTTTAGTGAAGGTATTAAACAGCGGTTACACAGCAGGCACCTGGCAGGGGGCACCAGTCAAAAGAGGCTGCAATATGGATGCCCTCTGGTATTTATAGGGCGGTGCAGTGACGTGACAGGAAGTGCACGTCACTACACTACACTTCACAATAAGGTGCCGGAACCCAACACCACATCCCCTCCCCCTTAGAAAAGTCCAAAACCATACACACAATTAAGACCCTCCCCAATTGGGGACCCGAATCACGCACTAACAAAACGAAAACCAATGTACTAAAATGGCCTAACACATTTACACAGCATCACCTAAAACAGGGCTGATAGGTGGACTACCGTGCAGCCCACACGGCGGGGTGGATTATTCTGCCACCCGATAAACTAAAGAAAAGAGTCCATACACAACTAAAATTACATGCTGTGATCCTAAACTAAACAAAATACACAAAATAATCTCATTTTACAACATACACACATTAGAACTCAAGCACTATAAACACACAATTATTTACAGCACTGTTCCTTGGGCAGGAGGAGTAGAACTGGCATGGGGCGGCCCAGGGCAGCCCCTCAGCAAACCCCCCCCCCAGAGGGACGATGGCTGATCTTCCGGACAAAGGAGCCTCGTTTCCTCACCACCAACACCTGCTCTCATCCAGCCCCGTCACCTGAAGCCTCTTCCTGGACACGCTGAAGCTGACTGGCGTGCCTCGCTGAGACATCGGACAACCTGAAGTATGCTGCGCTTAGCTTAGCCACTATGCGCAAACACCTGTGATGTTTAGCTGGCTGTCGTCTGGTCCATCTTCACCGTGGACATTCTTCACCCCAAACCAAGTCCAAAACCCTCAGCGGGGCCCGGCTTGGCCTGAAGTGGTGCTGCTGAGCACGCGGTTCCTCCACGCTTGTTGGTCCAGCCCTGACCTCTTCTAAAACCGTCATAGTGTTCACCAGTGTAGCTGCAGACCCTCCATCCCCCCTGTGGCCAAGCTCCGGAGGCATCTGAGTCTATCACATCGGTGTCACTCGCCGGCGCAGACACCTCACCGCCACGCTCGGTACCCCCCTCTACCATGTCCCGAGCGCCAGCACTGAGACCCTCATGCGCCAAACCTGAGTGAGGCTGATCCTGCTTGATCGCCATGGTGTCCATTAGCTCTTCGTCCCACGCAGCGTCCTCATTGACCACCGGAACCGGAGGGTTCCACTGGCCACAACCCGACCATTCTTCTTCTTCTTTTAGATTTGATTGGCAGTTGGCAACCAGCTTACAGGTGCATTATTGCCATGTACTTTATATCATCACTCTATCTGGTCAGGAGCTGCACAAACCCAGTTTGCATTCCATATCACTCTATATGTCAACCCGACCATTCATTCTTGGCATCGTCTTTTATGGCAAAACCCAGTCCGTAAAACAAATCACAGTCCATGATGTTATCGCCTTGCGCTGACACGTGGAACGTAAAGTCAACCATCTTCACAGACTTGTACCGGACCATTAACTCCAAAGTCCCAACCTGCACAGCTGCCACCTCCATAACCATACAACGGTGTTGGGTTACCTCTAATCCTGTAGTGGGGGAAAAACTTCTTCACCGTGGCCCAATTCAGCAATGACCCCTTCACTCCCATGTCGAGCAGCAGTGGCACCTTCCCGCCATTTGTGCTGGGGGACACCGTATGGATGGTCATCAGGGGCGGGCGGAGTGATTTCTTCCGTGGGCTCTCCGGTTCAGATACACAGCACACTCTAGCATAATGATTCAAGCGTCCACATCTGCTACAATGTGCTCCCCTTGCCGGGCAGTCCTTAGCCTTATTGCAGTGCGTTGCGGACCGACAACCCTTGCACAGGGGTTTTCCCGGGGCAGACCTTCGGCTGGCAGCGTTGGCTTCTGTAGTATCATTAGGGGTGGGTTCAAAACATCGATATATCGATATGGATCGATCCACATTTGACTGAGCCGATATCGATCCACAAAATCCGCGGATCGATCTTTTAATATAATATGTTTAATATATTTTAATATTTTTACGTTTGTGGACGTCTGCTGAGTATAATCGGGTCGAAACCGGGTCAGTGAGCAAGGAACAACGGCCGAAAACCATAAACAGCCGACGCGCTAACGGAGCTAGCAAGCTAACGGATATGCTAGTTCTTCTTCTGTGGTGTTAAAACGGTTCTCATCCGGCAAGAGTTCCCTGCGGCGCGTGCACACGTCTTTACTTTCGTGTTTACATGAGCGGAGTTATTAACGTGCATATCTCATAATTTAGCAACAAAAGTCACCGTAAAGACTGTCCTCAACAGCTTCTTAATATTTTTCATAAAGTGGGGATAAACGGACTTTTACTCCGTGCAGCGCTGTGTTGGAACATAAAGTTGACGACTGATAAACGGAAAATGCGCGGAGACTGAAACCCGTGAAGCAGAGGGAGACTTGGAGCTGCTGAGACTGTAAGTATAATATCATTTGTGTCATCAATTAATAATTTATCTGGCATGATGGTTTCTTTTACAAACTATGGACACAGAGAGAACTGTTGGTTAAGCGCTGTGAATAAATGCAGAATAAAGGTATATTTTATGAGATTATGGACTTCTGCCACTTAAGTAAGAGATGTGAAGAGAATAAGTCACAATAAAATTAAGATGGTAGAATTAATAAAGGCTGCAGTACAACAAGCTATTTTCACTCAGTAGAACTAAATTGAAATGAACAAATCTTCCCAGGAAATGAACTGAAACCTTTTCAAACATTGAAAGTTAATTTGTAGTTGAAGTATAAACAACAAAAAATAAAAAAAACTAAATTATTAAACCCTACTGTGGTGTGGCGATCTAAAAATATGAATGTTAATTTTACTGTGAAATCTATTCTTTTTATCTGCCTTCAGATGAGTGAAGACTGGAAGCTTCATTCTCACTGAGACCTTCTGAAGGTCAGAGGTCGTCAGTGGAGGAGCATCCCTGCTTCATGTGGATTTCAGCACAGAAGAAGACCTTCAAATTCAAGATTCAAGGAGGTGCTGCCATCATTTTCTCCAGACTAACATGCATTCAGTGCAATTTAGTTGTAATGACAAATTCTTTTATTTCGTTTTTTTTTAAAGTTCTCAGCAAGAACACAATGTTGGTCTTTTTTTTTTTTTTTTTTTTTACAATTTTACTGAGCATTTAATTCTAAATAAATCACTGTTTAACAGGAAATTTTTGGCAATCCTGTACTTTTCTTGTGGTGTTACATAGAATAGCATCACTGTAAACTATGGAAAAAGCAGCTGCTTTAAAATTTGTACTTCCTCACACAACTTTGAGTGCAAAAAAACTCTAAAAGTGCCATAACTTTTTGGAAAAGCTCCCACAAATTCAGGCTTTTTGGGCCACAACAATCACAAAAACAGCTGACAAAATCCTGGAGGGACTGAAATACAGTGAGATTATGTATGCATGGTTCATTCATTGAATTTGTTTACTTACTCTGGGTGGTGAACTTGGCACGACACACCCTTTGCACTAAAGAGAGCACCTGTGAGCACTTTATGAAATGATAAGTTAAATAATAAAAAGTGCATTATTGTAACTGATTTTGGGTCAGTTCTATATGTGATAATTTATGTATTAACAAAGTTAGAAGATTCTTGGTACAATTTGCAGCATTAGGTTTCGAAGATTTTTGTTTCATGGGAAGTAAAATGGCTATTAAAATGGTAATTCCCCAGATCGAATCGAATCGGAATCGAATCGATTCAGAATCTCAAGAATCGGAATCGAATCGATTCTAAAAATTAGGGATCGTTCCCAGCCCTAAGTATCATCGTCCAACCTATCCTCGCTATCCGAGTCTGCAACATTTGCCGTGGCAAGAGGCTCCGGCGGCCGCTGTAATTGGCGCTAGGTTAGCTCCGAAGCTAGCCTGTCTGCAATTTCCAGCTGGAGAGCTAGTTCGACAGCTCTGGCTAATGTTAAATCACTAGGCGCTGTGAGTAGCCTAGCCCGAAATGCAGCACTGCATGTGTGCTCTGCGAGCTGGTCACGTACCATTTCATCTTCCAACGGCCCAAAGCGGCACTCACTAGCTAGCTGCCTCAAGTCAGCGACAAACTGATGAATAGGCTCACCTACCCACTGATGTTGCTGCCAAAAACGAATCCTCCGGACAGTCACGCTGTCCAGGGTATGAAAATGGTTGGCTAGAAGCTACGTGACATCTTCAAAAGAGTCTGAAGCTCCGAGTGTGGCCAGGACTCGCTGGCCCTCAATACCCAGGTTGTGAACAAATAGCGCATGTGCTCTTAGCTTGATGAGCTTACCCAGGTTGAGCGCGGTGATGTACGCTTAGAAAGCCTCAAGCCACATTGGCCAAGGCACCGGCGGCTCGTCCGGGAGCTCGAGGAAGGGGCGAAGTGGTGTGATACACGCCTCCATGAGTTAATCCTCGATTGCCAAATGTTATGTATGGTAAAATACCTGGGTGAAGGATCAAGCAAGATGACTGGACGAACACAGCTTTACTGAATGATGTTGAACAGCAGTTACACAGCAGGCACCTGGCAGAGGGCACCAGTCAAAAGAGGCTGCAATATGGATGCCCTCTGGTTTTTACAGGGCGGTGCAGTGATGTGACAGGAAGTGCACGTCACTACACCGCACTTCACAATAAGGTGCCGGAACCCAACATCACAGATATGTGGGACTATTAATGTTCTGAATGAGGAGTTAAAAACCTCTGAATCAGTTTGTAAATCACTGGATTGAAAATGTACTTGTACATGTACAGATTGGACCCCAGGGTCCACTTTGGGTGCTCACTTGGTCAGGGGTCCACTTGACCTGTTCCCGAGTTAATAATAACAATAATAATAATATAGATAGAAATATTAGTTCAGACAGATTATACAACAGGAAGCTAGACTACAGAAAAAGCTGACACCAAAATACTGAGTAATAGTTCTATAGAAAACACATGTTTCATAACTGATAAACCAGCTCAAGCCACACGGAGAGAACATCCTACCACAATTCTAGTGTTTCTCTAATCTATAATAACGGTCAGATTATACTCTGGTCCCTGACGACAGAACCATAACCTAATCTGGTTGTTTTCCTGGATTAGCAGTAGACTAGCAGCGTAATCTGGATAAAAGTAGATCCAGGTTCGATTCTGTGGTCAATCACACGCCCACGTTTCATCTCCTGCATCATTTCTGTCGTTATTATATAATTCCGACATAAATGCCGCTAAAAGGCGATATTTAATAATAACAGCAAACCTAAAGCGATCATTTGATGACCTCCTTCATGAAGCCGCTGATCTATTAACTCTGTCTGAGAGAAAACTAATAATAATAATAATCAGTAATTAATAAAACATTTGACTCCTTTTCCACTCACCGTCGATGCTAGCTCGATGTTTTGAATCCAACTCCTCCCTGCTCCGGCTTCTTCTTCTGCTGAGATCATTCTGCAGGCTGTAAACCGGAAGCGTACACTGCCCCCTGCAGGACAGACGTATCTATTTGATGTAGATCTATGGTTCCGTCCTACCCAAAACAAAAAAACCGCTGTAGAGCCTAGAACCCACTCAAGATGTGGAGGAAACATTTTAAGATGGAAAATCTTCCAAAGTTTCGCTTTAATTGAAATAATTTAACGTTTTTCTTCTAGTCTCACGTTCCTCCCTCCAATCCAGTAGGTGGCGGCAATGCAGCTCTAAACTGGTTCCCAACAGCCAATCAAATCTGAGAGCAGAAGGAAAACAAACCAACAGGCGCTGAAACACAGCTAACACACAGCTAAGCTAACCCTGTTTTATCCAGTGTAATGGGCCTGAACTGTACCGGTGTTGAAGTTTTATTCAGTCTGTGATTAAATCATCGCATTTTGTCTGGATTGTTTCTTCTCTTCGGGAGGTAGGTGACGTTTTTTTTTCGGGGGGGGGGGCGATAATTTCATTAACGTAGAAGAAGTTCACCAGTAAAAATCAGTTAAACTGAACCTGAAGCTGATCCACTAACGCGGTTCTGACCCGAAACTATAATTCACAGTCTGCGGTTCTGTTTGATTTAATCAACTATCTTTCAGGTCACTAAACATAAGTTCTAGACGTGTTACGATCCTTTCATCTTACATGTGTCTTTGACTTTATTCTGGGCTCTTTTATCTTCTATGAAACTCAAAATTTCTTCCACATCGATTGTATATATGAAACGACAGAGAGAACACCTGTCCGTACACACACACACTGGTTCTATGACTCCTCCTGGTTCTGAGTCGGAGAACACATGGCTCCCTGGTCTGAACGCTGACCTGAACGTCTCCACAGATGGACCTCGGTCGTCCATGTCCGTTCTCGGTGACTCCGGCTGCCAGGCTGCTGTCCAGGTGTGTCTCTGTGGGAACGCTGACTCAGGTGAGGTCATCCTCCACCCCCACAACCATGAGTCTGACCCTGTCCACCACCAAATCACCATGGTGACGTACAGTATGTTGTGATATATTCAGTGATACTGCACTCTCTCCATGTGCTACTGATCAATTATTCACTAATTACTCAGGACTCCTGATTACATTCTAATAATGACTATCAGTACTGGGTTAAATCCTCATTGGTAACGTCCACCTTTCCTCAGGATGAAGTAGACTTCGCCTCCTCTGCCATGACCTCAGCCTCCTGCTCCCACCTCCAGAAGACTGAGGAGCAGATAAGACTCCAGAAACATCTGGATGAGGTGAGTTTTCCTCAGATATCATCGGGGTTTTGACTTTTGTCCCTGACGGTGCCGTCTCTGTCGCTCCGGCTGATGAACCTGCAGAAATGTGACACACAATCTCCTGCCACGCCGCCGCGCGTTTACTCCGCCTTTATAAATCAGGTGTATGGTTGGTGTTTGGGTCAGGGTCAGGTACAACCATCTGTTTGAGGGCTATTACAGATGTTAATTATGATGATGTCACTTCCTGTGATATGAAAACACAGGCACATAAAACTGTAAAAAAAAAAAAAAAAACAAAGACAATAAAAGCACATAAAAATACAATTAACACATAGTTAATTAAAAAGCCAGGCTAAAAAGGTGGGTCTTTAGTTGCTTCTTAAAAACATCAATGGAAGGTGCAGATCTAAGTTCAAAAGGTAAGGAGTTCCACAGTCTGGGAGCAACAGCAGCAAAGGCTCTATCGCCTTTGGTTCTGAGCCTAGTACTAGGGACTACCAATAGATTCTGATGAGAAGACCTGAGAGACCTGCTGGGCTGGTGTAGATAGAGCAGGTCACTAATATAAAAAGGCACCTCTTCATGAATGGCTTTGTAAGTAAGAACAAGAACTTTAAAATCAACTCTATAATTTACAGGAAGCCAATGCAAGGAGGCCAAAACAGGAGTGATATGACAGAATCTACTGGATCTAGTTAGTAATCTTGCTGCAGAGTTCTGGACTAACTGTAGGCGGTGTAAAGAGGATTTGCTAAGACATGTGACAAGAGCATTACAGTAGTCCAAACGTGAAGAAACAAAGGCATGAATAATGATTTCTAACTGACTGTAGGAAACCAATGACCTGATTTTGGATATATTCCTAAGGTGGAAAAAACAACTCCGGGTCAGAGATTTGACATGCTGATCAAAACTCATCGCTTGATCGAAAATGACACCAAGATTTTTTAGATTAGACCGTACATTAGAGCTTAATGAACCAATGCTATTAACCATCTTAGGAATTGGATTATCTGGTGCTACAATAAGGACTTCAGTTTTATCAGCATTAAGTTGCAAAAAGTTACTAGACATCCAGTCCTTAATTGCAGACAGGCAATCATGAATAATTTTTAAATTGTCAACATGGTCAGGTTTAAAAGAGAAAAGTAGCTGTAAATCGTCAGCGTAGCAGTGATAAGACACACCTTTAAATTTGCTGATGATAGAACCAAGTGGCAGCATATATAGGGCAAATAAAAGTGGACCCAGAATAGAACCCTGAGGCACCCCACAGGTTAAAGGAGCAGAGTCAGATGAATAAGAGCCAACAGCCACGGAAAAAACTCCTACCAGAAAGGTAGGAGAGACTTCCGGTTATGGCCGCCGCGCAGAAGGACGTGCTTCACTCTACTCTGCTCCTAAAAAAAAAAAAAAATCGGCAAATAACTCTCTCAATTGGAACAAAACCTATCCCAACGTTTGGGCGAGGACATGCCGGTAAAGCCTAAGGCTGGGAAATCAGGTGGAGGAAAAACTGAATCGCCGAAACAGTCCAAGTTAACGGACTTTCACGTCCGTGACGAAGCAGAAAAATCCCCAAATATGGCGGAGGAAGCTAGCGGAGGAGCGGTGACTACTGGCGATGGCACAGGTGCGGTGCTCGCTGCCATTAGTTCAATGAGAGCAGACTTTTCCTCTAAACTTGACGGGATTATTGCAGCGATAGAAGGAATGAAAAAGGAGTTAAGCGACTGTATGGAACGAGTTTCGCAGGTGGAGCTCCGAATTTCCAGTGCTGAGGATGACGTCTCCGGCCTACAATTAAAGGTGCGCACATTGGAATTAAAAAATTAACGTCTGGAAGATAATGTTCTGGATTTAGAATCCCGGTCGAGACGGAACAACCTGAGGCTGGTGGGTCTCCCGGAGAGAACGGAGGATCTGGATCCATGTTCCTTTTTGGAAAAGTGGATCCCAGAAGCGCTGAACAACGCGGAGCTGCAGTCATCAGTCGTCTTAGAAAGTGCCCACCGAACTGGCCCACCGAGAGATAACAAGGCATCACCGAGGACGCTGATAATGAAGTTTCTCAGCTACAGAGACAGGATGACGATCTCCAACGCGGCGCGAGCCAAAGGAGAAATTAAATACGAGGATCAACAGGTGCGGTTCTACCCAGATTTGGCCACAGGAATCCAACAATTAAGGAAACAGTTTGACCCCGCCCGTAAAGAGCTGCGCAACCTTGGGATTCGTCATGGAGTGATTTATCCTGCAAGACTGCTGGTCACGTATAAGGGCAGAACCCACATCTTCAAGACCCCTGAGGAGGCGCAGGAGTTCATCAAGAAGATCCAAGAAGAGACTGGTGGGAGCTAAGCATGAACAAAATATAAGGTAGAACATTTAAGCATTTGCTCAGGCATCTGACTGATCTGAAGCATATAGCAAGTTTACAAAATATAGATTGTATTATATATTAAAAAAAAAACCTATGATGTACAAAGTTGCTATAAAATTTAGGAGTTAAGTTGGAAAACTTCAGAAGAGAGTTAATGTTACGTCATTAAAAGCAGTAGAGTTAGGGTGATTGAGAGGAGAAAGAGTGGTTTTGACTGATCCTCGCGGGTGTGGAGCAGTCAATGGCTATAGCGGGAGACGGAATTTTTTTTTTTGATTTTGGGGGGATTACCACGAATGTGGGAAGGGGGAATTTGTTTGTGTGTAGTTTGTAGGATGAATGTTCAACCACTCATGTTTTTGCTTCTCTGTGTGAGCATGTTTACATTGCGAGGTAATCTCAAACTCCTTATTGATCATAGACCAAAGTGTTGATCTTAATTTAACCTCATGGAATTGCAGAGGTCTACAAAATTTAAAAAAAACTTAAACAAGTTATGAATAAAATAAAAGACATGGGTTCAAAAATTGTGTTTTTACAAGAAACTCATCTAATAGAGGAGGATGTAAAAAGAATTAGGAGAAGATGGCAAGGAAGTGTATTCACCTCATCATTTTCATCCCGAGCCAGGGGAGTTATGACTCTCATACATAAATCAGTCCCATTTCAAGTGAAAAATGTAATTGGAGACAAATTTGGAAGATATCTAATCATTCAAGGATCTTTGTTATTAGAAAATATAAATTTGGTGAACTTATACGGTTCCAATATAGATGATCAAAATTTCTTTACTAATTTATTCCTTATTTTATCTTCACTTACAGGGCAACATATAATAGCAGGGGATTTTAATTGTACATTGAATCCCGGTATAGATAGATCAACAGGACTAGACTGTACGCACAATGGATGCAGGATGATCATTAATCATTTTATGAAAGAACTGAGATTGCTAGATATATGGAGAGAAATGAAACCACAAGTTAAAGCCTATTCTTGTTATTCTAATATCTACAAGACATTCTCACGTATTGACTATTTTTTGATCTCCACAGAATTAAGGTCCAAGATTCAAAACTGCTTCTATGATAACATTGTGATCTCTGATCATGCACCCTGCTGTCTAATATATGTAGATAAGAAATTGACAAAGGAACCAGGTAGGTGGCAATTTCAGCATAAATGGCTTCAGGATGAGGAATTTGTTAAGTACATAGAAAAACAGATAGATGAGTTCTTTGATATCAATACTACACAAACATCAGCATGTATAAAGTGGGAGGCTTTCAAAGCTTTTATTAGGGGGCATATTATTAGTTATACAGGTTCAAAATCTAAGAAGACTCGAGAGGAGAGTCCAATTGGAACATAAAATAAAAATTCTTCAAGAAAAAGTGTATGCAGGAAGTGACCCAAAGTTAGAGAACGAATTACTGATTCTGAGAGCTGAATATGACAAAAAATCAGCGAATAGAGCTGCCTCGAGTCTTCTAAGATTGATGCAATCTTTTTATGAACAAGGTGAAAAATCAGGAAAATTATTGGCATGGCAGATTAACCCTCATCCTACCAACATATTTTACATACAAATAGTACCAACTGGGGTCCGTTTGGACCCCACACAAAATTTAACTGTTAATTGGATTATTAAGCAATACCAACGTATTTTTTTCACTTAAAATGTTTTATTTGGTTAAAACAAAGAGTTGTGCTTGAAACATGATCCAAAAATCCCGGAATGGGGCTAGTTTGTCGGTTTCCTGCCTTTCAGCATGAGTAGCCCGGTTGTAATGTGTTTTTCAACCAGTGTGCCCTGGTGCGTTCAGGTTTTTGTGGGAAATTATCTAATTTCACTTCTTAATTGGTACAAGAAATGCAAATACTTTGCCATTGTTGTGCATGTGTTCTGTAGGGCCTACAGAATACAATGCTACATGCTACATGTAGCATGCTACATGCTAGTATACAATGCTACTTTGCTACAATGGCAAAGTATTTGCATATTTGCATTGCAAAGTCTACCTCGTTGAGCCATCATTCACTGAAATATAACACAAAATGGGCTGCACGGTGGCGCAGTGGTTTAGCACTGTGGCAGCACAGTTTTACCCTCGGCCAGGGGATCGCGGGGATCATGAGATCGTGGGTTCGATCCCAGCCCCCGACCAACAGTGAGCTGTGTGGAGTTTGCATGTTCTCCCCGTGTTGCGTAGGTTTACTCCGGGATTTCTCCGGTTTCCTCCCGCACACCAAAAACATGTAGGTTTAGGGCGCTCGCGCACGCAGCGACCAGCAGCCGGTGGCTTGTCACCAGACTGCAAACCAAGTCTACCTACGGGTACAAATAAGTAAAAAAAAAAAAAAAAAAAAAAAATTCATACATTTAATATCATTAGCATCATATTTTTCCCTGGGGTCCGATCGGACCCCAACGAAAAATCTAAACTGACAGTACAGAAGAAAACTGTATTTTAAATCAGATTTATTTTTTGTGATTCACAGATGATGACAAACAAAGTCAGAAAGCATGATAACTGTGATTGATAATATATCCGTGTTGTGCATAAGAACATATGTGTGGGGTCAGTTGGGACCCCACTCGGTAGGATCAGGGTTAAACAATTAGAATTTAAAACACCAATTACCAGTATTATAAGTAACGGACAGCCAGTTGTAGATCCTTTAGAAATTAATAGTGCCTTTAGAGATTATTATGAAAAATTATATAATACAAAAAATGAAACTGACTTAACAAAACTAAATGGGTTTTTGGACAGATTATCTACACCGTGTATTCCAAATGAAAACAGGGAGATACTGGAATCTAAAATTAGTCAAGAAGAAGTTGGGCAAGCCATTGATAATATGAAATCAGGAAAAAGTGCAGGATCAGATGGTCTTCCAGTTGACCTCTGTAAAAAATTTAAGAATAAATTAATAAAACCATTTTTGGAAATGGTTTTAGAAGCATTTCAAAATAGTAATTTACCACCATACATGAATAATGCCTTAATTATACTGTTACCAAAACCAGGTAAACCCTCTAATAAATGTGAAAATATGAGACCAATAAGCCTATTAAATGCTGACCTTAAGATAATCTGTAAAATTTTAGCAAGACGACTACAAGAAATATTACCAAATATTATTAACCGAGATCAGAATGGCTTTATAAAGGGAAGACAAGGCTTCCATAATGTAAGAAGACTATTTAATATTATCTATTCTAATAAAGAAGCACCGGATACAGCTCTCCTATCATTGGACGCCGAAAAGGCCTTTGATAGGGTCGAATGGCCCTTTCTTTTTGAAGTTTTACAAAGGTTTGGACTTGGAAATAATTTCATAAAATGGGTTCAGATAATATACAATAATGCTACAGCAGAAATCCTAACAAACAGCAATATTTCAAAATCAATAAATATCAATAGAGGATGTCGACAAGGCTGCCCACTTTCACCTTTACTGTTTACTATGGCAATTGAACCTTTAGCGATGGCAGTACGTTTACATCCACAAATATATGGAATTAAAGTAGGACCAACAGAACATAAAATCTCCCTGTATGCCGATGACATAATTTTGTTTATGTCAAATCTTAAAAAATCAATTCCGACCTTGTTGAATTTAATAAAGAATTTTGGGGAAATATCAGGATATAAAATAAATAAAACTAAATCTTCAATATTAATGCTAAATGAGACCCAGAGAAATCACCCAGCTCCTGAGGTAAATCAATTCAGTGTTGTAAATCAGTTTAAATACTTAGGAATCCAAATTGTGCCTAAGCTAGAATTAGTCGCCAGTACCAACTATGAAGCCTTAATTACAGATATTAATGAGTTACTTCAGAGATGGATGTCACTACCAATGTCGATGATCGGGAGAATTAATATACTTAAAAGTAATATTTTACCCAAAATACTTTATTTATTTCAATACATTCCTTTACCACCACCTTTAGATCTATTCTCAAGAATAAAAAAAAAGTTAGTGGAATTTTTATGGAACAATAGGAAGGCTAGATTACGTCTGTCCTTACTATTTTTACCATTTGATCATGGAGGTCTGAAATGTCCAAACTTTATGTTGTATTACTGGTCAGCACAACTGAGGTCTATGACATATTATTTTTCATCAAATGATCTCCCTCACTGGACTGAAATGGAATCATACAATTTACCTTTACCTCTTCCCATATTCATATACTCAGATTCGGCAAAAAAATTACAGAAACAAGTTAAAAATCCATTTGTAAAGCATATGATCAAAATATGGTGTGAAACCACAAAATATTTAAAAGAACCACACTTACTGTCACAATTTAGCCCAATATGGGGTAATCAATGTTTTACACCAGGGAGAGCGGATGCTGTATTTAAAGTATGGAATTTAAAAGGGATTCAAAAGATTCAAGACTTATATCTGTCAGGTTCAGATAACATAATGTCTTTTGAAGAACTGAGGATCAAATTTAATCTTAATAGAACACATTTTTTTAAATATCTTCAGCTTAGGAACTTTATTCGATCAAATCAAAATAATGCTCTCATCCGACCTACTTATTCATCCTTGGAAAAAATTTTGACGAAAGATAGTAAGAGAAAGGGTATTATTTCAGAGTTTTATAACTCATTGACACTATTCTCAAGTGAAAACTCACAGAAAAGATTGAATTATTGGAAAGAAGACCTGCAAACTGAAATTTCAGAGGAACAATGGGAATTGGCTTGTATAGAAGCTCAAACCAAATCAATAAATGTACGTCTTAAATTGACACATTTTAAATGGTTAATGCGGATGTATGTTACACCAGTGGAGTTAAATAGATATAACAAAAACATACCGGATACGTGCACAAAATGTATGGAAAGTAAAGGAACCCTATTTCATTGTTTATGGGAATGTAGAAAAATTAGAATGTTTTGGGAAGAGGTGAGGGTAACAATAGAAAAAATAATTTCAAAACAAATCATATTGAATCCTAAATTGTTTTTGTTGGGTCTGTATCCAGAAAAGCATAGCTTTAATAAGAGTGAAAGAGCATTCATAGACCTCAGTTTGCTTAACGCCAAAAAATGTATTGCACTACTGTGGAAAAAGACTCATAGACCAGATGTGACTCAGTGGTTAAGACAGATGTTAACAAACCTTCCACTAGAAAGAATAACATACATACTGAAATCAAAGGAAATTGTGTTTGAGAATATATGGAGACCTTTCATTGATTATGTAAAGAAATTAAACATAACTTTTGAAGAAGAAGGTGAATGATGTGTGTGGACCTTGTAAATTCCAAACTAGTGAATGTATAATATGTATACTTATGTAATGGATTACCTAGACTAAACAGAGGAGCATTGTTGAAGACCTGTCTTTGTTAGTGGTTGTTGGTGTTTTTTAGTACAATTTTTTATTTTATTTTATTTTTTTTATTTATTTTTTTAAAGTACTTTAGTGTTAGTGTTTGATTGTTTGTGTTGTGTTTGTAAAAAAGGTTCAATAAAAAATATTGTGGAAAAAAAAAAAGAAAGGTAGGAGAAAAACCAATCCAGAGCTTTTCCAGAAATACCTGCCCAATCTCTAAGTTGGATCAGGAGACAGGAACAGATGTTGATGTTACTCCAGATGTTAATAAGCATAGCAAACTTAATGAACCCTAACCTTAGCTAACATGATGATGTCCCCACAGCTGCAGCTGCAGTTGGAACTTCTCCAGGTTGACCGGCAGAGTGCAGACGTCGGCCACAGCTTTCACCTTGGTGAGCTTCACACACCAGAACATTCTGCACGAGTCTAACAGTCTCAGGGTCATAATTATAATCACGTTACAGCAGAACATGTAGCCCCACTCCTTTGACTAGGCGTGTCTCCTGTAGCTCGGAGGTTCCAGATGCTGCAGAAGTTTGGGAGCCACCTGCAGGAGCTCCTGAGGGAGAAGAAGGCTCTGAGGCAGAGACTGATGAGGCCTCTGGCTCACACTAACCTGCCGGTGCTCGCTCAACTGCACAGGTAACGGCCGTCTCCATGGAGACCCTGCTGAGTGGGCGGAGTCTGAACTGAGTACCTGTGTCCTGTGTCAGGTTTGTAGTGGACTCCCAGAGGCTGATGTTGGACTTCATAGAAACCCTCGGGGAGAAGCTGAGCTACGCCCAGAACCGGACCGCTGCCAAAGATCAGCTGGCTCTGCTGGTCAGTCACATGGCTTCACAGGATATATGTGGTGTCACGTTTGGTCATTACATCTGATGTTATTTAAAATGTTCAGAACTTCCACACACAGTGAAATATTTGATCATCACATGAATCTCAGAGGAGGACAAACTAATAAACTGAGAGGAGACTTTAGCCACTTTTCCACTAGTACCTACTCAGCTCGACTCGCCCCGACTACTCGGCCTGACATGGTTTAGGTCGTTTTCCGTTACAACCGAGTACCACCTCAAGGTGGGTGGGTTCATTACAGGAAGGCAGCCCATTATCGCGTTATGTTGGTGACATGCTGACGTTTTGCTGTCACAAGTGAATACTGATTACAGCTAGCGCAAAATACAAGCAAAGCACGGAGTTACTCACCATCTTCCCCGTGAGCAGCCATCAGCTCGGAGACCTCCTGGTATACTGTATTTTTCGGACTATAAGGCGCACCGGGTTATAAGGCGCAGTATCAATTAACGGTCTATTTGACGGTCTATTTTCTTACATAAGGCGCACCGGATTATTAAGGCGCATTAAGCGAGGCACATTAAGCGCAACAAAACCGTCAGATAAGTGAAATTTTATTCAACTTATTCACAATAACTCTCAACATTGTTCAGTTGTAACACACACTCTCAACATTGTCAGTTGTAACACAAAAAACCAGTTGGAACACATAAAATACAAAACAATACACTCACTTTTTTAGTTCTTTCCTCTTCCATAAATCCATCAAATTCTTCATCTTCAGTGTCTGAGTTTAACAGTTGGGCGATTTTGGCATCAAGCATGCCCGGATCCCTCTCGTCATTATCCGAGTCAGTCTCGTTGCTGTTATTTAGCAGTTCAGTGATGATTCCGGCCTTAGTGAAAGCTCGGACGACACTTGAGATTGATACCTTAGCCCAGGCATCCACAATCCATTGGCAGATAGTGGCGTAACTCGCCCGGTGTTGCTTCCCTGTCTTGGTGAATGTGTGTTCGCCTTCTGTCATCCAATGCTCCCACACAGCTCGCAATTTAACTTTGAATGACCTGTTGACACCAATATCTAGCGGCTGGAGTAATTTGGTTAATCCACCCGGAATGATGGCAAGCTCCGAATTAGTTTGCTTCACTTGGGTTTTGACAGTATCGGTGAGATGGGCGCGCATGGAGTCGCAGATCAATAGGGATGGAGATTTGTCGAAAAAGCCATCCGGTCTCTTGACGTAAACTTCTCTCAGCCACTCACTCATTTTCTCCTCGTCCATCCAGCCGTTTGGGTTAGCCTTGATGATGGCGCCGGCCGGAAACTTTTCTTTTGGCAGAGTCTTCCTCTTGAAAATGACCATGGGTGGTAGTTTCTGGCCATTAGCCTGGCAACCGAGAACTACAGTGAAGGATGACTTCTTGTTCCCTGTGGTGCGTATAGATACAGTACTGGTCCCTGTTTTCTCGACAGTACGGTTTACGGGGATTTCAAAGGTGAGGGGGACCTCGTCCATGTTGGTGATGTGTTCTGGCCGGATCTTCTTTCCAGTGATCTTGTTCTTGCAGTAGGTGCGGAAAATGGCCAGCTTTTCTTCGTAATCCTTTGGCAGTTGCTGCGAGATGGTAGTTCTTGTGCGGATGGAGAGATTACGCCTTTTCATAAAACGGAAGCACCAAGAAGGACCTCCTATAAAGTCGTTGATCTTCATGTCACGTGCTACCGCTGCTGCCTTGAGTCGAATAGAGACTGTAGAGACGCTTCTACCTGCTGTTCTCTGTTCAATAACCCACTGTTCAATTTTGTCCTCTAACTGTGGCCATCTCGCTTTGTTCCCTCGGAAACTCAGTTTGGTCTTCTTTACTTGGCGCTGGTCATTTTCTTGCTTCCTCCACTTCCGTACCATTGATTCATTAATGTTGAATTCTCTCGCAGCTGCTCTATTCCCATGTACAGTGGGGCAAAAAAGTATTTAGTCAGCCACCAATTGTGCAAGTTCTCCCACTTAAAAGATGAGAGAGGTCTTCGATTTTCATCATAGGTATACCTCAACTATGAGAGACAAAATGAGAAAAAAAAATCCAGAAAATCACATTGAAGGATTTTTAATGAATTAATTGGTAAATTCCTTGGTAAAATAAGTATTTGGTCACCTACAAACAAGCAAGATTTCTGGCTCTCACAGACCTGTAACTTCTTCTTTAAGAGGCTCCTCTGTCCTCCACTCGTTACCTGTATTAATGGCACCTGTTTGAACTCATTATCAGTGTAAAAGACACCTGTCCACAACCTCAAATAGTCAGACTCCAAACTCCACTATGGCCAAGACCAAAGAGCTGTCAAAGGACACCAGAAACAAAATTGTAGACCTGCACCAGGCTGGGAAGACTGAATCTGCAATAGGTAAGCAGCTTGGTGTGGAGAAATCAACTGTGGGAGCAATTATTAGAAAATGGAAGACATACAAGACCACTGATAATCTCCCTCGATCTGGGGCTCCACGCAAGATCTCACCCCGTGGGGTCAAAATGATCACGAGAATGGTGAGCAAAAGTCCCAGAACCACACAGGGGGACCTAGTGAATGACCTGCAGAGAGCTGGGACCAAAGTAACAAAGGCTACATCAGTAACACACTACGCCGCCAGGGACTCAAATCCTGCAGTGCCAGACGTGTCCCCCTGCTTAAGCCAGTACATGTCCAGGCCCGTCTGAAGTTTGCTAGAGAGCATTTGGATGATCCAGAAGAGGATTAGGAGAATGTCATATGGTCAGATGAAACCAAAATAGAACTTTTTGGTAAAAACTCAACTTGTCGTGTTTGGAGGAGAAAGAACACCATACCTACTGTGAAGCATGGGGGTGGAAACATTATACTTTGGGGCTGTTTTTCTGCAAAGGGACCAGGATGACTGATCCGTGGAAAGGAAAGAATGAATGGGGCCATGTATCGTGAGATTTTGAGTGAAAACCTCCTTCCATCATTTTTTTTTTCTCATTTTGTCTCTCATAGTTGAGGTATACCTGTGATGAAAATTGGAGACCTCTCTCATCTTTTAAGTGGGAGAACTTGTACAATTGGTGGCTGACTAAATACTTTTTTTCCCCACTGTACTACTGCATGACTGATAGCCTTGAGTTTAAAATACGCTTCGTAAGCATGTCTCTTAACAGGTGCCATGTTGGGGTCCTTGTACACACACCGTAATATTATGTTGAAGCACATATTACTCCGCGAGGTTCCTGACTACAGTAACTGTAATGCTCCGACAATCCATCAAGCGGTGCGGCTTCGTAGCTTACCAAAGTCGTACTAAAACATTTTGACAGATTTTTGAGCGCCGTGTACCACATAAAATTGGTTCTAGGTCAGTAAGCACAACAACCAAAAGTAATACATAAGGCGCACCGGATTATAAAGTGCACTGTCGATTTTTGAGAAAATTAAAGGATTGTAAGTGTGCCTTATAGTCCGTAAAATACGGTACTTTTTCATTTTGGGTTGTGCTGCCGGTGACGGGGCTGAAAAGTTAATAGGCTGAAAAGCTCATTATGGTCAAATTTGACCAAATGCGGTTTATTTTTCAAGTGCTGCAACACCGATGGAAGAAGTGTGTGGATCGAAGAGGAGACTGTTGAAAAATAACCCTATTTGGGCAAATTTGGCCACTATATAAACTTTTTAGCTTATGAACTTTTCAGCCCCGTCGCCGGCAGAGTGACCCAAAATGAAAAAGTATACCAGGAGGGACTTCCGGTTATGGCTGCCACGTAAGACGGACGTGTCTCGCTCTGCTCTGCTCCTGGAGAAAAAGAATCGGCAAATAACTCTCTCATTTGGGACAGAACGTATCCCAGCGTTTGGGCGAGGATATGTCAGCGAAGCCTAAGGCTGGAAAACCAGGTAAAGGAAAAAGCGAGCCGCCGAAACAGTCCAAATTCACGGACTTTCAGGTCTGTGACGCAGCAAATAAAACTCCATATATGGCGGAGGAGGCTGGCAACGGTGCGATGTCTGCGGGGGGAGGCGCAGATGCGCTGATGGCTGCCATGAGTTCAATGAGAGCGGACTTTTCCTCTAGATTTGATGGGATTATGACAGCGTTGGAAGGAATAAGAAAGGAATTGGGTGACTGTGTAGAACGAACGGCGCAGATGGAGCTCCGCCTCGCTAGTGCTGAAGATGACGTCACCCGTCTTCAATTAAAGGTGCGCACTTTGGAAAAAAAAAAAAAATCTCTGGAAAATAATATTTTGGATTTGGAATCTCGGTCGAGACAGAATAACTTGAGGCTGGTGGGTCTTCCAGAGGAATCAGAAGGTCGGGACGTATGTTCCTTTCTGGAAAAGTGGATTCCGGAGGTGCTGGGCAGCGAGGAGTTGCAATCAGCAGTGGTTCTGGAAAAAGCACATCGTATTGGCCCACGGAGAGATAAGGGACCGCCGAGGACCTTAATTATGAAGTTTCTTAGCAACAGAGACAGGATGAAGATCTTCAACGCTGCACGAGCTAAAGGAGAGATTAAACACCAGGACCAGCAGGTGCGGTTCTACCCAGATTTGGCCACAGGAATCCAGCAATTGAGGAAGCAGTTTGATCCCATACGTAAGGAGCTGCGCAACCTTGGGATTCGTCATGGTGTAATCTATCCTGCGAGACTGCTGACCACGTATGAGGGCAGAACCCACATCTTCAAGACCCCAGAGGAGGCGCAGGAGTTCATCAAGAAGATCAAAGAAGAAGAAGAGACTGGTGGGAGCTAAGCATGAACAAAATATAAGGTAGAATAATTAAGCATTTGCACAGGCATCTGACTGACTTGAAGTAAATAGTAAGTTTACAAAATATAGATTGTATTATATATTAAAAAAACAAAACAAAAACAAAACAAACAAAAAAAGCTATGATGTACAAAGTTGTTAAAATTTTGGAGTTAAGTTGGAAAACTACAGAGGAGAGTTAATGTTACGTCATTAAAAGCAGTAGAGTTAGGGTGATTGGGAGGATGAAGAAGGAGTGGCTTAGGCTGTTCCCCGTGGGTGTGGAACGGTCGATGGCTATATCGGGAGACAGAATTTTTCTTTTGATTTTGGGGGGTTTGCCACAAGTGTGGGAAGGGGAAATTTGTTTGTGTGTAGTTTGTAGGATGAATGTTCAACCACTCATGTTTTTGCTTCTCTGTATGAGCATGTTTACACTGCAATGTAATCCCAAACTCTCTATTGATCATAAACCAAAGTGTTAATCTTAATTTAACTTCATGGAATTGCAGAGGTCTACAAAATTTAAAAAAACTTAAACAAGTTATGAATAAAATAAAAGACATGGGTTCAAAAATTGTGTTTTTACAAGAAACTCATCTAATAGAGGAGGATGTTAAAAGAATTAGGAGTAGATGGCAAGGAAGTGTATTCACCTCTTCATTTTCATCCCGAGCCAGGGGAGTTATGACTCTCATACATAAATCAGTTCCTTTTCAAGTGAAAAATGTAATTGGAGACAAATTTGGAAGATATGTAATCATTCAAGGTTCTTTGCTATTAGAAAATATAAACCTTGTGAACTTATATGGTCCCAATATAGATGATCAGAAGTTCTTTGCTAATTTATTTCTTATCTTATCATCACTTACAGGGCAACATATAATAGCAGGGGATTTTAATTGTACATTGAATCCAGGTATAGATAGATCAACAGGACTGGATTGTACGCACATTGGATGTAGGACGACTATTAATCATTTTATGAAAGAATTGAGATTGTTAGATATATGGAGCGAAATGAAACCACAAGTTAAAGCCTATTCTTGTTATTCCAGTACCTACAAGACATTCTCACGTATTGATTATTTTTTGATTTCCACAGAATTAAGGTCCAAGATTCAAAACTGCTTTTATGATAACATCGTGATCTCTGATCATGCACCCTGTTGTCTAATATATGTAGATAAAAAATTGACAAAGGAATCAGGTAGATGGCAATTTCAGCATAAATGGCTTCAGGATGAGGAATTTGTCAAGTATATAGAAAAACAGATAGACGAGTTCTTTGACATCAATACTACACAAACATCAGCATGTGTAAAGTGGGAGGCTTTCAAAGCTTTTATTAGGGGACATATTATTAGTTATACAGGATCAAAATCTAAGAAGACTCGAGAGGAGAGAGCTAAATTGGAACATAAAATAAAAAGTCTTCAGGAAAAAGTGTATGCAGGAAGTGACCCAAGGTTGGAGAATGAATTACTGATTTTGAGAGCTGAATACGACAAAAAATCAGCGAATAGAGCTGCCTCGAGTCTTCTAAGATTGAAACAATCTTTTTATGAACAAGGTGAAAAATCAGGAAAATTATTAGCATGGCAGATTAAACAATTAGAAACTAAAACACCAATTACCAGTATTATAAGTAACGGACAGGTAGTTATAGATCCTTTAGAAATTAATAGAGCCTTTAGAGATTACTATGAAAAATTATATGATACCAAAAATGAACCTGATTTAACAAAACTAAATGGGTTTTTGAACGAACTATCTATACCGTGTATTCCAAATGAAAACAGGGAGATATTGGAGTCTAAAATTAGTCAAGAAGAAGTTGGGCTAGCCATTGATAATATGAAATCAGGAAAAAGTGCAGGACCAGATGGTCTTCCAGTTGACCTTTATAAAAAATTTAAGAATAAATTAATAAAACCTTTTTTGGAAATGGTTTTAGAAGCATTTCAAAATAATAATTTACCATCATACATAAATAATGCCTTAATTATACTGCTGCCAAAACCAGGTAAGCCCTCTAATAAATGTGAAAATATGAGACCAATAAGCCTATTAAACGCCGACCTTAAGATAATCTGTAAAATTTTAGCAAGACGAATACAAGAAATTTTACCAAATATTATTAATCGAGATCAGAATGGCTTTATAAAGGGTAGACAAGGCTTCCATAATGTAAGAAGACTATTTAATATTATTTATTTTAATAAAGAAGCACCGGATACAGCTCTCCTATCACTGGACGCCGAAAAGGCCTTTGATAGAGTTGAATGGCCCTTTCTTTTTGAAGTCCTACAAAGGTTTGGACTTGGAAATAATTTCATAAAATGGGTTCAAATAATATACAATAATGCTACAGCAGAAATCCTAACAAATAACAATATTTCAAAACCAATAAAAATCAATAGAGGATGTCGACAAGGCTGTCCACTTTCACCTTTACTGTTTACTATGGCAATTGAACCTTTAGCGATAGCGATACGTTTACATTCACAAATATATGGAATTAAAGTTGGACCAACAGAACATAAAATCTCCCTGTACGCCGATGACATAATTTTGTTTATGTCGAATCTAAAAAAATCAATTCCAACCTTGTTGAATTTAATAAAGAATTTTGGGGAAATATCAGGATATAAAATAAATAAAACTAAATCTTCAATATTAATGCTAAATGAGACCCAGAGAAATTACCCAGCCCCTGAGGTAAATCAATTCAATGTTGTAAATCAGTTTAAATATTTAGGAATCCAAATTGTGCCTAAGCTAGAATCAGTCGCCAGTGTCAACTATGAAGCCTTAATGTCAGATATCAATGAGTTAACTCAGAGATGGATGTCACTACCAATGTCGATGATCGGGAGAATCAATATACTTAAAAGTAATATTTTACCTAAAATACTTTATTTATTTCAATACATTCCCTTATCACCACCTTTAGATCTATTCTCAAGAATAAAAAAAAAGTTAGTGGAATTTATATGGAACAACAGGAGGGCTAGATTACGTTTGTCTTTATTATATTTACCATTTGATCGTGGAGGTCTGAAATGTCCAAATTTTATGTTGTATTATTGGTCGGCACAACTGAGGTCTATGACATATTATTTTTCATCAAATGATCTCCCTCACTGGACTGAAATGGAATCATACAATTTACCTTTACCTCTTCCCATATTCATATACTCAGATTCGGCAAAAAAATTACAAAAACAAGTTAAAAATCCATTTGTAAAGCATATGATCAAAATATGGTGTGAAGCTAAAAACTATTTAAAAGAACCACAGTTATTGTCACAATTTAGTCCAATATGGGGTAATCAATATTTTAAACCAGGGAGAGCGGACGCTGTATTTAAAGTATGGAATTTAAAAGGAATACAAAAGATTCAGGATTTATATTTGCCATGTGCAGATAACATAATGTCTTTTGAAGAGCTGAGGATCAAATTTAATCTCAATAGAACACATTTTTTTAAATATCTTCAACTTAGAAACTTTATTCGATCAAATCAAAATAAAGCTCTCACTCGACCTATTTATTCATCCTTGGAAAAAATGATGATGAAAGATAGTAAAAGAAAGGGTATTATTTCAGAGTTTTATAACTCATTGACACTATCTTCAAGTGAAAATTCACTGAAAAGATTAAACTACTGGAAAGAAGATCTGCAAACTGAAATTTCAGAGGAACAATGGGAATTGGCTTGTACAGAAGCTCAAACCAAATCAATAAATGTACGCCTTAAATTGATACATTTCAAATGGTTAATGCGGATGTATGTTACACCGGAGGAATTAAATAGATATAACAAAAATATACCAGATACATGCACAAAATGCATGGAAAGTAAAGGAACCCTATTTCATTGTTTATGGGAATGTAGATTAATAAGAATGTTTTGGGAAGAGGTGAGGGTAACAATTGAAAAAATAATCTCAAAACAAATCATATTGAATCCTAAACTGTTTTTGTTGGGTCTGTACCCAGAAAAGCATAATTTTAATAAAAGTGAAAGAACATTCATAGACCTCAGTTTGCTTAATGCCAAAAAATGTATTGCACTATTATGGAAAAAGACTCATAGACCAGATGTGACTCAGTGGTTAAGACAGATGTTAACAAACCTTCCATTAGAAAGAATAACATATATACTGAAATCAAAGGAAATTGTGTTTGAGAATATATGGAGACCTTTTATTGATTATGTAAAAAATTTAAACATAACTCTTGAAGAAGAAGGTGAATGATGTGTGTGGACCTTGTAAATTCCAAACTGGTGAACATAATATGTATACTAATGTATTGGATTGTCTAGACTAAACAGAAGAGCATTGTTGAAGACTTGATTTTGTTGGTGGTTGTTGGTGTTTTTAGTGCATTTTTTTTTTTGTAGTACTTTAGTGTTAGTGTTTGTTTGTATCATGTTTGTTAAAAAAAAAAAAAAAAAAAAGGTTCAATAAAGATATTGTGGAAAAATAAAAGTATACCAGGAGGTCTCCGAGCTGATGGCTGCTCACGGGGAAGATGATGAGTGTTTTGTAGGGGTAATGGTACGCCAAAATCACGGTTCGGTACGTGCCTTGGTTTTAAGGTCACGGTTCGGTTCATTTTCGGTACAATAAAGAAACAAAATGCAAAACATAAAACAACTTATCTTTTGTGTAAATAGGAACAGGTTTAATGACATTTATAAGTGGAACAGCAAACTGCTGACAGTAACTTCTCAAATAAATAAGATTCTCAAAAAAATTTATAAAATAATTTTTTTTAATTCTCTTTTTAGGAAATGAACACACAGACAAGTGCATCAGTAAAACAGAAAAGTCTGAATTATTCTTTTATTTTTAGGAAATTAAAGTTTCTTAGTGCCCAAAGTGCAGCATTAACAGTTCTAGCTTTTAGCCATGTTCAGCTTCATCCAGCCTTCATGTTCTTTGCCAGAAAAATGAACATGTCCACATTGTCTGCTGACAGGGCTGATCTGTTGGCAGTTATAGTGTCTCCTGCTGCAGAAAATACCCTCTCATTAGAGACAGAGGTAGCTAGTATGGCAAGGTAGCGTTTTGCTAACTTGGCATTGTGACGATATAGGGGCTCATTGGTCTTCCACCACAGAAATGGGTCAGAATCAAGTGAAGTGCAGTTGACTGCCTTGTATAAGGTGACCTCTTCCTTTACCTTCAGCTGCAGAGTTGGGTTGTTTCCCACCTGAGCCTTGAAGAGCTCACCAAACACTTCAGCCATCACAGCCTTTTTGACAGGAGGAGATGATTCAGATGCCTCTGGGTCTTCTCCTGTCCCTGGCGTTGAACTGGCTGCCATTGCTTCTATGGTCTCCTCACTCTGCAGAATGAAAAAGGTATTTTGTGCACAAGAAAATTTTTACAATAGACAGCAGCAAGCAACAACTTGTATCAAATTAATGAAATATATTTTATGCACAAATTGTTAAAATACCTCTTCTTCCATGGTCATAATCTGTGTGATAACGCTGCTGAAGATCCTGTCATGACAGGCATCATCCACATGAGGAAGGGCCTTAAACCTGGGGTCAAGGGCTGTGCATTTGTGGTGGTAGGCTTGGCAAGCAGTGTATCTGTCTTCCAGGCTCTCTCTGATGGCAGGCTTGATTGACTTGCAGTTGGACTGTCTTCCTCATTGGGCTCCATAGAGCTGAGCACTGTGCTTTTGAGGGGCAGGATCATAGATGCTGAAGGGGTGGACTCAGTGCTCATCAGCGTTGTGAGGGGTTTTAGTGGTTTAAGGACCTCAATCATCTCCTCTGCCATTCTCACATCCTGGTCAGACAATATGTTTACATCTTTATTCTTCTTGAGGACCGCGTCTGTCAGTGCTGTGTACACTGCTGTTTGCTGCTCAAGGTACCGCACAAGCATATCATAACTAGAGTTCCAGCGAGTGGTGACATCATGAATAAGAACATGCTTTGGTAGTATCTCCTGTTTGCATTCCAGCATGTGTGCAGCTGTTGGGCTATGATGAAAGAAAAACACAATCCTTCTCACTTTACCTACCTACCACTTTACCTTTGGGGACAGCAGTGGCTCAGGAGGTAGAGCAGGTTGTCCAATAACCGCATGGTTGGCGGTTCGAATCCTGCTCTCCCCAGATATCCTGCCGTTGTGTCCCTGGGCAAGACACTTCACCCCCAATTGCTCCTGGTGGGTCTGGAAGCGCCATGTTAGGCAGTATGCCGCCATCAGTGTGTGAATGTGTGTGTGAATGGGTGGATAGTAAGATCTGTAAAGCACTTTGGTCATCAAGAGATGAGAATAAAAGCACTATATAAGTGAATAGTCCTGTTGCTTTCTGTGAAGCTAGATTAATTGTGTGAGCAAAACAGCCAGTCTGGAGGCCCAGTCCTGGTTCATTTACTGCATTTACCATGTTTGTTGCATTGTCTGTTGTTACTGGAATTATTGTTCCTGGCCTCCCCAGATTCCACTGTAACACTATCCCCTTTAGTTCCTCTATATTTGTGCTGGTGTGTTGTTCATACATGGCCCGAGTTTGCAGAACATGGCTTGCTATATTCCAGCCTGGGGTGATGTAATGGGCAGTCACCGTTATGTAGCTCTCAGTAGCTCTGGATGTCCATCCATCAGTTGTGAGTGCCACAGCAGATGCCTTGGACAAGTCGTGGATAACAGCAGATTTTGCTTTTTCATAAAGGGATGGTGTTATTTTCTGGCTGAAGTGGGCACGAGAAGGAACTTCATGGCTCAGTTACGCTCAGCATGTGTTTAAACCTGGTGTTTTCAACAACTGAATATGGCTTTAGATCTGCTGCTATAGAAACACCAATGGCATTTGTTATTGCTTTAGCTCGTTCTGAAGAGCCCAGGAGAGGCTGTTTAAATGCCGCTGTAAGCTGTGCTTGCACCGTGCTAGTTTTTTTTTCCAGATGTGTTAACAAGCTTGACGTACTGCCTAAAGCATACCCGATCTCTACTAAACAATGCCGGCACACTGCTTTAGTCTTATCCACTTGCCTTTGTTCATTTACGTATTTCACCGGGAAGCCGAAGTGTGCCCAGACAGGAGACTTGCACAACGAAAGAGGGTCTTCTAGCTCTGGCTTCTCCTCCTTAGCATTATCGCTAGCCTTGACGTTTGTTAGCCAGAGGCGGGGCTGCACTGTGTTTGTTTATGGAGTAGACATGTGTGGCTAATGGCTCAACGTAAATGGTAAATGGCATTCACTTATATAGCGCTTTTATTCTCATCTCTAGATGACCAAAGCGCTTTACCAAAGCGCTTTACAGATCCTGCTATCCACCCATTCACACACACATTCACACACTGATGGCGGCATGCTACCTAACATGTTGCTTCCAGACCCACCAGGAACAATTGGGGGTGAAGTGTCTTGCCCAGGGACACAACGGCAGGATATCCGGGGAGAGCAGGATTCGAACCGCTAACCATGTGGTTATTGGACAACCTGCTCTACCTCCTGAGTCACTGCCGCCAGGTAGTTAGACTTCCTGTCCCTCACTCAGTATGATCTGTGTGGGAACTTGGTACTTCTCTGTACCGTACCGGAAGTGCTGTACCGAAAAATCTGAATACAGATACATGTACCGTTACACCCCTAGTGTTTTGTGATTATGACCATTGATTATCACAGAAATAATAAAAACTCATGGCCAAATTTACAAATGGCGGTTTTGAATCTTGTGAAGACATTGCTCTCATCCACTGATGTCACGCCCTGGCCAATCAGTGGCCTGCAATCTGTTGACATCACATTTTCAGCTCCACTCAGCATGGTTGGAACCTCACTTGAGTAGGTACCAAAATAGTACCGAAAACCCCACAAACCAAGTAGAATCAAGGCGAGTTGGGCTGAGTAGGTGCTAATGGAAAAGGGCCATTTGTGTTCACTGAACTTCAGCAGAAATGAGGTGACGTTTTATGACACCATCTTACCTTATAAAGATGTACTTTATTGATCCCAAACTGGGAAATTACAACCAGAACACCGTGATCTAAGTATTAATTAAATATAACCAGAAAACCATGTAACGAGGCAATGTTTTATAACATCATTTTACCTTGTAGAGATGATTAAATAGAACCAGAAAGCATGGTCCAAGTATTAATTTTACTGCTGGAACTTGGGACAGAAATACCTGAAGACTGACATAAAACCTCAAATGGAGCTGCTGACCTGACGGTAATGGTCAGGCGTCAGGGAAGAGGGGGTATGAATAAACTCAGGAGAACCAGGAATTAATGGATTTCCTGGAGGGAAGATTAGAGGTCAGTGCAGATCAGTGATTACAGGAGGGGATATGTGAGGAAGACCCAGAGAAACCTGAACGTACAGTGGGGTAAAAAAGTATTTAGTCAGCCACCAATTGTGCAAGTTCTCCCACTTAAAAGATGAGAGAGGTCTCCAATTTTCATCATAGGTATACTTCAACTATGAGAAACAAAATAAGAAAAAAAATCCAGAAAATCACATTGAAGGATTTTTAATGAATTAATTGGTAAATTCCTCAGTAAAATAAGTATTTGGTCAATAACAAAAGTTCATCTCAATACTTTGTTATATACCCTTTGTTGGCAGTGACAGAGGTCAAACGTTTTCTGTAAGTTTTCACAAGGTTTTCACACACTGGTATTTTGGCCCATTCCTCCATGCAGATCTCCTCTAGAGCAGTAATGTTTTGGGGCTGTCGCTGGACAACACAGACTTTCAACTCCCTCCAGATATTTTCTATGGGGTTGAGATCTGGAGACTGGCTAGGCCACTCCAGGACCTTGAAATGCTTCTTACGAAGCCACTCCTTCGTTGCCCGGGCGGTGTGTTTGGGGTCATTGTCATGCTGAAAGACCCAGCCACGTTTCATCTTCAATGCCCTTGCTGATGGAAGGAGGTTTTCACTCAAAATCTCACGATACATGGCCCCATTCATTCTTTCCTTTACACTGATCAATTGTCCTGGTCCTTTTGCAGAAAAACAGCCCCAAAGTATGATGTTTCCACCCCCATGCTTCACAGTAGGTATGGTGTTCTTTCTCCTCCAAACACGACAAGTGGAGTTTTTACCAAAAAGTTCTATTTTGGTTTCATCTGACCATATGACATTCTCCCAGTCCTCTTCTGGATCATCCAAATGCTCTCTAGCAAACTTCAGACGGGCCTGGACATGTATTGGCTTAAGCAGGGGGACACGTCTGGCACTGCAGGATTTGAGTCCCTGGCGGCGTAGTGTGTTTCTGATGTAGCCTTTGTTACTTTGGTCCCAGCTCTCTGCAGGTCATTCACTAGGTCCCCCATGTGGTTCTGGGATTTTTGCTCACCGTTCTCGTGATCATTTTGACCCCACAGGGTGAGATCTTGCATGGAGCCCCAGATCGAGGGAGATTATCAGTGGTCTTGTATGTCTTCCATTTTCTAATAATTGCTCCCACAGTTGATTTCTTCACACCAAGCTGCTTACCTATTGCAGATTCAGTCTTCCCAGCCTGGTGGAGGTCTACAATTTTGTTTCTGGTGTCCTTTGACAGCTCTTTGGTCTTGGCCATAGTGGAGTTTGGAGTCTGACTGTTTGAGGTTGTGGACAGGTGTCTTTTATACTGATAACAAGTTCAAACAGGTGCCATTAATACAGGTAACGAATGGAGGACAGAGGAGCCTCTTAAAGAAGAAGTTACAGGTCTGTGAGAGCCAGAAATCTTGCTTGTTTGTAGGTGACCAAATATTTATTTTACTGAGGAATTTACCAATTAATTCATTAAAAATCCTTCAATGTGATTTTCTGGATTTTTTTTTCTCATTTTGTCTCTCATAGTTGAGGTATACCTATGATAAAACTTGGAGACCTCTCTCATCTTTTAAGTGGGAGAACTTGCACAATTGGTGGCTGACTAAATACTTTTTTGCCCCACTGTATAAATGATTATAAATCTATAAAGTAACTCTGCAGAAGACTGACTGAATGATGAAAAATATCAATAATATGTCATTTTTAACTTTACGGAGCAGTAGATGTTAAAACAACAGACGGTTTCTCTGAGACATACTCTCTCTTGCGCTCTCTCTCTGAATGGATGTGGTGGTGAGTGCGAGTTGGGAGCGTGTGACAGCGTGAGTGAGTTGTCTCAAACGTTTCTCTATCTTTTTGTGTTTATGGTGTTTTTTGTTCAATAATCTTTCATTGTTTTCTGTAGCTGGGGTAGGGTAGGTGTTCTGGGAGGAGGTTTTCTGCTGCCAGCTTTGCTGGTTAGCATGGTTTTGTAGCGAGGCTCCGGGTTCAAGAAGCTGACACGCCGACATGCTGTCAGACTACCTCCGGCTGTCAGCTGTTCAGTGGAAGATTGTAATCTGGCTGTCGGGGAGTTGGTTGGCTATGAAAGCATCAGGTCGGCTTCCACACTTGTTCCCGTACTTTCTCTGGTAAATCCCACAAAAAGAATCACGATATCAAATGTTCCACTGTTTTTAAAGAATGAGCTGCTGGAGAAGGAGCTGTCAAGATACGGGCAGCTTTTGTCCCCCATTAAACACATCCCTCTCGGTTGTAAGTCCCCGCATTTGAAGCATGTCATGTCTTTTAAATGACAGGTGTTAGTGATTTTAAAGATGCCACTGGTGTGTTTTTAAACTCTGAACACATTAACATTTGTGACTCTTCTGGTAAAAAGATGTATGGACTCTTGGTGAAACTGCTAAATGTGAATAAATTAAAAGGTTTAGCTGATGCACCATGGAGGAAACACCTGGGTTTGGCTTCAGAGGTGAGGCCTGCCTGGAGAGCACTCTATAAACTACCATTAACTAAGAAGGTTGGAGACCTGCAGTGGCGAGTTTTACATGGTGCTGTGGCTGTAAATGCTTTTATCTCTATTTTAAACCCAAATGTTGTTGAGGTTTGTCTATTTTGTCCTCAGAAAGAGACTGTGTTCCATTGTTTTCTGGACTGTAGCAGACTGCAATTGTTTATTTTTTGGGGAAGCTGTTTCATCTGTTTGGAGAAGTCTTTTCCCTGCAGAGTTTTATTTTGGGGTTTCCATATAGACAGAGAAGCAAGAAAAAAGTACTGTTAAATTTCATCCTGGATCAGGCTAAAATGGCCATTTATGTTAGTAGAGAAAGAAAAGTGGAACAAATGCTGGATTGTAATGTAAAAGACATGCTGGTAAACATGATCAGGACTCGATTAATGATTGATGATTTTTTTTTTTTTTTTTTTTTTTTTTTTGTACTTCCGGCGCCACACGAGTCAGCTGCCCTTTGCAACAGCGGCTCGATTCCAAGTCTTTTTTTCCCTCCCTCTCTCTTTTTGATCCGGTTTTTTTCACTCCATTTATATCACGGACACACAGATCGTCCCAAATGTCTCCTGAGCCGGTGGACGGAGCCACTGTTTATAGCAGGAGTCGATACAGCAGGGAAGAGATGCTAGCATTCAACCGCCACCCGGCGCTAACGGAAAAACTCGACATACCGAGAGAACTGAGGCAAAAACGCCGCGGCTGCCGGGCTGGAGTAAGGCGGAGGACAAAAAATATAAGGTACAGACCCTCGCTTCCATCTATTGTCATGGGAAATGTACGATCGTTACTGGGAAAGGTAGATGAGCTAGCGGCTATCTGCCGCTACGATAGCACATACCGGGAGTGCTCTCTCCTTTTGTTTTCTGAGACGTGGCTAACTGAACTAGCAGCAGATGCTAACATTGAGCTGGAGGGTTTCCACATGATACGGGCAGACCGAACACCAGACAGTGGCAAAGCAAGGGGCGGTGGAGTGATAATGTATGTTAACAACAACTGGTGCAGACCGGGACATATCACTGTTAAACAACGTCACTGCAGCAAAGACATTGAGTTGCTAGCTGTTAGCATGCGGCCTACGTATCTCCCGAGAGAATACTCGCACGTGATCTGCATTGTTGTTTATGCAAATCCGACGGCAAACGCTGGGACAGCGCGTGACGTCATCCATTCAGTAACCAGCAGGCTGCAGACAGAACACCCAGATGCTCTTCTCCTCATCTCAGGCGACTTCAACCATGTTTCACTAGAGACAATAAAACACTGGACTTATTCTACGCAAACACTAAGGAGGCGTACACCTCATCACAACTCCCCCCACTCGGGAGATCGGATCACAACTTGGTTCATCTCCGGCCGGTGTACAAACCCCTAGTGCACAGACAACCTCCGGCCATGCACACAGTGAAGTTATGGTCTGAGGAGTCAATGGACACTCTAAAGGGCTGTTTTGAAGCCACCGCCTGGAAGCAGCTCTGCGATCCACATGGTGAGGACATCGATGGCCTCACTCACACCTTCACGGGCTACCTCAGCTTCTGTGTGGACAAATCCGTTCCCACCAAGACCATACGGTGTTGCTCAAACAACAAACCCTGGATCAACCCTGAGATAAAAACACTTCTGAGAGAGAAGAAGAGGATCTTCAGGTCGGGGAATAGGGAGATGCTGAAGTCCGTACAGAGGGAGCTGAGGAGAAAGATCAGAGAAGGCAAGGACAGCTTCAGGAAGAAGATGGAGGACAAGCTGCAACAGAGTGACATCAGCGGGGTCTGGAGAAACCTCAAAACCATCTCTGGGCTCCAGAATACCTCCCCCCAGGCCACGGGGGGCAGGGAGTGGGCGAACAATCTGAATCTGTTTTTCAATAGGTTTGACCAACCGCCCTCCCCCCTGACTGCACAACAACCACTGCTGCCTCTAAAGACATCAAGTCCTGCTGCCCACTCCCCACTCCACCAACACCCCCCCACTCCCAACACACAGCCCCCCATCCTGACCCTGACCAAGACCCAGGTGAGGACGGAGCTGAGGAAGATCAAGGCGAGGAAGGCGACGGGACTAGACGGCATCAGCGCAAAGCTCCTCAAGTCCTGTGCAGACCAGCTGTGTGGGATTGTGGCGTACATCTTCAACCTGAGCCTGAAGCTGGGGAGGGTACCACAGCTGTGGAAAACATCTTGTGTGGTACCTGTACCAAAAACTTCCCACCCCAAAGACCTGAACAGCTACAGACCGGTGGCCTTGACGTCCCACTTGATGAAGACCCTGGAGAGACTGCTCCTTGCTCATCTCCGCCCCCTGGTGGAACCAGCGATGGATCCACTCCAGTTCGCCTACCTGCATGGCATTGGGGTGGAGGATGCGGTGATTTTCCTCCTTCACCGTTCTCTGTCCCACCTGGAGAAGCCCGGGAATGTGGTGAGGATCATGTTCTTTGACTTCTCCAGTGCTTTCAACACCATCCAACCGATGATCCTGAAGGACAAGCTGCTGCGCGCAGGGGTGGACCAGCACCTGTCATCATGGATCCTGGACTACCTCACGAACCGGCCTCAGTTTGTGAGAACCCGGGACTGTGTGTCCGACACGATCATCGGTAGCACGGGGGCCCCCCAGGGAACGGTGTTGGCTCCCTTCCTGTTCACTCTTTGTACTGCGGACTTCTCACACAACACAACACACTGCCATATACAGAAGTTCTCTGATGACTCTGCGATCGTTGGCCTCATCTCCAATGGAGATGAAGCTGAGTACAGAGGGCTTATCCAGGACTTCGTGGACTGGTGCCATCGGAACTGCCTCCAGATCAACGCGAGGAAAACTAAGGAGCTGGTGGTGGACTGCCGCAGGCAAGGACAACCCCTCACAGCACCAGTAAATATACAGGGAACAGACATTGAGATGGTGACAGCCTATAAGTACCTGGGTGTTCATCTGAACAATAAACTAGACTGGTCACACAATACTGACGCACTCTACAAGAAGGGACAGCGCAGGCTGTTCCTCCTGAGGAGACTCAGGTCTTTTGGGTGTACAAGGGGCGCTACTGAAAACATTCTATGACACGGTGGTGGCATCAGCCATCACTTTTGGAGTGGTCTGCTGGGGCAGTGGCATTACTGCAGCCGATAGGAAGAGACTGAACAAACTGATCAAGAAAGCTAGCTCTGTCCTGGGGCAGCGCCTTGACCCGGTGGAGGAGAAAGGAGAGAGAAGGACGGTGGCTAAACTGTCATCTCTGCTGGAGTCCAAGTTCCACCCTATGCAGGACATACTGAATGCACTGAGGAGCTCATTTAGCAGCAGACTACATCATCCCAGGTGCACAACCGAGAGGTTTCGCAGGTCCTTCTTACCAACGGCTGTCAGACTGTACAACCTAAGCAGGGCTGCTCACAGAGATTGCAAAAAAGACGTAACAACCTAATAGTTTTTGAATGCAAAAGATGCAATAGACTTACACAATGGTCCCCTCCGGCATACAACTAGGAAAATACCGGTCGCTATGGAGGGTGAGAATATGTATGGGCACATAATCATACCATGTAGGATAACTAAATAGACGGTTATGCTGTTTCATCCCATCTAGCAACAATGCTCTGCACTGTGTGTGTTTATATATTTACATATTTATTCCATCTAGCTACAATGCTCTGCACTGGGTGTGTTTATATTTATATATCTATATATTTATTCCATCTAGCTACAATGCTCCGCACTGTGTTTTTATATATCTACATATTATTCCATCTAGCTACATTGCTCCGCACTGTGTGTGTTTATATACTTGCATATTTATTCCACCTAGCTGCAATGCTCCGTACTGTGGGTGTTTATATATTTACATATTTATTCCATCTAGCTACAATGCTCTGCACTGTGTGTTCATATATTCATATATTTATTCCATCCAGCTACAATGCTCTGCACTGTGTGTCTGTGTGTGTGTGTGTGTATATATATATTTTATAGTAATATGTACATATGTATATTAGCTGCTCTTGCTTGCTTGTTTTTTTTTTTTTGTTTTTTTTTTTTCTTGCCTTCTGATTGTTGCTCTGAGTGTTGCTATCCCTGTGCTGTTGCAATCCTGGAATTTCCCCGTTGTGGGACTAATAAAGGCTTATCTTATCTTATCTTATCGGCAGTGGAGATAGTGAGGGGCAGGCTGCTTCTTGTTAGGGCCGAAATAGGGGATTCTGTGTTTTGCCTGGTAAATGTTTACGCGCCAAACCACGGGGCTGAAAGGGTTGTCTTTTTCAATATACTGACTACTGAATTGCAGCGCTATCACCAAGAACAACTTGTTGTTGCTGGTGATTTCAACTGTACCTTGGACTTCACTGTAGATCGCACTAATGCAGAACCTCATCTGCAGTCTTCTAGAATCTTGGAAAATTTCACTGTGCAGTTCGACTTAGTGGACACGTGGAGGTCTAAAAATGCAAATGTGAGACAGTATACCCGGGTCAGGGTCACTGACGGTGTTGTCAGTGCTGCTAGATTAGACAGGATATATGTTTGTAGAACCTTTAGCCCCGGACTCCTTCATAGTAACATAAGTCCCGTCGGTTTCACGGATCATCACCTGGCTACTGCGGTGTTACTGAACTCACCAGGGAAACGGGCAAAATCTTATTGGCACTTCAATAACAAGCTCCTTCAGGACAACGCCTTTTGTCAGTATTTTGTGTGCTTCTGGGAACACTGGAGGACCACAAAGGCTCGTTTTAGTTCCCTCGAACAGTGGTGGGACGTTGGCAAAGTGCAAATTTGCCTTTTTTGTCAACGGTATGCTGCGAACTCAACTGCCATCATCAAGGCCAAGGTCAGTGAACTCAAGGACGCTGTCAAGAGGCTGGAGGCCAGCTTGGTTATGGGTCAGGATTCTACCGCTGGTCCTTTGCTGCAGGAGAAGAGATCGGCCCTGCGCACATTCATGCAGGGAAGAGTGGAGGGGGCGCTAGTGAGGTCACGCTTCACTCGCCTGCAGGACATGGATGCACCAACGTCCTTCTTCTTCAATTTGGAGAAGTCTACTGCGAAAAAGAAGTTGATGGCTTGCTTGACACTCCCAGATGGTTGGCTGACTACCAACACATCCGAGATGCGGCGCCATGCAGTGGATTACTACGGGGCCCTGTTTGCTGCGGGAACGTGTTGCAAAGAATCTCAAGCTCAGCTCTTCGAAGCCCTTCCGGTGCTCGGCCCAGAGGACAGGGCCGCTCTGGACTGTGCCCTGACTTTGGATGAGTTAACTGTGGCTGTAAATCAGATGGCTCCGGGACGCGCACCTGGACTTGATGGCCTTTCTTCAGAATTTTTTAAGCATTTTTGGAATATTATTGGATCAGACTTCTATGACGTTCTGACTGCCTGTTACAGAAAGGGAACATTACCTGTCTCCTGCCGCCGTGCAGTGCTGTCTCTGTTGCCTAAGCAGGGGGACTTGGCCCTGCTGAAAAACTGGAGGCCCGTGGCTCTTCTTTGCACGGACTACAAGGTGCTTTCTAAAGCCCTGGCAAACAGACTGAACACTGTCTTGGGTTTGATCGTGGATAAGGATCAAACATATTGTATTCCTGACCGAAACATTATGGACAATGTTTTCCTCATACGTGACGTTCTCCAGCTCAGTAAATGCCATGACTTACAGTTCGGGATTGTGTCTTTGGACCAAGAAAAGGCTTTTGATAGGGTTGACCATTCCTATTTGTTTTCCACCCTGAGGGGGTTTGGTTTTGGCAATGTGTTTTTGAGGTGGGTCAATCTGCTATATACTGGAGCTGAGTGTTTGGTGAAGGTGGGGGCAGGCCTGAGTCTGCCAATCCCTGTACACCGGGGAATACGCCAGGGGTGTCCACTCTCGGGTCAGCTGTACAGCTTGGCTGTTGAGCCTTTGCTGTGCAGGTTGCGCACTCGGCTGGGTGGTCTGGTTCTGCCGGGGCCATCAAGCTGTTGCTGCCCGATCGTCTTGTCTGCTTATGCGGATGATGTTAACGTTTTCATCACCTCCCACGGGGATGTGCAGCGTCTGGTGGACACTTTGTCAGTTTATGAAAGGGCATCTTCTGCACGGGTGAATTGGGCCAAGAGTGAGGGTCTGTTGGTGGGCCACTGGTCGCGTCAAGGCGTCCCTCGCCTACCCGGCGGTCTTCAGTGGGGGACGGCCGGTCTCAAAGTGTTGGGGGGTTTTCTGGGTTCGGAGGCTTTTCAACGAAAGAACTGGGAGGGTGTTAAGGATAAGGTGTGTGCTCGCTTTTCTAAATGGAAATGGTTGCTACCACAGCTGTCATATAGGGGCAGGGTTCTGGTTGCAAATAATCTGGTCGCCTCGGCTCTTTGGCATAGGCTGGTGGCTTTGACACCGCCCAGGAGCCTCGTGGAGGAGATTCAGAAGATCATCGTGGACTTCTTTTGGTCTATCTGCTTTTTACACGTCCGTCTTGCATGCATGGCGAGTCTTCACCGTGGCCCGCTTCCATGACGAGACACCGGGCATGTGGCTGTTCGAGGAACCACTGTTTTTCAATTGATTCATCGACGCTGAGGTGCTGCAGTCTGTCAGTCTGCGGACTTGTTTGCGAGAGGCAAGCTGTACCAAGCTTGGTCATCTTATGAAGATGTCGACCACGTCGATGGATACGCTGAGGCGGAGTGCCAACATTACATCTGTCAGACTGCTGCAAAGGGTGGTGGGGGACGTGTGCGCCGCCCTGCCACAACTGCTTCGAGTGTTGGCGACAAACCGCACTCTTTCCAATCAATGGGATGACGACACTGTGTCCACTTTTCCTGCAATTTCCATAACTCCAGCTGTGGGGGAGTGGCAGGGAGGAGAGGATCACCTGCTGACCTTCAGAATTCCTCGCCTGGGCAAGTTCCCGTTTGTCGGGACAAGGGCGGTGTATCACATCTGTGTGAAGGTTCTGAATCTGCGCTCTCTGATGGATGTCACGGAATCGAGGTGGGCGGGTTTTTCGGGGCCAGAGGTCTCCCCGAAAGGCAGCTGGCGGTGCATGTACAAGCTACCTATTGAGAACCGGACAGCAGATCTCCAGTGGAGGATTGTGCATGGGGCAATAGCTACGAATAAATACAGAGTTCGCCTTGATCCGACTGTGGGGGGGGGGATGTTTGTTTTGTTCCCAAGTTGAGACCCTGGAGCATTTGTTTGTCCAATGTTTTCGTTTATCTGGACTTTTTGATATTTTGCGCGAGTGGTTTCAGGCTTTGGGTGAACGTTTCTCTTTTGGTCTGTTCATTTACGGTCCAAAGTATAAAGTGGCAAGGAAGGCTGCCCACACTTTGATGAACTTCCTATCTGGTACTGCTAAACTTGCCATCTGGCTGACGAGGAAAAATCGGGCTAGCAACGCTGGCCATGTGGATCCTGTGTCTGCTTTCAAGGTCTTGTTGAAAGTCAGACTACAGGTGGAGTTCTCTTACTATCAAATGGTGGACAATTTGGAGGCATTCATCAATAGATGGACTGTAGGGAACGTTTTGTGTTCTGTGGGTCAGGGGGATGAGTTATGTTTGCACTTTTGAGATGTGACACACTTGGGCCAGTGATATTGGTCTTTTTGCATTCTTGAAATGTACAATAAAGCCTTTTTTAAAAGTCAAAGTCTCTCTCTCTCTCTCTCTCTCTCTCTCTCTCAGGAATCCTCTCTCGCCCAGATCCTGATTCTGGCAGCAGAAATGGAGACGCTCGTTAATTTGGTTCTGCAGTGGAAGATGGTCAATGGCAGCAGTCATGTGACCTCTGAACCCAACCTTCATCATCACCATGACAGCAGTGATGTGACCTCTGAATCCTGACCATCATCATCACCATGGCAACAGTTATGTGACCTCTGAACCCCAACCTTCATCATCACCATGGCAGCAGTCATCTGAGCTCTGGATCCTGTTCTTTTCAGCGTATGCTTCATTCTCCCTCCTCCAGACATACTGCTGATCCATAGGCCTGAAAAGTTGGCTCCAATTTGTTGAAAACTGTATAAATAAGCCAAGGAGGTTTTGAGATTCTGTTCTGTGGAGCGATGAAACCAAACTGGAACTTTTCAGGCCGATGGATCAGCGGTATGTCTGAAGCTCCTTCAGTCCAGTGTTCCGTCTGTGAGGACGACCAGGTCCTGGCAGATGTATAAATCTCTGATAATTAGTGTTCCTGACATTTTAATACTGATTTAACTGAACTCTTTTCAGTCATTTGGACTTTTCTGGATTGTCCCCAGACCTCTTCATACTGTTTCTGTAACTGGGAACACTGATTACTGACTTAACCTTCCAGACACTGGTGCCTTTATACTACAATCACTCCCTCAGCTGATCTGTAGTTCAGTAATTATCAGACTAGCAGAACAAACTGACTGATGGTCTGTTAAATTTGGAAATCTGTTTAACTTTGACATTGACGTTTTTTATAAACCAAGATGTTATTGGTTGTGATTCCATTTATAAAAGTCAAAAGTGGTGAATTTTCTGCGTAGAGGACATACTAATTAGTGAAATATCTGCCGACAAACTTCATCTGGTCTAAATTAATCATTTTAGGATGAAATGAATAGATTTTTTCTTTCTTTAACGAGGGGTAGTTCTTCTGAAAACATGATTACTGTAAATTGTTTTATAGTTAATAAATGTGTTTTAGTTGATTTTCACTGTCCCGTTTTATAATAAACTTCCATCATCTGAACCACAGACTATAAATGAACGCATCCATCATCTTCAGGTTTCTTTCCTTTAATGAAGTTTTTTAATAAAATGTTTTAGAACTAAAGAATTTGTGGTGGTGCTTTTTTTTTAAGAGGCTGAACTTGAAAATAATTCTAAAGAGTAGTGGCCACTTTAATAGGTACAGCACACTGTTACTGGGTGGGATCCTCGTTTCCTTCAGAACTACATTAGTTCCAACAAAATTGTTTTTTTTTTTGTGGCTTTTAATATGAAATTAAAGCTGGAAGCAGCAATAAATGAGCCCCCACGTCCACGCTAGACCTCGGCCTCAGCACGTAACTACCCAGGCTCCATCCATCCTTCTCCGACTCCCTCCCTCCCGCTCTTTGTTCATCCATACCGCTATCCACCAGTCCGTCCATCTGTCCATACCGCCATCCATCATCAGTCTGACCATCTGTGCGTTGCAGGATAGGGCCTTGGCAGAGGAATGAGCTTGTGGATTACCTCAAAAATCTAATAAGTTTATACATAGCCTAAAGGCCACTTATGGTGAAGATTTCACCAGAAAATTTGTTTGAATTTAGACAAGGTATTCCATCATTATAATTTTTTTTTTTTTTTTTTTACCTAAGGGGCGCTATAGCTACAGTATATGTGGTATAGTCATAGAAATCTGTTCTAGGTAGGGCACCTATCTTATATATTAAGTTTGGCTCCACTTGGACCATTTATAATGTAACATCGGGGCTGTGATAAGGGAGCAGGAGTCTTCTGGCATGCTTGCGCCGCGAAGGATTCAAATACTGTATCTGTGTGTTCTAAGCATTGTTTGTGTGTACCATTATACCTGTGTAATAAGACCGGTTGTGATAGCGTTTCCCTATATGTGCCAAATCATGTCTGTGCCACCATGAGCGAAACAAGGGCCTGTGTAAATGACCTCCCCTTCGTTCTGTGCTGTGTGTGTGTATAAAGAAAGCCTGTTTCGTCAAAGCCATCTCTCCTTATTGTGTGAACCCTTGCAACGTCACACTGGTGTCAGGAGTGGGATCACGGAGAAGATGGAAGCCAGAATTGGGACGGAGATCCAGCAGCTCGAGCGGCTCATTGCTCAGCTGGAGATGGACAACAGAGCCGACACACCGACCCCCGGAGCTGCTCGCCGGGAAGAATGGAGCAGCGGACCTGACGGGGCCAGCATTCCCCACCTTCTGCCTTTCTCAAGGCAGAGCGAGCCAAGCAGAACAAACCGGCCCCACTTCCCATTCTTTTCAGGGCAGGACGGGCCGGCAATTCCACTGCGACCAGGGGTGGTGATCGACCAAGAGGCGACAGTCCCACCAATCCGCCAACGGGTCAAACTCCCCCGCTTTGGCGGCAAAACCCTGCTGGACGACTATCTGGTCCAGGTTGAGCTGGCTGCTGTGCTGAATGGCTGGACACCCAAAGAGACCGCCGTGCAGGTCGCGCTGGCCCTGGAGGGCGGGGCTCTCTGCACGCTGTCTGACCTCCGGCCTGAAGAATGTCACAGTTGGCCAGCACTACAAGGAGCGCTCCGGAGGTAGTTTTGAAGAGCAGCCAACGCTGAGCATGCCCAGGAACAGCTGGCCAACCGCTGGCGAGGCAGCTGAGAGAGCCTGGAGGCCTACACAGCGGCCATATGGCTGCTGACGCGGCGTGACTACCCAGATTTCGAGCCGGGGGTGGTGGAGAAGCTCATCCTCCAGTACTTCATCCGGGGACTCTGCCCGGCCTGGATCCAGGACCACATCCGGATTCACGCCGCGAACAGCTGGGAGACGGCTGTGGCAGAAGCGAAGCAGGTGGGACCATTGATGGATTGTGCAGCTGATGTGTCGTCGCCGAGGCAGAGAGCTTTCCAGGCCACAGCTGAGAGCAAGGAGGAGGAGGAGGAACTGCGCTGGACCACAGCGGCACGACCAGTGAGAAAATGACAACGGCGCGAGGAAGGGTGCTTCCACTGCGGGGAGCCAGGACACATTGCGCGGTCCTGCCCGGCACCCACCCCACGACAAACTGCCCCCTTGCCGACTTTAAACTAGAGCGAGGTGGTATGGACGGGGACCTGCCGCTTCCCACAGACATTTTTTTTTTCCCCGATGAACTGTCACCACGTTTGGGGTGAATTGAACACTCGCTAGGGATGTACCTACAGTGCAGCTTGGATCCGGGCCTTGATCGACACCGGCTCTACCATCTCCCTGGTCCGACCCGGAGTGCTGCCCAGTACAGATGAGGCAGAACCGCAGGGGTGGGAACCCACCGGGCGCTGCATCACCACAGCCACCGGTGAGCGTGCCAGACTGGGAGGGCGGAGAGTTCTTGTGGTGGGGGTGGCCGGCCAGAATACAAACTGCCCGTTCTGGCTGGCTGGCATTCAAGATCCCTGCATTATTGGACTTGATCTGCTGGTAGCATGGGGCGCAACTATTGATGCCGCCAGATCGTCTCTCCTGCTGGGGGCTCGGACCATCATGCTCTGCAGTGGGACCCACAGGAGGAACCCGGGGGCCTGCGTGATCAAGGGGCTGCCAGAACGGACTGAACCGGGCGGGTCGCCACCAGAACTGAACACAGTAGCACCACCAGCACGAGCAGAGGGAGTGCAATCCCCGACAGAGAAAGCAGGGGTGGGGAGGGGGGGCAAAACGGAGCAGGTTAGTGTGTCAGCAGAAACACAGCAGGCGGTCGAGGAATTGTTTCAGCAGAGCTGCAGCGGACTAGAATCGGGACAGAGACGCCAGCTGCAGGAGCTGTTGAACTGCCAAGGATGAGGAGTGCACCCGAACCAGCTTGGTGCAGCACCAGATCGACACTGGTGAGACCAGGCCATTCTGGCTCCACCCTGCCATCTGCCTTTTTCAAGTCGGGTGGCAGCAGAACAAAAATATGGGAAATGCTGGAGGCTGATGTTATTGAGCCCTCCAGCAGCCCCTGGGTGGTGCCGGTGGTTCTGGTTAAGAAGGATTGTTCGTGGCAGTTCTGTGTGGATTACCGGCACCTGAATGACATCACCCGCAAGGATTCCTACCCTCTGCCCCGCATCAATGACGCACTGGATTACATCACCGGCTCCAGCTGGTTTAGCTCGCTGGACCTCTGCAGTGGCTATTGGCAGGTAGAGCTGTTACCAGAGGCCCGCCAGAAAATAGCCTTCTCCATCTGGCAGGGACTGTGGCAATTCAAGGTGATGCTGTCTGAACTTTGCAACACCCCAGCCACCTTTGAATGTCTGACGGAGCGAGTGTTGGTTCACATGGCCCGGAGCCGCTGCATTGTTTACCTGGATGACCTGCTGGTTCACACAGCTGACTTTGATGGTGCCCTGTCCAACCTCCGGGAAGTATTAGACACCATCCGACAGGCCGGGCTGCGGCTGCACCCACAGAAATGCCACTTATTTTGGTGAGAAACCACCTTCCTGGGCCATGTCATCAGTGCAGCGGGACTCGTCACCAATCCAGAGAAAGTGGCGGCAGTGATAAACTGGCCAGTGCCGCGGGACGTGGGAGAGTTACAGAGTTTTCTTGGACTGGCCTCCTGTTATAGGAGGTTTGTGAAGGATTTCGCCACCATCGCCAGCCCGCTGCACCAGCTGACACAGAAGGGCTGCATGTTTGAGTGGAGTGAGAACTGTGCTGCTGCTTTTTCCCTGCTTTGCTCGGCGCTCTTCGGAGCCCCCGTGCGGCAGTATCCCAACCCGAACCGCCCTTTCATTGTGGACACAGACACCAGCAACCAGGGCATCGGGGTGGTGTTATCCCAGGAGGGAGAACACGGAGACCAGGCAGTTGCTTTTTTCAGCCACCCTCTCAGCAGAGTCGAAAGGAATTATTGTGTTACTCGCCGAGAGCTGTTGGCTGTCATCCAGGGGCTTCATCATTTTCACCCGTATGTGTACGGGGGTAGGTTTCAGCTCAGGACGGATCATGCTTGCCTGACCTGGCTACTGAATTTTAAAGAGCTGGATGGACAGTTGGCGAGATGGCTGGAGGCAATGCAGGATTATGATTTTCAGATTGTGCATCGGGCAGGCCGCCTCCATGCCAACGCTGACGCGCTGTCTCAGCATCCCTGTGCTGTGGAGGACTGTCGGTATGGTCAGCGGGCAGAGGACCAAGACCAAGCCGTCCCACGGGCTGCTGCTCTCCAGACCACTATGAGCAGGAATAACACAGCAGTGCACAGCTCCTCCTCGGATAATCAGTCAGCTATCCCCAGTGATGACATCACAGAGGCTCTCAACGCGCAGCAGCTGCAGAGCGAGGAGGATCGAGATCCAGTCATCTCCCGGGTTCGGTAGTGGCGGGACGCGGACCAGCAGCCCACCTGGGAGGCTGTGTCCGTGCTGGACCTAGAGACCAAGGCCCTACATTCCCAGTGGACCAATCTCCGCTGTCACGAGGGTGTTGTGTATCGGCAGTGGCAGGCTCCAGCTGGGCAGCGTCACGTCTGGCAGCTCCTGGTTCCCCGGCGGCTCTGCCCCAACGTGCTCCAGTTGGTCCATGGGGCAGTGGGGGTGGGCCACTTTGGGGTGACGAAGACTCTGCAGCATCTTTGGGCCCGATTCTACTGGCCCGGATGTCACCAGGACGTAGAGCTCCATGTCCACTGCTGCAATACCTGCACGGCTCAGAAATGGCCAACTCAACAATCCCATGCCCCCTTGCAGCAGTACTGGGTGGGAGCACCCATGGAGAGGGTAGAAGTGGACATTCTGGGCCCTTTCCCGCCCACGGATCGGGGGAACCGCTACGTGCTGGTTGCAATGGATTACTTCACCAAATGGCCAGAGGCTTATGTGGTTCCTGATCAGAGCACCGCCACCACAGCATCAAAGCTGGTGGATGAGATGTTTTGTTGGTTTGGCGCACCAGAGGAGCTGCACAGCGATCAGGGATGGAACTTCAAGGCAGAGGTCTTCGGGGAGGTCTGCAGGTTGCTGGGCATCCGGAAGACCCAGACCACCCCGCTGCATTCACAGAGTGATGGCCTGGTCGAACGTTTCAATCGGACCCTAACCACCCAGCTCGCCATCCTAATGGACCAGCGACAGTGAGACTGGGACCAGCATCTGCCCTTTGTTCTGTGGGCGTACCGGACAGCAGCTCAGGAATCCACCCGGTGCACCCATGCAGCATTGATGTTTGGACACAACTCCGCACACCGGTGGATTTGGTGTTCGGCCCCCCTGGAACCGGACATGGAGGGCAAACCAGGGTTGGATTATTTGTTTTGCTTGAGAGAACATCTCCACACGGTGCACAAACTAGCTCGGGAGGCCCTGGCAGCGGCGGGGAGTCGGCAGAAGCAGGCAAACAACTCCCGCTGCCAGGGGAGGGACTTTGCACCAGGAGATTGAGTCTGGGTTTTCTGCCCGGAGCACAAAAAGGGACTGTTGCCAAAACTGGTGCGCCATTGGTTGGGACCGTGTGTGGTCCTACAGAGACTGTCTGATGTAGTGTACAGGGTGAGGCTGCAGAAAAGGAACTGGGTCGTGGTGCTTCACCGTGACCATCTCACCCCGTACCAGCCATCTGCCCTGCGTGTGGTCAAGCTGGAGGCTTCATCCTGACTGGATACCCCGGCCGAGGCACGAATGGACAATAACAGGCCTGTGTGTGCTGGTCGCCGACAACGGCGGCCACCCCGACACCTGGACGGATTTGTGTTGGACTTTTTAGTTGGACTTTATTATTCTGGGGACAGAAACCAGTCCGGGGGGGGACAGTGTAACATCGGGGCTGTGATAAGGGGGCGGGATTCTCCCGGCATGCTTTTGCCGCGGAGGATTCAAATACTGTATCAGTGTGTTCTAAGCGTTATTCATGTGTGCCATTATAACTGTGTAATAAGACCGGTTGTGATAGTGTTGTTTCCCTATATGTGCCAAATCATGTGTCTGTGCCACCATGAGCGAAACGAGGGCCTGTGTAAATGACCTCCCCTCCGTTCTGTGTTGTGAGTGTGTGTATAAATAAAGCCTGTTTCGTCAAAGTCACCTCTTCTTATTGTGTGAACCCTTCCAACATCACAATATGTGAGTTATTGACAACTTCCTGTCCATTAGCGATAGGGGGCGCTTTAGCTATGTATTGTGGAGGATGAAATCAGACGAGACAGTGAGCTGAGCAACACAGAACTTTATTCAACCTCCAACACAGAAAAACATGAACCCAGGGTCTCTAGGCGATCACCTTTATACATCTTTATTCCCGCCCCAAGACCAAGGGTGTGAGACATTAACATACAGTACACAAAACATGTATGAAACATTAACATACAGGACACAAAGCATCACATATTACATCTATCATCCCCCGACGGGCTCTGGTGTGACTCCTATCACAGCGGGGGGTGATGGCTCCTTTCTGTTACATCTAAAACCCCCTGGTGCCCTGGCGTGTCTTCCTGCTCCCCCTCCTCTCTTCATTCATTCCTCTTAGCCCTCCCCCTCCAGCGACCTCCAGTTTTGGGTGTCGTGCTTCCTATTATGTGCCCCCCCCCCCCAACACCCAGAAAGGGCCCTAACCCTTTGGTCCTTTGGGCTTGAGCCGGAGCCCATAGTGGCTGTAGTGGTGGACTGCCGGTATGGTCAAAGCGCCATCCTGGCGAGGTATGTAGGAGGAAACGTCGGTCTGTGGAGGGGGAGGGAATGGGGAGGGAACAGGGTTAGTTTTGTGAGCACAGTTCTCTGCAGGGGGAACACCAACTTGCAGGGCCACAGTAAGTGGGCGCCGGTGCTGGGGGGCTTAAGCCAACACCACCTGTTCATCTGCCATCACATAAGTAGGCTTAAGTCTGTCAATGCAGACGGTTCCCTTATGCCCCTCCAAGACTAACGCAAAGTGTTTTGCCCCAGTTTCCAGCTCTCTGAAGGGCCATCATACGGTGGACGCAGCGGGGTTCTGTGTGCATCGTGTCTGACAAAAATGAGCTTGGTGCTCTGTAAGCTCTTTGGAATGAAGGTGCGGGGAAAACAATGGTGCGCCGGGCCCGGCACGTTAGCAGCCCCTGTACTGTAAAAATATTGCATGGGTGGATCAGTCGTGGGTGCAAGGTTCTCCGGTAAAAATTCCCCGGGGATCTGCAACGGCTGAGCAAAAACGAATTCAGCCGGGGAGGCTGCTAGATCCTCCTTAGGCGTGGAGCGCAACCCCAAAAGAACCCAAGGCAGGCGGTCGACCCGATTTGCGTCCTTGAATGAGGCTCTGAGCACTGCTTTAAGCAACCTATGAAAGCGTTCACATAGTCTGTTAGCCTAAGGATTGTACACGGTGGTGTGGTGGATTTTGACACCCAGGCTATCGGCCATCACGGACCAGAGCTCCGAAAGGAATTGCGGACCCCGGTCGGAAGTGATGTCTGATGAGGATCTGAACCGTGCAACCCAAGCCAACAAAAACGCGTGAGTGACCTCAGTAGACATGGTGGAAACCAGCGGAACCACTTCAGGCCAACACGTGGTGTGATCCACAATTGTCAAAAGGTGCCTGAAACCTTGTGACGGCAGAAGGGGGCCCACCAAATCCACGTGGACATGGTCGAACCTCCTGGCTGGAATTTGAAAGGGGGCTTTGGTGTGTTTATGCACTTTGGCCCACTGGCACGCGACGCACACTGCAGCCCACTCTTTCACATCCCTGCGTAGACGAGGCCAGACAAATTTCACCCTCACCAGTTTAACCGAGGTGCTCATACTGGGATGTGAAAGGGACTGGATGGACTCAAAAGTGCTGTGGTGCCAAGAGCTCGGAACTACCGGACGGGGGCAGCCGGTGGAGACGTTGCAAAGCAAGGGGGGGGCACCCTTCTTGCACCACTCTCCTCTCCAGTTTTAACTCCGTAGGTGCGGACTGGAGCACGCAAATGTCTGCGTCCCCGGTTTGCTCTGCGGCAATAGCGGAGAAATCTATTCCCATATAGATCGGGGAGACTAATGCGCGTGACAGGCAGTCAGACATGACATTAAGCTTACTGGCTACGTGTTGAATGTCAGTAGTGAATTCCGAGATTGCGGCCAAATGCCGTTGCTGCCGAGCCGACCACGGTTCCGAGACTTTGGACATTGCGTACATTAGTGGTTTATGATCAACGAATGCGGTGAACTCGCGCCCCTCCAGCCAAAACTGGAAATGGCGCGTAGCCAAGTGGAGAGCCAACAACTCTCAGTCAAATGTGCTGTATTTGTATTCATTGTCGCACAAAGTACGGCTAAAAAACACAAGTGGCTGCCATGAACCGGAGACGTGCTGCTCCACCACTGCCTCTATCGCAACATCAGACGCGTCTGTGGTGAGCGCTATCCTTGCTGACGGGGTGGGGTGGGCTAGTAAAGCCATGTTACCGAGCGCTGTTTTGGCATTTGTGAAAGCCTGTACCGGCTCGGGGGTCCAGTCAATGTTTTCCGTAGGCTTTTTTTTTTAGTGCGCCATACAGCGGTTGCAGCAGCTGGGCTGCCCGGGGGAGGAAACGGTTGTAAAAACTGACCATTCCCAAAAATTCCTGTAGCGCCCTCACGGTCTGTGGACGCGGAAAGTCTGACACCGCGCACACTTTGTCTGGCAGCGGAATCACGCCCTCCAGCAAGATGCGGTGGCCCAAAAAATCAATCACCGGCATTCCAAACTGGCACTTTGCCGGGTTAACGATAAGCCAGTGCGCTTCCAACCACTGGAAGACTTGTATGAGATGGGTGAGGTGCTCCTCTTCTGACGCGCTAGTCACCAAAATGTCGTCTTGTGGGAATCCCTCTCAGTATATTCACATTCAGACTTAAAAGACATAAGGGCATTGTCATGGGGGGTTTGTGTATGGATGTGGGGGTGGTGTGTTGATGTGAACAGTGACAAAGAGAATGGGAATTACAAAGGTTTTGATGTTAAGGCAGCACACAGAGAAGGCTGACCGAGTGGTATGATTTAAGAGCAGAGGTGCCTGAGATCTGTTACTCTTTTGCTGTTTGTGTTTCTAGAGAAATGTAGAGAGAGAGTGAATAAAGCCCGATATGATCTGGAACTCTCTGCCTGATTATTTCTCTCTCCACACTGGTGACCCTTGACACACAATGGAACGCGAGGCAAACACCCCGGAGATGACCCAGACGGGTACCAGCAACGCGTGCACCGTTTCGGTCAAACTCCCAGACTTTTGACTACATGACCTGAAGTCTTGGTTCCTCCACACCGAGGCCCAGTTCGCGCTCCGGGGAATAACGGCAGATGACACCAGATACTACTACGTGGTCACAGTGCTGGATGAACGCACAACTCAGCAGGTGGCGAGCCTGCTCCAACTGCCCCCAGCCCGTGACAAATACGGCACTCTCAAAACCGCGCTGACCCGGCGCTACACGCTCTCGGACTGTGAGAGAGAGTGGAGAGGCTCCTGAAGCGCTCCGAGTTAGGAGACGGGTCAGCGGTCGAATTGATGGAGAAGATGTTGGCATTGATGGGCACAGATGACGGGCATTTCCTCTTTGGTCACCTTTTCCTCCGGAACCTCCCGATGACTGCCAGAACGGTCCTTGTCAATTCGCCGCTGCTGGCCGCGCACAACTACCGGGCGCTAGCCCAGGAGGCAGATCGGATTATCCTCACCACCAGAGCCCTCACAGTGAATGCAGCGGTGTCGGACCCCAGCGAGATGGCCAGTGGAGGCGAGGAGCCAGAGATGGTGGCTGCAGCAGGGGCCAAGAAGCACCGGAGAGACACGCTCTGTTTCTACCACTGCCGTTTTGGAGAGGACGCATGCCGATGCGTGCCACCGTGCCAATTCAAGCATTCGGGAAATGCCAGGACCGGCAGTTGGTAGCAGCTGCGACCGCCGGTGAAGCAAGCAAGCTGCTCTATGTGACAGACTCACGCTCGGGGAGACGGTTCTTCGTGGACTCCGGCTCCCAAAAGAGCCTCATCCTGCCGTCCTATGCTGACCGGCTGGCAGGAACTAGAGGCCCCGAGCTGACGGCCGCAAACGGTTCAGACATTAAGACTTTTGGTGAGAGGACACTGACTGTATACTTGCACGGCCATACATACCAATGGACATTTGTCATAGCGACATGCAGCTTCCCCATCTTAGGCGCTGATTTTTTGTGTGCACATGGACTACTAGTTGATGTTGCTAACAGATGCCTGATTAACGCTATGTCTTTTGATTCTCTCCCCTGTACAGCTCGAGGAGCCGGACCAACAACACTAGCCAACGTCACAGCTCCAGGGGTTAAGTTCCACACACTACTCACCCAGTTCCCAGCACTCACTGTCCTGACATTTTCGGCGGCTGTCACTAAACACAGGGTGGAGCACTTCATTACCACCACGGGGCCTCCCATTTTCACAAGACCTCGGCGCCTGGACGCAGCTAAACTGGCCATAGCACACAATGAGTTTGCCAACTTGGAAAGGTTGGGCGTCATCAGGCGCTCAAACAGCCCATGGGCATCCCCGCTACATATGGTTCCTAAGGCTGAGGGATCGTGGCGACCGTGCAGAGATTTCTGCAGATTAACACTAGAAGTCCCAGAGAAGGGCCATTTGGCCTTTTTGGCTAGAAAACCCATAGGGGGACCATCAAGTGGCCACAAGAGGGCTAATGTCTGGGTCTTCTAGTGTTAAACAACGCCACAGGGCACGACCACTACCCCATCCCTCATACTCAGGATTTTTCCGTTCACCTCACTGGGGCACACATTTTTTCCAAGATAGACCTGGTCTGTGGTTACCACCAGGTCCTGGTGCACGCTGAGGACATACCCAAAATGGCAGTAATAACCCGTTTGGCCTGTTTGAGTTTTTACGCATGCCTTTCAGGTTAAAAGGTGCGGTGCAGACATTCCAATGCATGATGGATGCGGTGTTGTGCGATCTGTTGTTTGTGTTTGTCTACCTGGACGACATCCTGGTGGCCAGTGCGTCCGAAGACGAACACGTAACCCACCTCAGGACAGTTTTCCAGAGGTTGGAGGAGCAAGGATTAATAATCAACCTGGCAAAATGCCAGTTCGGGGTGGCAGGGATCGATTTTTTGGGCCACCGCATCTCACCAGAGGGCGCGACATCCTTGCCGGACAAGGTGCGCGCCATGTTGATTTTTCCCCGGCCTCAGACGGTTAGGGCGCTGCAGGAGTTTTTGGGGATGGTTAACTTCTACAATCGTTTTCTCCCCTGCACAGCCCAGCTCATGCAGCCGTTGTACGCCGCACTTAAGAAACAGAAACTGGCAGACAGAGTCGACTGGACTCCTGAGCGGGAGCAGGCGTTTTCCAAGGTTAAAACAGCTCTGGCGAATGCCGCACTGCTGGCGCACCCGAACCCGGCAGCTCGGATAGCGCTCACTACCGACGCCTTGGATGTGGCCATAGGGGCCATCGTGGAGCAGCACGTCGCTGGTTCTTGGCAGCCACTTGCCTTTTTTAGCAGGTCTTTGTGCAACAGTGAATGTAAATACAGCGCGTTCGACAGAGAGTTACTGGATCTCAACCTGGGTATACGCCACTTCCAGTTCTGGCTGGAAGAGCGCACCTTCACTGCGTTCGTAGACCACAAGCCACTAACGTATGCGATGGCCAAGGTTTCGGAACCATGGTCGGGCCGGCAGCAGAGACAGCTGGCCGCGATCTCGGAGTTTACGACCGACATTCAGCATGTGGCTGGTAAACTCAACGTGGGGGCGGACTGCCTCTCGCACGCATTAGTGGCCCCAGTCTACGTGGGGATAGATTACTCGGCCATGTCCGCTGCACAGAGCGGCGATGCGGACGTTTGCGCGCTCCAGTGTGGACCGACAGGGTTAAGGCTGGAGAGCAGACTACTGCAAGACGGCCCCCCCAATCTGTGACGTCTCCATGGGCCGCCTGTGCCCGGTGGTCCCAAGCGCTTGGCGCCGCTGCGCTTTTGAGTCAGTTCACTCCCTGGCACATCCAGGAGTGCGCGCATCAGTCAAAATGGTGGGAGTGAAGTTCATCTGGCCGAGCCTGCGCAAACAGGTGAAAGAGTGGGCTGCAGCCTGCATAGCATGCCAGCAAGCTAAAGTGCACAGGCACACAAAGGCCCCCTTGGAGCTGTTCCATATCCCAGCTAAGCAGTCCAACCACGTTCACATGGACCTCGTGGGCCCTCTCCCGGCATTGCAAGGGTTCACGCACCTCCTGACAGTGGTGGACCGCACCACGCACTGGCCCGAAGTAGTCCCGCTAGCTTCCACCGCATCCGCAGAAGTTGCACGCACTTTTTTCACGACATGGGTGGCACGTTTCGGCGCCCCTTTGGATATCACGTCCGATCGGGGCCCGCAATTTGTTTCTGACCTCCGGTCCACCATGGCCCAGAGTGTCTCACTTCATCGCACGGCCGCGTACAACCCCCAGGGCAATGGGTAATGCGAGCGTTTCCATAGATTGCTTAAAGCAGCGCTCAGGGCTTTGCTTACGGATGCAAATTGGGTGGACCGGTTGCCGTGGGTTCTATTAGGGTTGCGTTCAGCACCAAAGGAGGACTTGACAGCCTCCCCAGCAGAGCTGTTTTTTTCCCAGCCGCTGCGGCTCCCAGGGGAATTTTTACTGGACAGCCTCGCACCAAACACTGATCCATCCCCGCTTTCACTGCGTAACGCAGTGGCAGATACGGTACCCGGTCCGATCCACCACTGTTTTCCACGCGCTTTTGTACCAAAGGCCTTGAAGGACATGGCGTTTGTATTTGTCAGGCAAGATGCCCACCGGACCCCCTTGCGCCCGCCCTACGATGGCCCGTTCAGAGTGCTGGAACCCGGGGAGAAACATTTTGTGTTAGACTTGTGGGGACGCAGAGAAACAGTCTGTATAGACAGGCTTAAGCCCACTTTTGTGTTATCAGACGAGCAAGTGGTGCTGGCCCGAACTCCTCGGCACAGACGACCCCCACTGAGAACTCCCCAGGTAAATGACTTGTCAGATCAGTCACAAGGGCATGCTAATGATGTTTTCCTCCCTCCCAATGTCCCCCCACAGACGGACGCACCCCCAACCTTGAAGCCGCAGACCCCACGTTACAGCCGCTACAGACGAAAGCTGAAGCCCAAAGGACATGAGGGTCAAAGCTCAGTCTGTGTCTGGGGGAGCGGTGTGAGAAGCCCTCTCAGTATATTCACACTCAGACTTTAAAGACACAAGGGAATTGTCATGGGGGGTTTGTGTGTGGATGTGGGGGTGGTGTGTTGATGTGAACAGTGACAAAGAGAATGGGAATTACAAAGGCTTTGATGTTAAGGCAGCACACAGAGAAGGCTGACCGAGTGGTATGATTTAAGAGCAGAGGTGCCTGAGATCTGTTACTCTTTTGCTGCTTGTGTTTCTAGAGAAATGTAGAAAGAGTGAATAAAGCCCGATATGATCTGGACCTCTCTGCCTGATTATTTCTCTCTCCACAGTCTAAGTAGACAAAAACAAACGGTAAGTCACAGAGCACCGCGTCCATCATTCTTCATCTGCGCCCTTTAACCCAAAAGGCATGCATAAAAACACGAAAAGGCCAAAAGGAGTTATTACCGCTGTTTTGGGAATGCCTTTGTTACAACTCGCCCTCGCCAGTCATCAGCACCAGCGGCGCGCACACCTGCGCCTCATCAGCCTCGGCCTATATAACTCCCTCTGCCCTCTGCTTCGGCCTGGAGTCGTCTGCTTGTCAACACTCCCAAAACCTCCAGCGCTCGTCTACTTCGCTACCGACCAGCGCATCTCTCTCCAAGCACGTAAGCTGCACTTTTCTCCTTGCCTTCTCTCCAGCTTCTCCACTGTGCACAGGTGGACCTCCAGGGCGGTGGAATTCCTCTTCCACGTCTCTCCTCAGCATACTCTCCCCATCACGTCGAGAGCGCGCAGCCACGCTGCCCTCCAGGCAAGCTTCTGCATCGCCAACGCCAACCAACTCTCTCGCCTGCACGTAAGCAGAACTTTGTGATTATTTCCCACGGGGCGTTTGACTGTAGCTAATCCCCTGCTCTGCTCTGTCTTCAGGGTTACCTGGCTGCACGGCGAGCTGTTCCGCTCTCAACGCATGCCGTTCACCCACAACACATCCACACTTCCACTCAGGCATTCAAACACCACCAGTTGTTGAATAAAAGCCTTAAATCTTCCCGAGCCTGTGTGTGTGTGTTCTCTGAGCCCATCATCATGTCAGTACGACTCCAGCAAAGTGGCTCAGCGGACAGCGGGCTCGCACGCCGATTTTCCACCCTCGAGGCTCGGGTGGATTTAATCACTCATCAGCAACAGGTGATTTTCAGTCAACTTACTCAAATAACCCAATGATTAGATTGCCTGGACCCTCCACAGGCCTTCCCTCTGGCATTTTCCGGTGGGCCAGCTGTTGTTTCCTCTTCGGCTAGCTCAGCTAGCTCCGGACCGCTGACCCGACTCACTCCCATTCCGACCCCCAGACGCTTCAGCGGGAAACTCGGTGAGGCGCGTGGGTTTCTCCTGCAATGTGAGTCGGTGTTTCAGCATGTCCCCGGGGACTTCCCTTCAGATCATAGCCGAATTGGGTATGTGGCTAATCTCCTGGAAGGGCGAGTGTTCGCTTGGGCTTATGCCGTCATGGCGAGGCCCAGCTATGCAAACCTGACCTATGCCCAATTCATGCATGATTTTAAGGAAGTCTTTGACCATTCGGACTGAGATAACGTCTTAACCACCCGGCTGCTTAATCTTCGTCAAGGTAGCCGGTCAGCCGCCGACTACGCTGTCAACTTCTGGGTGGTTGCGACGGAAGTCGGGTGGGGCGAAGCTGCGCTCTGCAGCATCTTCACCCGCAGCCTAAATTCATCCTTACAGGATGAGCTGGCCTCCCGGGATATGCTAGACCAGTTATCTGATCTAATTTCTCTCGCCATAAGTTTAGATAATAGGCTGAGGGAACGGGCTGCCAAGCGAAGGGCTTCCGGCCGCTCGAGCGGAACTTCCGCCTGGGTCCCTCAGTCTCGCCCCCTGGCATTACCCGCTCCAGGGTCCGCCGACGTCACAGAGGCAATGCTGGTCGGTCGGGCTAGACTGCCACCAGTGGAAAGACAGCGCCGCAAAGAGTTGGGCCTCTGCGTGTATTGCGGGGGTGACCAGCACTCTGTGGAGGACTGCCCGATTCGGCCAAAAGGGGACGTCCGCGAGACGCTGTAGGGGGCCTCGCGGACACATCCCATTCAAATCCCCTCACTAAGTGCCCCCTCCCGGTTAGGTTCTGTCATAACTCCACGGGTCACGTCACACACGCACTGGTGGACTCGGGGGCGGAACAGAATTTCATTTCTCAAAGCCTGGTAACCCGCTTGGGCATCCCCTGCCAAGCACTGCCAGCCCCGATTAACCTGGTCACTCTCGCCCATACACCTCTAGAGAGAGTCACCCACAGAACCAAACCGGTCCCAGTCATCGTCTCCGGCAACCATAGGGAGGATCGCAGCCTTGTTGTTCTACCCACCTCGGCTTCACCCGTCATCCTGGGTTATCCCTGGCTGCGGCTCCATAATCCCACCTTCGACTGGCCGTCCGGCAGCGCCCTCTCCTGGAGCACCTTTTGCATGAGCACCTGTCTCCAATCCGCCGCCTGTGCTCCGTCATTGCTGCCCCCAGCCTCTGACTCTCCTCCTCCGGACCTCTCCTTGGCGCCCCCGGAGTTCCACGATCTGGGCCTGGTCTTCAGTAAGTCTAAAGCACTGTCTCTTCCCCCCACCGCCCCTACGACTGCGCCATTAACCTCTGCCCGGGGGCGCCGTTGCCATCTGGCCACCTCTACAGCCTGTCTGCCCCGGAGCGTGAGGCCATGGACGCTTATATTAAGGAGTCGCTCAGCGCAGGCATCATCCGGCCGTCCTCGTCCCCAGTGGGAGCCGGATTCTTCTTCGTGGGCAATAAGGATGGATCCCTGCGGCCGTGTATCGACTTCCGGGCGCTCAACGACATCACAGTTAGGGACAAGTACACGCTGCCCCTGATGGACTCGGCCTTCAACTCCCTCCAGGGGGCCACCTGGTTCACCAAACTGGACCTGCGTAGTGCGTACCACCTCGTCCGGATCCGGGAGGGTGATGAATGGAAGACGGGGTTCCGGACGCCCAGCAGCCATTTTGAGTATCTGGTCATGCCGTTTGGGCTCACCAACGCTCCGGCCGTCTTCCAACGGCTCATCAACGACGTCCTTCGGGATTTCCTGGGGGTCTTCGTGTTCGTGTATCTGGACAACATCTTGATCTTCTCCCGGACCAGGGAGGAGCATCAGGTCCATGTGAGGCGGGTCCTTCAGCGCCTTCTGGAGAACAGGCTGCACGTTAAAGCGGAGAAGTGTGAGTTTTACACCAACCAGACCTCCTTCCTGGGTTTCGTCATTGCTCATAATCAAGTTCTCCCTGACCCGGCTAAGGTCAAAGCGGTGGTGGAGTGGCCTACCCCCTCCTCCAGGAAGCAGGTGCAACAGTTCCTCGGCTTCGCCAACTTCTACTGCCGCTTCGTACTGAAGTACAGTGCTATTGCCGCTCCCCTGACCCGCCTCACCTCCCCCAAGGTGCCGTTCCAGTGGACTGAAGACGTAGCATCGGCCTTCGAGATCCTGAAGACGGAGTTCGCCTCCTCCCGGGTCCTCACTCAGGTAGACCTGGCACTCCAGTGCCTGGTTGAGGTGGATGCATCCGACACAGGGGTGGGGGCAGTGCTTTCCCAGCGCTCACCTGCGGATGGGCAGGTGCGTCCCTGCGCCGTCTTCTCCCGACGCCTCTCCCCTGCCAAACAGAATTACGACGTTGGGGATAGGGAGCTCCTGGCAGTGAAGCTTGCTCTTCAGGAATGGCGCCATTGGTTGGAGGGAGCAGATCAGCCGTTTGTGGTCTGGACCGATCACAAGAACTTGGAGTACCTGAGGACGGCCAGGCGCCTGAATGCCCGCCAGGCGCATTGGTCGTTATTTTTCGGACGCTTCAAGTTCACCATCACTTACCGCCTCGGGTCCAAGAATGGGAAACTGGATGCGCTGTCCAGACAGTTTGGGCCCGAATACCCAGAGGATCAAGAACACACCATCCTGCCCACCTCGTGCGTCGTGGGGGCCGTCTCATGGGGGATTAAGGCTAAGGTCCGGAAGGCACAGGAGGCGGAACCCAATCCTGGCGGCGGTCCGGTCGGGAGGTTATTCGTTCCATCTTCTGTCCAGGGCGACGTCATCCAATGGGCTCACACAGCTAAGTTCGCCTCTCACCCTGGTATTTCCCGGCTGGTGGAGCTCCTCCAACGGTCCTTTTGGTGGCCTGGCCTTAGGAATGATGTCACTAACTACGTCCGTGCCTGTCCCCAGTGTGCAACGGGTAAGACCTCCACGTCCCCTCCACCGGGTCCCATGTGGCTCTGGACTTCGTCACCGGTCTCCCCAAGTCCAACTCTTATGACACCATCCTGACCATCGTCGATCGGTTCTCCAAGGCGGCCCACTTCGTGCCTCTCCATGGGCTCCCTTCGGCACGAGAGACGGCCGACTTACTGATCCAACATGTCGTCAGGTTACACGGGATCCCGGTAGATGTCGTCTCGGATCGGGGACCTCAGTTTGTGTCCAAGGTATGGAAGTCCTTCTGCAACGCACTGGGGGCCATGGTGAGTCTGTCCTCCGGTCACCATCCTCAAACAAACGGTCAGTGTGAGCGCACGAACCAGGAGTTGGAGGCGGCCCTGCGCTGCGTCACCTCTTCTAGCCCCTCTTCATGGAGCGCCTGCCTACCCTGGGTTGAGTATGCCCATAACTCTACCTTATCCTCAGCCATCGGTATGTCTCCCTTCCGGGCGTCCCTGGGGTATGATCTGCCCTTGTTCCCTGAGGAAGAGGGTGAGGTGGCAGTCCCATCAGTCCAGGCTCATCTGAGGCGCTACCGGCGTATTTGGACCAAGACGTGCCAGGCACTGCTACGCACGACTGAGCGCAATTCTCGGGCCACCAATCGCCGCAGGAGGGCCGCTCCCGAGTATCAGGTGGGTCAACGAGTTTGGCTTTCTACTAAGGACATTAAACTAAAGGCTGAGAGGAAGAAGCTGGCACAGCGCTTCATCGGGCCTTATCCTATTACCAAGATAATCAATCTGATGGCTGTGCGTTTGGCTCTCCCCCCCTCCCTCTGGGTCTGCCCGACGTTTCACGTCTCTCATATTAAACCTGTGGTGTCTGACCCTCTTTGTCCTCCTCCCAGAACCCCTCCTCCCCCCAGGATGATCGATGGCGATCCGGCATGGGGGGTCACGGCCATCCTGGATGCCCGCCGCCGTGGCTGCGGTCTCCAGTACTTGGTGGATTGGGAAGGGTATGGCCCTGAGTGCAGATCCTGGGTGCCCCCGTCCTGGGTGCTGGATAAGAACCTCATCACGGAGTTCCACTGGGCACACCCAGGTAAGCCAGCGCCGGGAGGTGCTGCTCGGGGGGGGAGTACTGTTACAACTCGCTCTCGCCAGTCATCAGCGCCAGTGGTGCGCACACCTGCGCCTCATCAGCCTCGGCCTATATAACTCCCTCTGCCCTCTGCTTCGGCCTGGAGTCATCTGCTCGTCAACACTCCCAAAACCTCCAGCGCTCGTCTACTTCGCTACCGACCAGCGCATCTCTCTCCAAGCACGTAAGCTGCACTTTTCTCCTTACCTTCTCTCCAGCTTCTCCCCTGTGCACAGGTGGACCTCCAGGGCAGTGGAGTTCCTCTTCCACGTCTCTCCTCAGCCATACTCTCCCAAGCACGTCGACAGCGCGCAGCTGCGCTGCCCTCCAGGCAAGCTTCTGCATCGCCAACGCCAACCACCTCTCTCGCCTGCACGTAAGCAGAACTTTGTGATTATTTCCCACGTAGCGTTTGACTGTAGCTAATCCCCTGCTCTGCTCTGTCCTCAGGGTTACCTGGCTGCACGGCGAGCTGTTCCGCTCTCAACGCATCCCGTTCACCCACAACACATCCACACTTCCATTCACGCACTCAAACACCACCAGTTGTTGAATAAAAGCCTTAAATCTTCCCGAGCCTGTGTGTGTGTTCCCTGAGCCCATCATCATGTCAGCCTTCAGTACACACCGGGACCTGGTAGTAACCGCGGATTTGGTCCACTTTTGAAAAAATATGCATCCCGGCTAGGTGCACTTAAAAATCCTGGATGTGCTGGATGGGATGCCGGTCATGTTCTGTGGCGTTGTTCAAGCGTCGGAAATTGCTGCACGGCCGCCATGACCCATCAGCCTTGGGCACCATGTGCAGCGGAGATGCCCACGGGCTGTTGGAACGCCTAATCGCTCTAAGTTAGCAAACTCCTCACGCGTGCTGGCTAGTTTAACCGCGTCTAGGCGACCAGGATGCGCAAACACCGGCGGACCTTTTGTTGTGATGAAATGTTCGACCCTGTGCTTGGTTACTGTAGAACAAAAGGTGGGTACTGTGAGTGCTGAGAACTTGGAAAGGAAATGCTAGTACTTTTCCCCTGGAGCTAGAACATTAGCATGTGTTGGTGGCCCAACTTGTTATGTCATAACTTGTAAACAAGGACGAGGCCAGGAGTGGAGCTGACCACTACTTTATTAATGAAACATGACTCTGTACACCTGACCATACATGGCTTGGCAGAGGAAAGGTAGAAGAGACTGCCCCTCTACCAGCAGCACCTCTTATACCACCGGAGATGGCGGAACTGGTAACCGGGGCCGCTATCCTGTACCACACAAATAAGAGCTCCAACAGTGCAACCGTATGTATGAACAATAACTAAATAATATCCCCCTCCCCCGTAGAAAAATCCAAAACACACACACAATCAGCCCACCCCAATTTGGAACCCAAATCATCCGCTACACATAAACTAAAATCACCAAATGGGCCTATGACATTCACACCAAAAGAACTAAAATGAGGGGGGACAGGTAGACTGCCGTCCTACCCCCCACACGGCAAGGCGGGTTACTCTGCTCTCATACTACTAAAGTCCATAACAGAAAACTACTGCTGTGTCTCCTAATTAAAATACAATAACAAAATCATCCCCAAACTATTAACACAGAACAACTTAACAGTTGTAACACTTATAACACACCCATGACTCGGTGAGGACGACCCGTGCCCCCCCCCCCCCCCCCGAACTTCACCATCAGTCTACCCGGACCACCACTGGTCGCCTCCTCCTCGGAGCGTTTTCTCCTCCACACCTCCGAGCGCTCCAACCGTCTGTAGTTGTGCCCACTCGACAGCCCTTCTACCAGCAGCCCCTCTTATATCACTGGAGATGGAAGAAATGGAAACTGGGGACGCCATCCCATACCACACAAATAAGAGCTCCAACAGTGCAACCAAATACATGAACAATAACTACATAATACAACTCCCTGAGCTGTGCAGGCCAAGGAGGAAAAAGAAACAGTGTCCACTAAACGTCTGTTGGCAACATCGACTAACAGTCCATAAGCACATAAAAAATCAGCACCTAAAATGGGGACCGAACATGTAGCTACCACAAAGTCCCACTGGTAATTGCGCCCATGTAGGCATACCATCAGCATCCTTTCGCCAAATGTCCTGATGTAGGCTGCGTTGGTGGCCGTAAGCTCGGGGCCACTGCCTTCTGCCAGCCTGTCCTCGCTGACCGGCTGGATGAGGCTCTTCTGGGAGCCAGAGTCCACCAAAACACGCCTCCCAGAACGTGTGTCCGTGATGAAAAGCAGCTTGTTGCTGTCACCAGCGGTCGGAACTGCGACTGACTGCTGGCTGTGCCATTTCGCGCCTTCTTGAATTGGCACGGTGGCAGACAATGTTGTGCCTTTGAGCCAAAATGGCGGTGATAGAAGTAGAGTGTCCCGTTCCTGCGTCTCCTGGTGTCCGTTCCAGCCACTGCCCATGGCTCCTCGACCTCGCTGGAGTCCTTTGTGGGTGCCGATGTTGCTGTGTGCACGCTGAGAGCCTTGTTCGCCTGGATGATGCGGTCTTTACTGTAGCAGAAAAGCACTGTAGCTTTGTGTCATTGTTTATGATACAAATGTTCAGTATTGGCTACCTATTCACCACACAAAATTTGGTTGAAATCAGACAATGTATACCAGTTATAGCCATTGGAGGGGTGATGGTGATACCCCAAAGTAGGCCACGCCCCTGGGGCCAAATCGTTGGGCATTTGGAAAAGTTTTCAATTACTTTGGATGGCACATGGGTATAGATGATTGTCACCGTAAATGGTACCAATCAGACAATTTATTTCAGAGATATTGAAGAAAACCATTGGTGTAACCTTCATGTCTCCAAGAGAGGGTGCTACTGCTACTCATGAATATTCATAGCTATAATTGTTTGGAGGCATACATACATACCTGTCTTGATGCCAATCAGACATTCTATTACAGAGATATTAAAAAAACAACATGACACAAAAAATTTGACGCAATTCTTTCTGTCTCCTATAGGTGGTGCTGTAGATTTCCATGAATACTGTTCTATAGAGCTGTTTGGAATTGGACTAATATCCATAATACTTGGGCTGCACGGTGGCGCAGTGGTTTAGCACTGTGGCAGCACAGTTTACCCTCGGCCGGGGGATCGCGGGGATCATGAGATCGTGGGTTCGATTCCAGCCCCCGACCAACAGTGAGCTGTGTGGAGTTTGCATGTTCTCCCCGTGTTGCGTGGGTTTACTCCGGGATTTCTCCGGTTTCCTCCCGCATACCAAAAACATGTAGGTTTAGGGCGCTCGCGCATGCAGCGACCAGCAGCTGGTGGCTTGTCACCAGACTGCAAACCAAATCTACCTACGGGTACAAATAAGTAACAAAAAAAAAAAAAAAAAAAATAGAATCATCATGGCAAGGCATCAAATTTTGCCACGCCCCTACGGCCAAACCATCGAGCTTTTGGAAAAGTTTTCAATAACTTTTAATGGCACATGGTTATAGATGATTGTCACCACAAATGAGCTCAATCGGACTAAAACCCTAGGACAAGTTTGATCAAATGCACAAGCTGGAAATCAGGTCGCCGCCACTTCATGCCAAAATGGCCAACTTCCTGTTGGGTGTAGACCATCACTTCTGTGAAGTTTTTTTTGCATGAGTTTTTTACATGATAAACATCTCACCCAATTTTCATCTTTCTATGCGAAATTAATTGTGTGCTGCTCCCCACTGACTTCACTTGTTAAGTGGCGCTGTAGAGCCATTTTTGTGGGATCATTCAGGCTGTCCTAAAACATCTCTAAAAAGTCTTAAGTTTATCCAAAAAGCTGCAGCTAGAGTTTTATCAGGTACTAGAAAAAGAGATCATATCTTTTTGGTTCTGGCCTCCCTTCATTAGCTTCCCATAGAATTTAGAATTAAGTTTAAAATCCTTCTCCTCACTTACAAAGCTCTAAATCAGGGGTGTCCAATCATGTGCCATGGAGGGCCAAGACTTTGCAGGCTTTACCTCCAACCAGTATCTTCAACAGCAGATTTCACTGAACTTCTTCCCACTGATTGCTGATAAGTGAAAACACCTGCTGAAGAGACAGGGTAGAAGAGAAAACCTGCAGGGTCTTGGCCCTCCATGGCACATGATTGGACACCCCTGCTCTAAATGATCAGGGCCCTTGTTAATTAAAAGCTCTGATACGACTTTATCATCCTAACAGAGCACTACACTCCCAGAACTTTCAGTTCTCAGGCTCCTCTCCTTTGGAACCAGCAGCCAATCTGGATTTGGGAGTCAGACTCGATCTCTGTTTTTAAGAATAGGGTTAAAACCTTCCTTTTTGACAAAATCTATAATAAGGGTGGGATCAGGTCACTCTGAACCCTCCCTTAATTATGCTGCTAATAGGTTTAGACAGCTGGGGGACTTCCAAAGACGCACTGGGCTTCACTCCTTTCTTCACTCTGTGTAATATTTTTGCTGGCCATTAAAATGTTTGTTCTCTCCCTTATATTGAGTCCCCATTGTGCTGTTTGCCCTCTACATGTCTGTTCTTTTCTTCTTCTCTATCGCCTCACCCCCCAGCCAGTCGCAGTAGATGACTGCCCCTCCCTGAGCCTGGTTCAGCTGGAGGCTTCTTCCTGCTTAAAGGGGGTTTTTCCTCTACACAATCTGTTATGTATGGAAAAGGCATCAGAGTCTCTCTTGTCATGCAGCCAACCAACCACTTTATTATGGAGAACAGAACTATATATACAGAACAACCGTGCCCACCTGACATCACAGGTGGGCACGGTTGTTGCCGGTTGTTGCCGGCAACAACCGGCAACCAGCAACCGGCAACAACCGGTTGTTGCCGGTTGGCAACGGTTGTTGCCGGTTGTTGCCGGTGTGTTGCCGTACCCACCCAAGGTGGGTACGGCAACACACACACCACACAACACCCCCCCCCTTACAAAAGTGTAAGACCACACACACAATCAAAACCCTCCCCAATTTAGGACCCGAATCAAACACTAAGAAAATGGGGAATAATGAACAGTAATAAAACGGCCTACCACATTCACACGAAACAACTAAAATAGGACTGTGTCTCTCAAAATGAGTAAAATAATCCCATATCATACATACTCACATGCACACCAGCACTATATACTGTATATAAATATTTATATTGCAGTGTTTATGTGACACCAATGTCCATTGGCAGCCAGAGGTAAAACCGGCCCGGGGGCCCAGGGCAGCCCCAAAGTATGCAAGCCCCTGGCCGCCGAAGAGAAGACTGGCTCGGAGGCGCCGGGCAGTCCCACGGCATGTGCGCCCCTGGCTGCTGTCTGCCTCCAGGATCAAAACCAAACTCTCCTACGAAAATGTCTCCTCTCACCACAGACCGCCTTACTCCTCAGGACCCGCAGTGTTGCTGTCCGGCACGTCGTTCCTCCATGCTCATCTGTCTGCTTGCTGCCACTTTCAACACCACTGCAGCTGCCATCGTTGCTCCGAACACTCCGGCCCCCTGTGGCCGCACTCCGGGGAAAACCGAAGCTCGTTCGTCGATGCTGCTCGCTGCCACGGGCGCCTCGCCGTAAAGCCCACCACCCTCGTCCAGGACACGTTGAGCTCCAGAACTGAGATGCTGCCTGACCTCTGTGGCGCACGGCTGTCGCTGCTCTCTCCCGGGGCTCCCAGCGTCAGTCCTACCGGCGTCACTCACCAACCCAGGCACCATGTCGCCATTTCCAGCACCCTTGTCCCAGGTGCTCCGCTGCGCTGTTTCCATGCCCTGCTGTCGCTGCTCTCTCCCGGTGCTCTCAGCGTCACTCTCAACGGCATCACTCTCCGACCCAGGCACTTCATCGCTGCTCCCAGCACCCTCATCCAAGGTGCTCTGCTGTGCCATCTCCATGCCTGGCTGTAGCTGCTCTCTCCCGGGACTCTCTGCTTCAGGTTTGCTCTCGTCGGCGTCATTCTCCGACCCAGGCACTTCATCGCTGCTCTCAGCACCCTTGTCCCAGGCACTCCACTGCGTCATCTCCATGCCTGGCTGTCGCTGCTCTCTCCTGGGGTTCTCAGCCTGCCTGTTCCTGCTCTCCCACTCCCCAGCCTACAGCTGCAGGGATGACTTCTGTCGCTGCTCTCCTTTTCCGCTGTCATCGCTCACCGCACCGTCAAACTCACCAGCATTACGGTCCTGTACCGTGCTGAGCTCCTTGGCTAGCCCGCCATCTTCAGTGATCGGGGACGACTCCACTCGCGGCCCTGGTCCCACCTTGATGCCTAGCTGGTAGCCTGGAACTTGCTTTTGGCACGCAGTTAGCTTTGTAGCTAACATGCCCATAGACACTGAGCGGGCCGTTAGCTCCTCCGAGCTAACTAGTCTAGCACAATTTGGTGCCAACACTCCTGCCACCCACAGCTTTGTGGTCCTCGTTTGCTTGGCGAAGCACTTGGCCAGCTGCTGGACAGCATCTGCATAACATTCCATTTCACCCAACATACTGAGAATTCTCCGGCCTTCCGTGCCGAGATGATGGGCCAGAAGTGCTCGTCTTCATCTCCCGTCGAGTCTACTTAGGCCCAGCACCCCAATGTAATCATCAAACATGGCCACCCACTTAGGCCACAGGATCACTGGCTCTCCCGTGTACTCCAGAAATGGTAGCAGAGATTGAGGTAGCCCATACGCTCCCATGGTTTTTTCTTGTCACCAAAATGTTATGTATTGGAAAAGGAGTCGGAGTCTCTCTTGTCATGCAGCCAACCAACCACTTTATTATGGAGAACAGTGTGGCTCATGTATTTTTGCCTACATATGTATGAGTATAAAGTGAGATGCTTAGGATGCATATGTGGATTGACCTCACGTCTTAGGATGGGACAATATGTCTGGACCGCCGGTGGAATACGGCAAGAGGACGGAGGTACCGTGACAAGGAGCTGAAAGGACTTCCTGACCTCCTGGGGCCAGGCAGAGGACTAAGGGACTCGGGGGGAGAGTTATTGTCAATGCGGGGTTTTGACAGAGATGTGTGATTCTTCCTTTGATGTTGATGTATAAATGTGGGGGTTCTGATGCAGCTCTCTCACTTCTGTTCTTGAGAGATTGCTGGGGATGTGAAAGCTACATTAAAACCTGAATTGAGAAATAATTCAGCCTCGTTATTTCACGCTCCCCACATTGGTGACCAGAGACGTGAGAATGCCGAGAAGCGAGTCCCCCGATCCAGACTCGTCGGAGTCTGCCCGAGCGAGCGCCGTCTCCATCAAACTTCCAGAATTCTGGCAGGACAACCCGGACTCGTGGTTCCTCCAGGCCGAGGCACAGTTCACACTCGGGGGAATAACGGCAGATGACACTAAGTTCTACCACATCATCGCAAAGCTCGACAACCGCACAGCTCGGTGCGTGCGGAGCCTGGTGCAGCAACCGCCCACTGATGACAAATACGGCGAGCTGAAGACTGCCCTCATCCAATGCTTTACACCCTCAGCCGAAGAGAGGGCTAGGAGACTCCTGGCTATGCACGACCGGGGCGGACGCAGACCAGTCGACCTTATGGAGGATATGCTGCAGCTGAGGGACTCAGACAACGACGATTTCTTGTTTAAGCATATCTTCCTAAGAAACCTCCCAGTGCAGATGAGAGGGACCCTGTCCAGCACGCGTTGTGTGACCCAGCGGGACTTCCGCGCGCTGGCCCGGGAGGCACAGCGGCTCCTCGACTCCTGCGGTGAGCAGACAGCTACAGCAGCAGCGGCAGACCTCGGTGCGGCGTCCGGGAGCAGCGAATGGCCGGAGACAGCAGAACCAACCCCACCAACAATGGCAGCGGCGCGTTCCCGACGCAGCGGGGGAGATGGCCTCTGCTTTTATCTTCGGCGTTTCGCAGAGAAAGCGCTCAGATGTGTGCCGCCGTGCAACTTCAAGAGCTCGGGAAACTCCAGGACCGGGAGTCGGTAGCAGCCTCGGCTCTCGGAGAACGGAATAAGCTGCTCTACATCACAGATGCGAGTTCCGGGCGACACTTCCTCGTGGACACCGGGGCCCAAGTGAGTTTCATCACCCCGACCTATGCTGACCGGCTGGCAGGCCCCCGGGGTAACGGGGCAATGGCGGCGAACGGCTCGAGCATTGACACCTTTGGAGAGAGGACTCTGTTTCTGTCCTTACACGGCCGCACTTATGAATGGACTTTTATTATAGCGGCGGTGAGTTTCAACATGTTAGGTGCTGATTTTCTGTGCTCACATGGTTTGTTAGTTGATCTTGCCAATAGGCGGCTGGTAAATGCACTCTCTTTTTATTCAATCCCTTGTGCAGCTCGAGTGTCCCCGCCACCAGTGCAGACCAACGTCGCCACAGCAGGCGGTAAGTTTAACACACTCCTCACCCAGTTTCCAGCGCTCACAGTTCCCATATTTTCGGCAACAGTTGCGAAACACGGGGTGGAGCATTTTATCACTACAGCTGGCACCCCCGTCTTCGCGAAAGCTCGGCGCTTGGATGCCACTAAGCTCTCCATATCGCGCGAGGAGTGCGCCAGCCTGGAAAGGCTGGGCATTATTCGCCATTCGAAGAGCCCATGGGCCTCGCCGCTGCATATGGTCCCTAAAGCTGACGGCTCGTGGAGACCTTGCGGCGATTACCGCAGATTAAACAACGCCACAGCGCATGACCGATACCCAATCCCACACATTCAGGATTTTTCGGTGCATCTAGCGGGGGCACGCATCTTTTCTAAAATAGACCTGGTTCGCGGCTACCATCAAGTTCCAGTCCGGCCCGAGGACATTCCTAAAACAGCGGTAATAACCCCTTTTGGACTTTTTGAGTTTTTGCGCATGCCGTTTGGTCTTAAAGGCGCTGCACAAACCTTTCAATGCATGATGGATGCCGTGTTACGCGATCTCCCTTTTGTGTTCGTCTACCTCGACGACATTTTAGTTGCCAGCACTTCCGAGGAGGAACACGAAAAACACCTCACTACGGTTTTTCGGAGGTTGGGAGAGCACGGGTCAATAATTAATCCAGCCAAGTGCCAGTATGGCGTGGCACAGATCAATTTTTGGGGGCACCACGTTTCCCCAGAAGGGGCAGTTCTGCTACCGGACAAGGTGCGCAAAGTGGCAGATTTTCCCCGACCACAAACGGTCAAATCATTACAGGAATTTTTAGGAATGGTAAATTTTTATAACCGTTTCCTACCCCACGCAGTGCAGCTCATGCAACCATTATATGCCGCGCTTAGAAAGCAAAAACCCTCCAATACGATCGAGTGGTCCCCGGAGCGGGAGCGCGCATTCACGGAGGTTAAAAAAGCTCTTGCTGACGCTGCGCCTCTAGCTCACCCAGACCCAACGGCCCGCATAGCGCTCACCACTGACGCATCAGATTTGGCCATAGGGGCGGTTGTGGAACAGCAGGTTGCCGGGGTTTGGCAGCCGCTGGCATTTTTCAGCAGATCCTTGCACGGGGCCGAGTGGAAATACAGCACGTTTGACAGGGAGCTGTTAGCGCTCCACTTAGCCATTCGCCATTTCCAGTTCTGGCTGGAAGGTCGGCGTTTCACCGCGTTTGTCGACCACAAGCCGCTCACTTTTGCGATGGCCAAAATTTCAGAACCTTGGTCGGGCCGGCAGCAGAGGCAGCTGGCCGCAATTTCAGAATTTACTACTGATATTCAGCACGTAGCGGGTAAACTCAATGTAGTGGCAGACTGCCTCTCTCGCGCGGTGACAGCACCAGTCCGCGCGGAGGTAGATTATACTACCACAGCCACAGGGCAAAATAGCAGCGCGGAAGCGCACGTGGCCCCAGTGCACGTGGGGATAGATTATGCAGCCATGGCGGCGGAACAGAGTAGAGACGCGGACGTGTGCGCGCTCCAGTCTGGACCAACAGGGTTAAGGCTGGAGAGTAGGAGTTTGCAAACCGGTATGCCCCCTCTAATCTGTGATATCTCTACTGGGCGACCGCGCCCGGTGGTACCGGCCGCTTGGCGCCGCCGCGTTTTTGACTCGGTTCACTCCCTGGCACACCCAGGGGTGCGCGCTTCGGTGAAAATGGTAGCGGAGAAGTTTGTTTGGCCAAGCTTGCGCAAGCACGTGAAAGAGTGGGCAAGAACCTGCATGGCTTGCCAGCGGGCCAAAATTCACAAGCACACAAAAGCCCCCTTTGAACCGTTCCACATCCCGGCCAAGAGGTTCGATCATATGCATGTCGACCTCGTGGGCCCCGGACCACCGTCGCAGGGGTTCACGCATCTTTTGACAATGGTGGACCGAACCACACGCTGGCCGGAAGTGGTCCCACTAGCATCGACCACGGCTGCAGAGGTGGCTCGCGCATTTTTGACGCCTGGGTAGCGCGTTTCGGGGTCCCGTCGGATATTACTTCTGACAGTGGGCCTCAATTTGTCTCTGAGCTTTGGTCAGCGATGGCCAGCAACTTAGGGGCGACAATTTATCGCACTACCGCGTATCACCCCCAGGCTAATGGTTTATGCAAGCGTTTTCATAGGTCTTTGAAGGCAGCCCTCAGAGCGTCGCTTACGGATGCAGATTGGGTAAACAAACTACCATGGGTTTTATTGGGGTTGCGTGCTGCGCCCAAGGAGGATTTAAATGCCTCCCCAGCAGAGTTAGTTTTCGCACAACCTCTCAGGCTGCCCGGTGAGTTTCTACCAGAGCATCCGGGGCCCGGGCGTCCCCCGGCTCTGGGGCCACTGAGTGGCACGGGAGCAGACATGCTCCCGGGCCCCGTTCATCACACTTTTCCGAGTGTTTTTGTTCCCAAAGCTTTAAAAAATGCCGAGTTTGTTTTTGTCAGGCACGAGGCTTCACGATCAGGCCTCCGCCCGCCATATGATGGCCCATTTAGAGTGCTGGAAACCGGTGATAAGCATTTTGTGCTAGATTTGGGGGGCAGAAAAGAAACAATTAGTATTGACAGACTTGACAGACTGCCACCATCAGTGTGTGAATGTGTGTGTGAATGGGTGGATAGCAGGATCTGTAAAGCGCTTTGGTCATCAAGAGATGAGAATAAAAGCGCTATATAAGTGAATGCCATTTACCATTTACCATTAAAAGCCTGCTTTTGTGATGAACGACGAGTCTGTACGGGTAGCGAGGGCTCCTCGACGTGGCAGACCCCCCAGGGAACAGGTCCTAGAGCCCCCGCAGGGATCAAATAACCATTCTCTTCCTCAGTTGGCAGATTCTTTGCAGGATGGCACCGCAGGGACAGCGAGACCTGCTTACAGCAGATTTGGAAGACGTTTGAAGCCCAGACGGCGTACTGACTGATGTGGATTTGATCATGTTGTGTAAATCATGCTGTTGATGTTGTCCTATTTTGTGAACTATGAGATATTGTCCATTCTTTGACGTTTGGGGGGGTTATGTGGCTCGTGTATTTTTGCCTACATATGTATGAGTATAAAGTGAGATGCTTAGGATGCATATGTGGATTGACCTCACGTCTTAGGATGGGACAATATGTCTGGACCGCCTGTGGATAACGGCAAGAGGACAGAGGTACTGTGACAAGGAGCTGAAAGGACTTCCTGACCTCCTGGGGCCAGGCGGAGGACTAAGGGACTCGGGGGGAGAGTTATTGTCAATGCGGGGTTTTGACAGAGATGTGTGATTCTTCCTTTGATGTTGATGTATAAATGTGGGGGTTCTGATGCAGCTCTCTCTCTTCTGTTCTTGAGAGATCGCTGGGGATGTGAAAGCTACATTAAAACCTGAATTGAGAAATAATTCAGCCTCATTATTTCACGCTCCCCACAACAGAACTACAGTGGGGAAAAAAAGTATTTAGTCAGCCACCAATTGTGCACGTTGTCCCACTTAAAAGACGAGAGAGGTCTCCAATTTTCATCATAGGTATACCTCAACTATGAGAGACAAAATGAGAAAAAAAAAAATCCAGAAAATCACATTGAAGGATTTTTAAAGAATTAATTGGTAAATTCCTCAGTAAAATAAGTATTTGGTCAATAACAAAAGTTCATCTCAATACTTTGTTATATACCCTTTGTTGGCAATGACAGATGTCAAACGTTTTCTGTAAGTCTTCACAAGGTTTTCACACACTGTTGCTGGTATTTTGGCCCATTCCTCCATGCAGATCTCCTCTAGAGCAATGATGTTTTGGGGCTGTCGCTGGGCAACACGGACTTTCAACTCCCTCCAAAGATTTTCTATGGGGTTGAGATCTGGAGACTGGCTAGGCCACTCCAGGACCTTGAAATGCTTCTTATGAAGCCACTCCTTTGTTGCCCGAGCAGTGTGTTTAGGATCATTGTCATACTGAAAGACCCAGCCATGTTTCATCTTCAATGCCCTTGCTGATGGAAGGAGGTTTTCACTCAAAATCTCACGATACATGGCCCCATTCATTCTTTCCTTTACACGGATCAGTCGTCCTGGTCCCTTTGCAGAAAAACAGCCCCAAAGTATGATGTTTTCACCCCCATGCTTCACAGTAGGTATGGTGTTCTTTCTCCTCCAAACACGACAAGCTGAGTTTTTACCAAAAAGTTCTATTTTGGTTTCATCTGACCATATGACATTCTCCCAGTCCTCTTCTGGATCATCCAAATGCTCTCTAGCAAACTTCAGACGGGCCTGGACATGTACTGGCTTAAGCAGGGGGACACGTCTGGCACTGCAGGATTTGAGTCCCTGGTGGCGTAGTGTGTTACTGATGGTAGCCTTTGCTACTTTGGTCCCAGCTCTCTGCAGGTCATTCACTAGGTCCCCCCGTGTGGTTCTGGGATTTTTGCTCACCGTTCTCGTGATCATTTTGACCTCACGGGGTGAGATCTTGAATGGAGCCGCAGATCGAGGGAGATTATCAGTGGTCTTGTATGTCTTCCATTTTCTAATAATTGCTCCCACAGTTGATTTCTTCACACCAAGCTGCTTACCTATTGCAGATTCAGTCTTCCCAGCCTGGTGCAGGTCTACAATTTTGTTTCTGGTGTCCTTTGACAGCTCTTTGGTCTTGGCCATAGTGGAGTTTGGAGTCTGACTGTTTGAGGTTGTGGACAGGTGTCTTTTACACTGATAACGAGTTCAAACAGGTGCCATTAATACAGGTAACGAGTGGAGGACAGAGGAGCCTCTTAAAGAAGAAGTTACAGGTCTGTGAGAGCCAGAAATCTTGCTTGTTTGTAGGTGACCAAATACTTATTTTACCAAAGAATTTACCAATTAATTCATTAAAAATCCCTCAATGTGATTTTCTGGATTTTTTTTTCTCATTTTGTCTCTAATAGTTGAGGTATACCTATGATGAATTTTGGAGACCTCTCTCATCTTTTAAGTGGGAGAACTTGCATAATTGGTGGCTGACTAAATACTTTTTTGCCCCACTGTATATATACAGAACAACCGTGCCCACCTGAAGTCATGTTAGAGGTGGGTACGGCAACACACACACACACCACACAACGCCGTCGCCAAGTGCTGCTCACAGGGGAATGCCTGAAATGCTTGGGTCTTCCTGTGTTTGTGAATTTTTTTCCTACAGTTTGAAAGAGCTATAAGATGACTTGTTGTGAAATAGTGCTATATAATTTTTTTTACTTCCGGCGCCACACGAGTTGGCTGCCTTTTTGCAACAGCGGCAAACAGTTGGCTGTTTTTTATTTTGTGATATCCTACCGTGTAGCAATGATCACACTTGAGTTATTTCTTTGGCTAACTCTTGCCATTTATTCTGCAACACACACGACAATGACTGAACATGGATTCTGCGCGGGGTTTTCACACTCTTATTCTAATGTGTCCCCTTAGTAGCAGTGCTGAACAATACAGGTAGTTCCCCCTAGAGGCATGTGCCAGTAATGTTTTAAATTAGACTTGCAGTCTACCACATCCCTCCCCTCTAGATTAAACTACTTTTAATTACACTAGCCAATTTTACTAGACATCCTGGAACTCCCATTTAAACCTAAACTATCACAGTTACTTTTTACTTCTTAAACACATGTGCCATACACATAATTTCTTTCTCTCCTTTTTTTTTTTTTCACATGTATAACACACATAACAGTCTAACTGGGGAATTGGTTTGACTACCGCATCCCAGTGAGGTTCCAGGACGCATTCTTGTCCTGTGGCTGGGGAACTCACTACTGACTAAGTATAGTCCTTCAAGTAGTCTGGAGCTTGCTGAGATCTTCTCACGGCTGGTGAGCCAACTGCAGGTGAAGACTCAGACTGCTCCACTGTTTTGGCTGCTGCAGTGCTGCCCGTAGAATCTGCAGAGACGGGTACCTCAGGTATCACCTGAAGTGGTGGTTCGTTGATGCTCTCCTCAGAATGGTTGTCAGACAACACCTCTGGTGCCATCGGCAGGGGAATGGAGCTCCTACCACGAACTTGGTCGATGTGTCGCCTCACCACTTGTCCATGGCCTAATGTCACCTTGAATGACACAGGGCCTGTCTTTTCTGTTATTTCTCCTGGTACCCAGGCTGGTCCTGAGCCAAAGTTGCGGGTGTAGACCACGTCTCCTTCTCTCAGTATTCTCTCTCTAGCATGCATGTCATGATAACCTTTTTGTTTCTCTTGTTTGTCATGCACTTTGTTTCTGAAGTCTGGATGTATTAAGTCAAATGTTGACCTCAACTTCCTTCCACACAACAGCTCAGCTGGTGACTTGCCAGTTGTAGATTGGGGTGTTATTCGATAGCTGAACAGAGCTCGCGACATTCGGGTTTCAATAGAGTCTCCTGTCATCTTTTTCATGAGTGACTTGAACGTCTGCACGGCCCTCTCGGCTAAGCCATTAGAAGAAGGATGGTATGGCGCAGTCGTGATGTGACGTATGCCATTCTTTTCAGAAAACTCTTGGAACTGTTCACTCATAAAACATGTACCGTTATCTGATACTATGATTTCAGGTATGCCATGTTGGCTGAAACTCTTTCTAAGACATTCAATGGTAACAGTAGAAGTAGAGCTACTCACAGAATATGCATCGATCCACTTTGAGTATGCGTCAACTATGATCAGGAACATTCTTCCCATCCATGGACCTGCGTAGTCAATGTGAATTCTTCTCCATGGTTTATCTGGAACTTCCCAGGGATGTAGTGGGGCTGCTGGAGGACTGTTCCTGTTCTCCTGGCATGCCGCACATGACTTCACAAGCGCCTCCACCTCTGCATCCATGTTGGGCCACCACATGTAACTCCTCGCCAACGCTTTCATGCGAGTGATGCCAGGGTGTGCTTGGTGTAGTTGTTGCAGTAAGGCATTCCGACCAGGTGGTGGAACAACCACGCATCCTCCCCACAGGATACAACCTTCCTGGGTGCTGAGCTCATCCTGTCGTCGGGCATAGGGAATGAACTCAGGACTGTTCATCTTTGGCCATCCTCGCAAGATGTATTCTCGCACTCTTGCTAGAACAGGGTCTTTGTCTGTCCACTTCTTTATTTGTTGTGCGTTCACCAGGGGCACGCCGATATCTTCAAACAATAGCACTCTCTCCTCCTCCTCAGGCGTGCTGTCTCTTCCTCCATCCAAGGGTAGCCTACTCATCGCGTCAGCATTCGTATGGTCCCGTCCGGCTTTGTAAACGATGGTGTACTCATACGCTGCTAATGTAACGGCCCATCTCTGAATTCTCTGAGATGTCATCTGGGGTATGGCTCTCATTTCACTGAACAGTGAAATTAGTTGCTTGTGGTCAGTCACTATAGCGAACTGTCTCCCGTACAGGTATTTGTGGAACTTTTTTACACCAAATACTACTGCAAGGCCCTCCTTGTCTAGCTGGGAGTAGTTTTTCTCAGCTGCACTAAGAGTTCTTGAGACGAACCCTATGGGTCTCTCTGAGCCATCCTCCATACGATGAGAGAGTACAGCTCCCACACCGTAGGGTGATGCGTCACACGCCAGGATGAGTGGTTTGTTTGAATCATAGTGCACTAACACACTACAGGACTGAAGTAGCGCTTTGGACTCTTCAAACACCTTCTGCTGCTTGACCCCCCATGACCATTTTTCTTCCTTCTTAAGTAAGGTATGTAGTGGTGCCAGCAGCGTGGAGAGCTTTGGGAGGAACCTATGGTAATAGTTCAACAAGCCCAGGTAGGCTTTTAACTCAGTAACATTTTGTGGCTCAGGCGCCTCCGCAATGGCTTCCACTTTGTCTGTCAGAGGGTGTAGACCACTGGCGTTAATCTTGTGGCCTAGGAACACCACCTCTTTTCCCATGAACTCACACTTGCTTCTTTTCAACCTCAGACCGCTTTTCTCCAACCGTTGAAGCACTTCCTCCAGCGTTTTCAGATGTTCTTGTTCATTTGGTCCTGTACAAAGGATGTCATCCAAATAAATGGCAACATTCGGAATTCCACCTAGGATGCCCTCCATAGTTCTCTGGAATATAGCAGGACTGGAAGCTACTCCAAATGGTAAGCGTGTGTAGGTATATAAGCCTTTGTGTGTATTGATGGTTACATACTTTCTTGATTCTTCTTCCAGGACTACCTGTTGGTAAGCGTGACTCATGTCTAATTTCGTGAAGTGTCGGCCGCCATTCAGCTGTGCGAAGAGGTCCTCCACTTTAGGAATTGGATACTGATCCACCCGTGATGCTCGATTGACAGTGAGTTTGTAATCTCCACATATTCTAATGGAGCCATCCGGCTTTCGCACTGGGACTATGGGCGCCGCCCATTCTGCAACCTGCACTGGCTCAATGATCTTGTCATCCAGCAGCCTCTGTAGCTCGCTTTCGACCAGTGGCTTGACTGCATAGAGCACCGGTCGGGGTTTGCAGAATTGTGGTTGGGCCTCCTTGTCCACATTAATCTTTGCAGTGACACCTTTTAGCTGTCCTAAGCCTTCTTTGAACACCTCAGCGTGTCTTTCGAGGATCTCCTCCAGCTGCAATTTGGGCTGAGATTCCACCTTATTCACTAACTGATCAATCATGGCCAGTTCTTGTAGCCAACTTCGCCCTAGTAGATTTGGTCCTTCGCTCCCAACTACTAATACAGGTAAGTCCTTTTCTTTGTTTTTGTGTTGCACCTTCACTTGTGCCATGCCTAGCACGTCTAGCTTCTCTCCTGTGTATGTTTTTAATTTTAATGAACAGGGATTTAATTCTGCTGTGTCTGTTTTCTTCCACAGTTGTGTATATTGCTGTTTACTTAATATGGTTACTCCACAGCCTGTATCAACTTCAAATGTTACTTTCATTCCATTAACATTCATGGTACGCGTGATGGGCGCTACCTTGGTCAGCTTCTCTGACGTGTTGTAAATTGTGTGAAAACCCATGTCTTCTGTATCACTTTCTCCCTCCCCTCTAAGTTGATTTGCTCGCTGTTCCTTTCCTGGGCCCTTGTTTTCATACTTTTGCCCTTTTACTGTTGCCTTCTGCACCTGTGCATTGCCCACCTTTGTTCTACATGCTTTCTTAATGTGCCCTCGCTTGCCACAATTATGACACAGCTCAGTGGCAAATTTGCACTCGGCGGCATTGTGCTGGCCTTTCCAGCGATAACAACTGGGGAATTTGCGCTGAGTTTTGTCAGTCGACACTTTGTAGACACCTACTTGGGTCTTAGGCACACGAACATGCGTTGCTGTGTCCTCTGTTAGCTTCCCTTGCATTTCTCTCACATCTTTAGATGCTGTTTCCATCGCTTGGCATAATTCCAAAGCCTTTGCAAAAGTGAGTTTTGTTTCAGATAAAAGTCGCCGTTGCATTCGGTCATCATTCACTCCACACACAAGTCTGTCTCTTAACATTTCTTCCAATGAGTCTTTGTAATCACAGTGCAGTGTTAATTTCTTCAATTCTGCCACATACTCTGCTATGGACTCAGTGTTCCTCCTTATGCGTGAATTAAATTTGAATCGTTGTACGATTTCACTCGGTTTGGGGCTGAAGTGCTTCTGAAGCTCAGCAGTAAGCTGGTCGTACGTTTTATCTTTCGGTAATGCAGGGCTTACTAAATTTCTCAACAAGCTGTAAGTAGTTGCACCAACTCCACTCAACAGTACAGCCTTCCGTTTGTCTGGCTCCTCAATATCATTAGCTTCGAAGAAAAAGTCCAACATTTCACTATATTCTTCCCATGACTGAGTCGAGTTATCAAAAGGGGTTACCGTTCCGATTACAGCCGCCATTGCTCGTCGTGGTGGGGAAACCTCGTTTTCCTCCTCTGAACTTGCACTCGAACTACTGGAGTCACTTGAGTTCGCCACACTTGCAATATTCTCTGTTTCTCGCCGCTAATTTTTTTCTTTTAATCCTCGTCGCCAATTGTGTGATATCCTACCATGTAGCAATGATCACACTTGAGTTATTTCTTTGGCTAACTCTTGCCATTTATTCTGCAACACACACGACAATGACTGAACATGGATTCTGCGCGGGGTTTTCACACTCTTATTCTAATGTGTCCCCTTAGTAGCAGTGCTGAACAATACAGGTAGTTCCCCCTAGAGGCATGTGCCAGTAATGTTTTAAATTAGACTTGCAGTCTACCACAATTTTATCTGTTTTTTCTGGTCAAACTTTCTGATCCGGCGGCACCTTATCCATCATGACACACAGCTCTCCACACTGCTGCTGATATCAGTCTGATATTCGGCTCATATCCCAAATGTCTCCCGAGCCGGCGACCGAAGCCATTGTTTATAGCAGGAGAGGGCACAGCAGGAATCAGCTGTGAGCACTTAACCGCCCCACGGTGATAACACAAAAACTTGACATACCAAGAGAAATGAGATGGAAACAACACGGATGTAGGGCTGGAGTAAGACGACGAGCGAGGAATGCAAGGTACAGACCTGTCCTTCCATCCGTTATCATGGGGAATGTATGATCGCTACTCAAAAAGACAGATGAGCTAGTGACCTTGTCCCGTTATGAGAGCACCTTCAGAGAGATTAGCATGATGTTGTTTACTGAGACGTGGCTAACAGAACTAGCAACAGATGCTAACATCAAACTGGAGGGTTTCCACGCAATACGGGCAGACCGGACACCAGACAGTGGGAAGACAAGGAGCGGAGGGGTGATAATGTATTTGAACAACAGATGGTGTAATCCTGGGCACATCACGGTTAAAGAGCAACACTGCAGCAAAGACACTGAGTTGCTAGCTGTTAGCATGCGACCTGTATACAGTACCTCCCTATGGAATACTCACACATGATCTGCATTGTTATTTATGCAAATCCGTCTGCAAACGTTGGGGCAGTGCGTGACATCATCCACTCAGTCACTTGCAGGCTTCTGACAGAACACCCAGATGCTCTCCTCCTCATCTCGGGTGATTTTAACCATACTTCACTGTCCTCCATTCTGGCCACATTCACCCAGTATGCCACGTGCCACACCAGAGACAATGAAACACTGGACTTATTTTATGCAAATACTCAGGAGGCGTACACCTCATCACCACTCCCCCCCACTTGGGAGATCAGATCACAACTTGGTTCACCTCCTGCCTGTGTACAAACCCCTAGTACACAGACAACCTCTGGTTACATGCACAGTGAAGGTATGGTCTGAGGAGGCAATGGATGCTCTAAAGGACTGTTTTTAAATCACTGCATGGGAGCAGCTCTGTGATCCACATGGTGAGGACATCGACAGCCTCACACACACCATCACAGACTACATCAACTTCTGTGCGGACAACACCATACCCACCAAGACCATACGATGCCGCTCAAACAACAAACCCTGGATCAACCCCGGGTTGAAGTCCCTACTGAAAGAAAAGAAAAGGATCTTCGGGTCGGGAAACAGGGAAAAGCTGAAGTTAATACAGAGGGATTTACCTTTTTGTTCTTATTAAAGACAAAAAATGAAAATGAAAATCAGCTGATAAAATGACACCTGGCAGCAATCAGCTGACACTTCTGATGAAGGTTGCAGTTGAAACATGTAAAGAAGGTAAAAACATCTCCTTTCCATTTTTGTCTTTAATAAGAACAAAAAGGTAAATAATTAAAAGAAGACAAAATGAACCTACTAGAGCTAGTACAGAAGGAGCTAAGGAGGAAGATCAGGGAAGGCAAGGACAGCTACAGGAAGAAGATGGAGGACAAGCTGCAACAGAGTGACATCGGCGGGGTCTGGAGAAGCCTCAAAACCATCTCTGGGCTCCAGAATACCTCCTCCCAGGCCACAGGGGGCAGGGAGTGGGTGAACAACCTGAATCTGGTTTTTTTAACAGGTTTGACCAACCGCCCTCCCCTCCGCCTGCACACCAACCACTACTGCCTCTACCGTCATCTAGTCCTGCTGTCCATCCCCCCAACACCCCCCCCCACTCCCAACACACAGCCCCTCTGCCCCAACCTGACCCTCACTAAGACCCAGGTGAGGGCTGAACTGAGGAAGATCAAGGCGAGGAAGGCCTCGGGTCCAGACTGCATCAGCGTGAAGCTTCTCAAGTCCTGCGCAGACCAGCTGTGTGGGATTGTGGAGCATATCTTCAACTTGAGCCTGAAGTTGGGGAGGGTACCACAGCTGTGGAAAACGTCCTGTGTGGTACCCGTACCAAAGACTTCCCACCCCAGAGACTTGAACAGCTACAGACCAGTGGCCCTCACATCTCACCTGATGAAGACCCTGGAGAGGCTGCTCCTTGCCCACCTCCGCCCCCTGGTGGGACCAGCGATGGATCCACTCCAGTTCGCCTACCAGTATGGCATCGGGGTGGAGGATGCAGTGATCTTCCTAATACACTCTTTCCCTGTCCCACCTGGAGAAGCCTAGGAGCATGGTGAGGATGATGTTCTTTGACTTCTCCAGTGCATTCAACACCATCCAACAGGTGATCCTGAAGGACAAGCTACTGTGCGCAGGGGTGGACCAGCACCTGGCATCATGGATCCTGGACTACCTCATGAACCGGCCACAGTTTGTGAGAACTCAGGATTGTGTGTCCGACACTATCATCTGCAGTACGGGGGCCCCCCAGGGAACAGTTCTGGCTCCTTTCCTGTTCACCCTTTATACTGTGGACTTTTTACACAACTTTATGACCTAATAAGTACTGAATGCACAAAACATAACAAACTTGCACAATAATGGTCCCCTAGGCTGACTCAAATATGAAATATGCTGTATGGGTACATACTCATACTATGTGGGGTAACTGAATAGACCGTTATGCTATTTATTCCATCTAGTTACAATGCTCCACGCTGTGTATGTTTCTGTGTACATATGTATTGTAACGTTGGGGCCATGTTAAGTGAATTTCCCAGCATGCTTTGCCAGATGAAAACGTTATGTGTGTGTAACCGTGATGTAAACAGAGGTCTGGGAGAATGACCTCCCCTCCTGCCTGTGCCCAGAGTGTGTGTGAAAAATAAATCAGGTTGATCACAGCCATCTGCTCCATTGTCTTTGTGTGAACCCTGCTTACGTCACACTGGTGTCAGAAGTGGGATCTCCTGTCCAAAGCAGTAATGGGGCGCTGACATCGGGACGATGTCGAGAACCAGAGGGGAGTAGTGTAGCGAACTCAATATGAGCACCCTACTTGGCTTGCCAAGTGGGTTGACCCTATTGGCGACACAGGTAGAGTGCGGGACTCCGGAGCGGGAGGCGTGAGTTCAAATCTCCCGGTAGGACATCACCATGTCGAGCAGCACGTTACAGTATATTCACTGCTCTTATTATCTTATCTTCTAAATTATTGCTCTGAGTGTTGCTATCCCTGTGCTGTTGCAATCCTGGAATTTCCCCATTGTGGGACTAAAAAAGGCTTATCTTATAAAGCTGAATTGAAATTGATGTCACACAAAGGCATCTGTCAGCCTGGAAGCTGAAGAGGGTGATCTATGAAGTTTTTACAGGTCTATCTTTTTATTGCTCCATTAAACTGGATACACTAATAAGTAAATGACTTAGATCCATCATCCTGGATGTGCAACAGCTGTGTGAAGTTAGCAGTATGGATCAACATCTCAGGAATTTTTCTAGAATCTTCATGGATCTGCCATGGAAACAGTAGCAGCAGGTGTACCTATTAAAGTGGCCAGTGAGTGTGCGTCTCCGTCTCAAACCATAAGCCATCAAATAGATGACATGTTACCCACTCCTGACCGATAGGAGGCGACATACAGCGAAGCCAGATAAACCAGCGAAGAAGAAAAGTGTATTTCCGGTTGCCGGGCTGCTTCCGGTTTAATCGACGACGTAGACTTGTTGGAGCCTGAGTTCTGCGGTTTAAACGATCAAACCCACGGACACGGTAAGACTGGAACCTTTTTCTCCCACGGTTTGGTTCGATCTGGATGATGTTATCCTCTGCTGCTACCTTGGACCAGTGAAGGTTCCGGTTGTCAGGGTTCAACTCAGCAGACAGCGAGCTAACGAAGCTAACGGCTAACTACAACAATAACTGATCAGCTGTTTTCCTGTTAAACTGATCAGTTTATCAGTGTTATGATCGCCTCTAATTAGCTGTGGGTTTATTAGTTTACTACCAACGTAACCGGGTTAATTTATATGGTAATCAACTTTAACTTTATATTTGAAAGTAAACAGATGTTAGAAAACATCACGTGTTGTTACAAAAGAATGACGAAAAATGCTAAGAAGTCTCAAACAAGCAAACACTGGACCTCAGCCAAGAACCGTCAGAACCAACAGATTTATTTATAAATGTGACGTACGATTAATTTAAGTGAACTTTTTGATTCACCAATCTGTTAGTGTTTATAAATTTAGTTCAAGGAAGTTCATTTTATTTCAGTTCTTGTTTAACTGCTTCTTTTTATCAGACATTTAACCACTTAACCCTTTCGTTGACCTGAAAAGGTTAAGTGTTTAAGAAAATGAAATACTGACATTGGTCTATCAGCACATCTGATGTGGTTCAGTGATGATTGGGGGGGGGGGATTTTAATGGCTGTATACGTTAATTTCTCATACAGGATAAAGAAGGAAGAGAGAGCAGCAGAAAATATTAATCAATGTCAGCTGGCTTTTTATCATCTCAACACTTCAGATTCAGTGCAGCTGGTTCATCCGTGTTTTCTCTCCACAGGAAGTGTTTGGCCGCCACATCACCTGTGAGCTGACCTGCTGAACGTGCTCATTGGAGGGTTTCCCTCCACAACACACACACACACACATAGTAAGTGTTGGATACACACACTCTGCAGCAGAACACAGGACGTGAGGAGAGTTCAGAGTTTGAGTCAGACACACACAGACCTGGACTGGGCCGTGAACATCAGAATCCAAGATTGAACCTGTGGTGTTGGTGTGAAGAATTGTTCTCATGATGTGCAGATTACATTTTAAATTGTATTCAATAGTTCAGCACACAGATGTCTGAATTCACATCCCCATCTTTGCTCAGCTCCAGATGTGTTTCTGAAGACCTCTTCTTCTTTCAGCTGCTCCCTTTAGGGGTTGCCACAGTGGCTCAGCTGCCTCCATCTCACCCTATCCCTTGCATCTTCCTCTGTAACACCAACCCTGTCCATGTCCTCCTTCACTACATCCATGAATCTTCTCTGTGATCTTCCTCTTTTCCTCCTGCCTGGCAGCTCCAGCTTTAACATCCTTTGTCCAATATCTCCACTGTCCCTCTTCTGCACATGCTCAAACCATCTCAGCCTTGCCTCTCTTACTTTGTCTCCAAATCGCTCAACCTGAGCTGTCCCTCTGATATACTCACTTCTAATCTTGTCCCTCCTAGTCACTCCCAATAAGAATCTTAGCATCTTCAACTCTGCCACCTCCAGCTCCACCTCCTTTCTTTTTGTCAGTGCCACTATCTCCAAACCATGCATCAAAGCAGGTCTGACTACCGTCTTGTAAATCTTCCCTTTCATTCTTGCTGCTACCTTTGTCACAAATCACCCTGACACTCGTCTCCACCCCACCCTGCCTGCACGCTCTTCTTCACTTCTCTTGTGCGTTTTCCATTGCTTTGGATGGTTGATCCCATGTAATGTAATGTACTTTATTTATATAGCCCTTTAGAACAACCCGTAGGTGACCAAAGTATTTTACAAAAAATTAAACAGCACTAGACACACACGACATTAAAACAAATTACATAAACAAAGAGATAAGCATAAATGCCTAAAAACAAGACTAAAAACAAATATCAAAACAAATGTCACCACTACTGGGTATTAAAAGCCACCCTAAACAAATATGTTTTAAGTTCTGATTTAAAAAGGGCCAGGTCAGCGATATCACACAGGTCGGGGGGGGGGGGATTATTCCAGAGCCTGGGGGTGACAACAGAAAAGGCTCAGTCACCCCAGTGTTTATACCTTGACCTGGGCACATCTGGCAAAAGCTGATTGGATGACCTCAAAACCCTGCATTGGTCATGGACAGTTAAAATTTCAGACAAATAAACCGGAGCAAGGCCATTAAGAGCTTTAAAAATGAAAAATAAGAGTTTAAAATCAATTCTAAAATGGACTGGAAGCCAATGAAGCGAAAAAAGAATCAGCGTAATATGCTGTCGCCTAGTTGTGTTGGTTAAAAGACAGGTCACTGCATTTTGCACAAGCTGAAGGCGGCCGAGAGAAGATTGAGAGATGCCAACATAAAGTGCGTTGCAGTAATCAAGTCGAGAAGTGATTAAAGCATGGATGGCTATCTCAAGGTCATGACAGCTCAGGAAAGGTTTGGCTTTGGATAACGGATGTAACTGACAGAAGCTCATCGTGACTACATTGTCAATCTGTTAATCAAATTTGAAATGGCTGTTAAAAATCACCCCATATTTCTGACAGCTGAACTGAGCCTTAAAGACAGGGTACCAAAGCCAGCCGTTACAGTATCCCCAAACATAATAAATTCTGTTTTTTCTTCATTTAAGTGGAGAAAATTTTGGCTTAACCACAACTTAATGTCAGTGATGCAGTCCAATAAAGCACTTTGTGAGTTCATTTGTTCTGGGTTCAAAGGTAAATAAAGCTGCAAATTACATAACAGTGGAAAGCCATGTTGTGCCTGGTTATTATTGACCCGAGTGGCAGCATATATAATGAAAACAAAATAAGGCCAAGGATAGAGCCCTGTGGGACCCCACAGGAGAGAGAGGCACTGGATGAGGACATGTCGGCAATCATTACAGAAAAAGCTCTGTTAGATAGGTAGGATTCAGACCACTTAGGTGCAGTGCCATGGATGCCAACGTGGTGATTCAGGCGTGACAAAAGGATAGTATGGTCCACCGTGTCAAAGGCTGCTGTGAGATCTAGAAGCACTAAAACAATGGGGCATTTGGCATCAACAGACATCATAATATCATTGTGTACCGTTAGCAGGGCAGACTCAGTGCTGTGACGAGACCTAAACCCTTGTTTTGTAAAAAAGATTGCAACTGTATAAAACCAACTTTTTCTAAAACCTTAGATAAAAAGGGCAAATAAGAAATGGGTCTAAAATTAGATAAAACTGAAGGGTCAAGGTGAGTTTTTTTTTTTTTTAAGAAGGGGCCTAACCACAGCATGTTTAAAAGCAGGTGGGACAAATCCTGAAATAAAGCAGGAATTAATAAAAATCAAAAGACCAGGACCTACAGTACTAAAAACCTTTTTCAGTATTCCAGCGGGAACAACATCCAGTGAGCAATTTGTAGACTTTAGAGACTTCACTGTATCAGTAAGTGATGATAAAGAAACCAACTCAAAGCATTCAAACACAGCAGAGTAACCCAGGACAACAGACAAGCTCCCATTAAAACTCTTATTAATAACTCGTCTGACAGAGTCCACTTTATCGACAAAAAAGTGAAGAAAAGTCTCACATGTTGTAAACGAAACATCTGTTACAGTTGGAGTGTGTGGGTTTATAAAAGAGTTAATTGTGTTAAACAGCACTCTAGGACAGTGACTGCTGCTGGAAATGATATCAGAGAGATACTGAAATTTTACCTTTTGCACAGTCCTCTGGTAATCATCAAGACAATCCCTAAAAATTCCCAGAGACTCATGTAATTTGTCCTTTTTCCATCTCTGCTCAACCTGCCTGACCCTTTGCCTAATGGCACAGGTAGTGTCGTTTAACCGGGGATCTGTTTTCGGTTTAGCTGATTTAAGCTGAAATGGGGCAATAGAGTCCAAAATCCCAGAGCAGGTGGGTATGAAAGGAAGAAAGAATATTATCTGAATGGGAAGGGGAAATGAGTCCATTCAAGGCAAAAAACTGTGAATCCCTAAAAGCAGCAGTAAACTCCTCTGCCGTTGAAGAAGTGATGATGCGACGCTAGCATGATGGAGCCACAGACTTACTGGGAGATGAAAGGGTCAGTAATTCAAAAATAATGGGGAAATGATCTGAGATGACACTCAGAAATTTCTTTGAGAGAGATTGAGAGCCCAAAGGAGATAATAAGGCCCAGAGTGTGACCAAGACGGTGTGTTGGTTTGTCCGCTAAAATATTTAAATTATGTATGTATTTAATCTCATCTACTTTCACTACCACTACTCCGTCTATCTTCACCGTTACACCTGCCTCCCTCTAATTCACACTCATGTATTCTGTCTTGCTTCTACTTACTTTCATTGCTCTTCTCTCCAGCACATACCTACACCTCTCCAGGTTCTCTTTGACCTGCTCCCTACTCTCACTGCAGATCACAATGTTGTCTGCAAACATCATGGTCCATGGAGACTTCTGCCTGACCTCGTCTGTCAGCCTGTTCATCACCATGGCAAACAAAGGGGCTCGGAGCCGAACCCTGACGTAATCCCACCCCCTCCTTGAATCCATCGGTCACTCTTACAGCACACTTCACCACCGTCTCGCTGTCCTCATACATGTCATGCACCGCCCTGGCATACTTCTCTGCCACTTCTGACTTTCTCATACAGTACCACATTTCCTCTCTTGGAACCCTATCATATGCTTTCTCTAGATCCACAAAGACACAGTGCAACTCCTGACATTCTGTATACTTCTCCATCAGCACTCTTAGCGCAAACATTGCATCTGTATAGGGCTGTCACGATAACTGCAGTTATGTAATACTGCGCTATGGACAAGCCTACCGCGGAGGATAGTGAGTGACCGCAACAACCGCGGTGTTCACTTTTTTTGTGTGTGTGGCTAAATCTCGTTGTTCACTTATGTGCCCCTATTGATTAATAAATAAATTGTTAAATGTTAAGTGTATTTTTATTGCCAACAGCATGTTTGCACCCGGTACTAATGGCGGCAGCACCCGGTACTGTGGAAGCTTCCATAGCACCGGGTGGTAGCGGCATCAGCACCGTGTGGGGCTCTCGCTGTCCAGATGGACTCCAGCAGACAGTTAGTGGTAGAAGCGTCTGGACTCCTTGCTAAATACAGCCGTGACAGTGAGCACTGAAAAGGCACAAAGCATGTTATTTCCTTCTGAGTGGAGTGTTTATGATCCTGACAATTGAGCTCCGAAAGTGAAACAACTACTGCGTAGTGCATTGCTTGTTTGAATGTGATTTTTCGGACAGTGGCAAAAATCACAGACAAGAGCCACGCAGGGTCCTGTACGGAGGCTGTCCTGTTTAAATAAGCTGAATGTCGCTGCAGTTTCCAATCCACACACACCGTAGTTAAATACTGGAGTTCCCACTACTGCTTTATGAAAATGATGGGTTTTTTTTTACAGAATCAGCAGTTCATGCCTAGAAAGACCGGAGCTCCACACAGTTGTCACACACGCACGTAAAATTGAGAGCGGAGCTGCAGCAAGTTTCTCACAGCTTCTATCGTTTGCCACGGTTTACCGTCAAGTCCCCCAGCCAGTGACAGCCGGCCCATAACAAACTTGCCCCACAACAATCTCGCCCCAGCTTGCCCCATCAAGTGACAGCCTGTGGTGCGGCACAGCGAACGAGCCTAACTCGGCAGCCTCAGTTTCTGTTGTTTGTTGATATCTCTGAATATCTGACCGTAATTTTTTTCTGCAAGGGAGGAGAGGTTTTTCTTCAGTGTTACAGTTTTATTAAAAATATATATTTTCGACTTCCGGTTATGGCTGCCACGTAGGACGGACGTGTCTCGCTCTGCTCTGCTCCTGGAGAAAAAAAATCGGCAAATAACTCTCTCATTTGGGACAGAACGTATCCCAGCATTTGGGCGAGGATATGTCGGCGAAGCCTAAGGCTGGAAAACTAGGAAAAGGAAAAAGCGAGCCGCCGAAACAGTCCAAATTAACGGACTTTCAGGTCTGTGACGCAGCAAACAAAACTCCATATATGGCGGAGGAGGCTGGCAACGGTGCGATATCTGCGGGGAATGGCGCAGATGCGCTGATGGCTGCCATGAGTTCAATGAGAGCGGACTTTTCCTCTAGATTTGATGGGATTATGACAGCGTTGGAAGGAATAAGAAAGGAATTGGGTGACTGTGTAGAACGAACGGCGCAGATGGAGCTCCGTCTCGCTAGTGCTGAAGATGACGTCACCCGTCTTCAATTAAAGGTGCGCACTTTGGAAGAAAAAAAATAAATCTCTGGAAGATAATATTTTGGATTTGGAATCTCGGTCGAGACAGAATAATTTGAGGCTGGTGGGTCTTCCAGAGGAATCAGAAGGTCGGGACGTATGTTCCTTTCTGGAAAAGTGGATTCCGGAGGTGCTGGGCAGCGAGGAGTTGCAATCAGCAGTGGTTCTGGAAAAAGCACATCGCATTGGCCCACGGAGAGATAAGGGACCGCCGAGGACCTTAATTATGAAGTTTCTTAGCAACAGAGACAGGATGAAGATCTTCAGCGCTGCACGAGCTAAGGGGGAGATTAAACACCAGGACCAGCAGGTGCGGTTCTACCCAGATTTGGCCACAGGAATCCAGCAATTGAGGAAGCAGTTTGATCCCGTACGTGAGGAGCTGCGCAACCTTGGGATTCGTCATGGTGTGATCTATCCTGCGAGACTGCTGACCACGTATGAGGGCAGAACCCACATCTTCAAGACCCCAGAGGAGGCGCAGGAGTTCATCAAGAAGATCAAAGAAGAAGAAGAGACTGGTGGGAGCTAAGCATGAACAAAATATAAGGTAGAATAATTAAGCATTTGCACAGGCATCTGACTGACTTGAAGTAAATAGTAAGGTTACAAAATATAGATTGTATTATATATTAAAAAAACAAAACAAAAACAAACAAACAAAAAAAAAAAACTATGATGTACAAAGTTGTTAAAAATTTTGGAGTTAAGTTGGAAAACTACAGAGGAGAGTTAATGTTACGTCATTAAAAGCAGTAGAGTTAGGGTGATTGGGAGGATGAAGAAGGAGTGGCTTAGGCTGTTCCCCGTGGGTGTGGAACGGGCGATGGCTATATCGGGAGACAGAATTTTTCTTTTGATTTTGGGGGGTTTGCCACAAGTGTGGGAAGGGGAAATTTGTTTGTGTGTAGTTTGTAGGATGAATGTTCAACCACTCATGTTTTTGCTTCTCTGTATGAGCATGTTTACACTGCAAGGTAATCCCAAACTCTCTATTGATCATGGACCAAAGTGTTAATCTTAATTTAACTTCATGGAATTGCAGAGGTCTACAAAATTTAAAAAAACTTAAACAAGTTATGAATAAAATAAAGGACATGGGTTCAAGAATTGTGTTTTTACAAGAAACTCATCTGATAGAGGAGGATGTTAAAAGAATTAGGAGTAGATGGCAGGGAAGTGTATTCACCTCTTCATTTTCATCCCGAGCCAGGGGAGTTATGACTCTCATACATAAATCAGTTCCTTTTCAAGTGAAAAATGTAATTGGAGACAAATTTGGAAGATATGTAATCATTCAAGGTTCTTTGCTATTAGAAAATATAAATCTTGTGAACTTATATGGTCCCAATATAGATGATCAGAAGTTCTTTGCTAATTTATTTCTCATCTTATCATCACTTACAGGGCAACATATAATAGCAGGGGATTTTAATTGTACATTGAATCCAGGTGTGGATAGATCAACAGGACTGGATTGTACGCACATTGGATGTAGGATGACTATTAATCATTTTATGAAAGAATTGAGATTGTTAGATATATGGAGAGAAATGAAACCACAAGTTAAAGCCTATTCTTGTTATTCCAGTACCTACAAGACATTCTCACGTATTGATTATTTTTTGATTTCCACAGAATTAAGGTCCAAGATTCAAAACTGCTTTTATGATAACATCGTGATCTCTGATCATGCACCCTGTTGTCTAATATATGTAGATAAAAAATTGACAAAGGAATCAGGTAGATGGCAATTTCAGCATAAATGGCTTCAGGATGAGGAATTTGTCAAGTATATAGAAAAACAGATAGACGAGTTCTTTGACATCAATACTACACAAACATCAGCATGTGTAAAGTGGGAGGCTTTCAAAGCTTTTATTAGGGGACATATTATTAGTTATACAGGATCAAAATCTAAGAAGACTCGAGAGGAGAGAGCTAAATTGGAACATAAAATAAAAAGTCTTCAGGAAAAAGTGTATGCAGGAAGTGACCCAAGGTTGGAGAATGAATTACTGATTTTGAGAGCTGAATACGACAAAAAATCAGCGAATAGAGCTGCCTCGAGTCTTCTAAGATTGAAACAATCTTTTTATGAACAAGGTGAAAAATCAGGAAAATTATTAGCATGGCAGATTAAACAATTGGAAATTAAAACACCAATTACCAGTATTATAAGTAACGGACAGGTAGTTATAGATCCTTTAGAAATTAATAGAGCCTTTAGAGATTACTATGAAAAATTATATGATACCAAAAATGAACCTGATTTAACAAAACTAAATGGGTTTTTGAACGAACTATCTATACCGTGTATTCCAAATGAAAACAGGGAGATATTGGAGTCTAAAATTAGTCAAGAAGAAGTTGGGCTAGCCATTGATAATATGAAATCAGGAAAAAGTGCAGGACCAGATGGTCTTCCAGTTGACCTTTATAAAAAAATTTAAGAATAAATTAATAAAACCTTTTTTGGAAATGGTTTTAGAAGCATTTCAAAATAATAATTTACCATCATACATAAATAATGCCTTAATTATACTGCTGCCAAAACCAGGTAAGCCCTCTAATAAATGTGAAAATATGAGACCAATAAGCCTATTAAACGCCGACCTTAAGATAATCTGTAAAATTTTAGCAAGACGAATACAAGAAATTTTACCAAATATTATTAATCGAGATCAGAATGGCTTTATAAAGGGTAGACAAGGCTTCCATAATGTAAGAAGACTATTTACTATTATTTATTTTAATAAAGAAGCACCGGATACAGCTCTCCTATCATTGGACGCCGAAAAGGCCTTTGATAGAGTTGAATGGCTCTTTCTTTTTGAAGTCCTACAAAGGTTTGGACTTGGAAATAATTTCATAAAATGGGTTCAAATAATATACAATAATGCAACAGCAGAAATCCTAACAAATAACAATATTTCAAAACCAATAAAAATCAATAGAGGATGTCGACAAGGCTGTCCACTTTCACCTTTACTGTTTACTATGGCAATTGAACCTTTAGCGATAGCGATACGTTTACATTCACAAATATATGGAATTAAAGTTGGACCAACAGAACATAAAATCTCCCTGTACGCCGATGATATAATTTTGTTTATGTCGAATCTAAAAAAATCAATTCCAACCTTGTTGAATTTAATAAAGAATTTTGGGGAAATATCAGGATATAAAATAAATAAAACTAAATCTTCAATATTAATGCTAAATGAGACCCAGAGAAATTACCCAGCCCCTGAGGTAAATCAATTCAATGTTGTAAATCAGTTTAAATATTTAGGAATCCAAATTATGCCTAAGCTAGAATCAGTCGCCAGTGTCAACTATGAAGCCTTAATGTCAGATATCAATGAGTTAACTCAGAGATGGATGTCACTACCAATGTCGATGATCGGGAGAATCAATATACTTAAAAGTAATATTTCACCTAAAATACTTTATTTATTTCAATACATTCCCTTATCACCACCTTTAGATCTATTCTCAAGAATAAAAAAAAAGTTAGTGGAATTTATATGGAACAACAGGAGGGCTAGATTACGTTTGTCTTTATTATATTTACCATTTGATCGTGGAGGTCTGAAATGTCCAAATTTTATGTTGTATTATTGGTCGGCACAACTGAGGTCTATGACATATTATTTTTCATCAAATGATCTCCCTCACTGGACTGAAATGGAATCATACAATTTACCTTTACCTCTTCCCATATTCATATACTCAGATTCGGCAAAAAAATTACAAAAACAAGTTAAAAATCCATTTGTAAAGCATATGATCAAAATATGGTGTGAAGCTAAAAACTATTTAAAAGAACCACAGTTATTGTCACAATTTAGTCCAATATGGGGTAATCAATATTTTAAACCAGGGAGAGCGGACGCTGTATTTAAAGTATGGAATTTAAAAGGGATACAAAAGATTCAGGATTTATATTTGCCATGTGCAGACAACATAATGTCTTTTGAAGAGCTGAGGATCAAATTTAATCTCAATAGAACACATTTTTTTTAAATATCTTCAACTTAGAAACTTTATTCGATCAAATCAAAATAAAGCTCTCACTCGACCTATTTATTCATCCTTGGAAAAAATGATGATGAAAGATAGTAAAAGAAAGGGTATTATTTCAGAGTTTTATAACTCATTGACACTATCTTCAAGTGAAAATTCACTGAAAAGATTAAACTACTGGAAAGAAGATCTGCAAATTGAAATTTCAGAGGAACAATGGGAATTGGCTTGTACAGAAGCTCAAACCAAATCAATAAATGCACGCCTTAAATTGATACATTTCAAATGGTTAATGCGGATGTATGTTACACCGGAGGAGTTAAATAGATATAACAAAAATATACCAGATACATGCACAAAATGCATGGAAAGTAAAGGAACCCTATTTCATTGTTTATGGGAATGTAGATTAATAAGAATGTTTTGGGAAGAGGTGAGGGTAACAATTGAAAAAATAATCTCAAAACAAATCATATTGAATCCTAAACTGTTTTTGTTGGGTCTGTACCCAGAAAAGCATAATTTTAATAAAAGTGAAAGAACATTCATAGACCTCAGTTTGCTTAATGCCAAAAAATGTATTGCACTATTATGGAAAAAGACTCATAGACCAGATGTGACTCAGTGGTTAAGACAGATGTTAACAAACCTTCCATTAGAAAGAATAACATATATACTGAAATCAAAGGAAATTGTGTTTGAGAATATATGGAGACCTTTTATTGATTATGTAAAAAATTTAAACATAACTCTTGAAGAAGAAGGTGAATGATGTGTGTGGACCTAGTAAATTCCAAACTGGTGAACATAATATGTATACTTATGTATTGGATTGTCTAGACTAAACAGAGGAGCATTGTTGAAGACTTGATTTTGTTGGTGGTTGTTGGTGTTTTTAGTGCATTTTTTTCTTTTTTTGTAGTACTTTAGTGTTAGTGTTTGATTGTTTGTATCATGTTTGTTAAAAAAAAAAAAAAGGTTCAATAAAGATATTGTGGAAAAAAAAAAAAAATATTTTCAATCCATCTATTTTAACCAAACTTTTAATTTCTTTGAAATTAAAATATGTGACCGGTGTTGTGGGTCTCAGACTTTTTGTTTTAAACATACTTTCTTCAGGAATGATCCGAATTAAATGTGCTGCAGCCTTTTAATTATGAGTAACGCTCTTTGAACCTATGTCTAACGTATTGAACAGGTTTCTAACTTGGAGCTACTCTGTGATGGCATATTTGCAGCATTGGTTCACAGGAAAAATCTGTACAGAGCTCTGCTCAGCTGCTCCTTGCAGCGCGTACGCGCACACATAGAGCTAAAACACACATACTTGTCCATGTAATGGGAAGTGTTGGGGATGTGTCTGAGCACAAATCTCTGTTTAGCCCTCCCCCATGTCTTTTTACCTTTTTTTTTTTTTTTTTTTTTTACTTTAACCAGTGTTGTTCTGATAGATATGCTAAAATATCAGAACACCAGAGGAGGTACCAATCAGCTGATCGCTCAAAGTGCAGAGCTCAGCTGTTTTCCATGATAAATCACACTTTGCTGTTGGCTGCGCCTCCTGGCAAAAGTACACTCAATGCATTATCTTGGGGTTTTTTTTCACTTTATTGGAAAAAAAGACTTTATCGCCATCAGTTAGTGTGCCTTTGAGCCAGGTCATGTCGGGCCACTGCTTCTCCCAGCATGTTCTATGTTGGATACACAAGTGCTGTTTGTCAGACTCTGGTCGCTGACGTGCCGCTCATCCGGGGCGAGCTGGTTATGGGGCGGCTGTAACTGGCTAGGGCAAGTTGGTTATGGGGAGACTTGACTGGGTATCATTTGCCACATAAGTTATGAACCCTGTTTAAATTACGAGACCACAGGGTCCTAAAAATATATCACGGTGCTGAGCTGTCCACCATCACCGCAGGGGAAATTCCTCTACCGCGACAGCCCTACATCTGCAGTACTCTTTCTTGGCATGAAACTGTACTGCTGCTCACTGATTGTCACCTCTCTTCTTAACCTGCCTTCAACAACTCTTTCCCATATCTTCATAGTGTGGCTGAGCAACTTCATGCCTCTGTAGTTACTACAGCTCTGAACATCACCTTTGTTCTTAAAAATTGGTACCAAAACACTTCTTCTGCACGATTTTAGGCCAGTGGCTCTTACCTCCAGTGTTATGACAGCGCTTGAGAAATTGTTAATTCAGGAGCTTCGCATGAAGGTGGAGCCACACCTGGATCAATATCAATTTGCGTACAAAAAGAAACGGCGTACAAGTGATGCCATCCTAACTAATGCATTTAGTTTTAAAACATCTTGAGAGTCCCTCTGCATATGCCAGATTGTTTTGTTTTTTTATTGATTTTTGCTCTGCTTTTAATTGTATTCAGTCACACATCCATCTTAAAAAATGATTCACTTGGATGTGAATCCTTTTTTAGTTAGGTGGTACCACTCTTTCCTGTCAAATAGGTCACAACAGGTGAAGTTTAACTCCATTTTCTCTGATATTGCACTAAGTAGCGCCGGGGCCCCTCAGGGCTGTGTGAGCTCACTGTTTTTATTTACATTGTATACTAATGACTGTGTCAGCCCTCAGTGGGACCAATATGTGGTGAAGTTTTCAGATGACGCTGTAATGCTCAGTCTGCTAAAACCTAATGTCAACTCAAGCAGCCACAGATCTGGGGTGGATGGGTTTGTGAACTGGTGTGATGACCATCAGCTGCAGATTAATACAGAAAAGACAGTGGAGATGCTGGTGGATCCCAGGTCAGATGGTGATCACAGTCCTGTGGCCATACACTGTCATAATATCAAGCAGGGTAAATCATATAAATATCTTGGTGCTCACTTTGATAATGATTTGAGCTGGCACACGCAAGTGGTGTTAGTGCCCGAATCCACCAGCGTCTGCATTTTCTTCGCCGGCTCAGACTGTTTGGCGTCTGTAGAAATATTATGTTGATTTTCTACAGGGCAACCATTGAGTCTGTGTTACAGTAATGGTTAAATCAAAAGCTCAGATATTAAATCTGATAAAGACAGCAGGTAAAATCATAGGTATGGCAGCACCTTTAACCCCCCAAGACCTGTTTGAACAAGCCACCCTCAGACAGGCAAATTGCATTTTATGTGATGGTTCTCATGTATTGCATGCCAAATATGTTTTAATGAATTCGGGAAGAAGGTATAGGGTCCCTCTTCGTAAATATAATAGGTACAAGCATTCATTCATCCCCTTGTCGGAGAAGCTCATTAGTGAGCGGATAAGTCAGGTGAACAGGAAGAAGGTCAGGAAGAAGACCAAGATGGCGCCCACAGCGGTCGACATGGTGCTTCGCTGCGCTCTTTGTTTGTTTTTGTTTGTCAATTGTGTGTCTGCTTGCACTTATACCCGTGAAGAACTTCTAAATATCAGGACTTTCACCCCCACGGACCTCCTCCCAGTTTTTTTAGCCCCTGCCGCCGATCTGGTTCATTGCTTGGCTCGGAAAGTGAGACGGCGGAAGAGAGGTAGACGAGCGGGCGCTCTCGTGCGACTTCGCAGGAGAGGCTCGCGAACGGCGCTGCCTGGCATATTTCTGTCCAATACCAACTCTCTCTCTAACAAGGTAGATGAACTGAGACTGCTGATGCGTTTTAGGGACCTCGCCTCCTCAGCTGCCCTCTGCTTTACTGAGACCTGGCTCCGGGAAAATATACCGGACAGTGCGCTGCGCCTCGACGGCTTCCAGCTCTTCCGTGCTGATCGTGACACAGAGCTTTCCGGCAAGACCACAGGAGGCGGAGTCTGCTTCTACATCAACTGCAGCTGGTGCTCTGATGTAACGGTAATTTCCAAACACTGTTCTCCCGCCCTGGAATTTCTTGTTATCAACTGCAAGCCTTTTTATTCCCCGCGGGAGTTTGCTTCTTTTATACTGATCGCTGTGTACGCCCCTCCCGACGCGGACACGCGCGAAGCTCAGCGCGTGCTCGCGGATCACATTCAACACACAGAGCGGAGTTTTCCAGACTCGCTGATTATTGTGGCTGGTGACTTTAATCAGTGCAATCTGAGCCACGATCTCCCCCGCTACAAACAGTTTATTAAATGCCCCACCAGAGGATTAAACACACTGGATCACTGTTACACCACAGTGAAAGACGCATATCGCGCTGTTCCTCGCGCTGCGCTGGGATTATCTGATCACGTGATGGTTCACCTCATTGCCACATACAGACAGAGATTGAAGCTCACTAAACCTGTTGTGAGCACTACGAAGATACGGACCAGTGAAGCTGAGGAGAAGCTGGAAACGTGCATGGAAATATCTGACTGGGGCATGTTTAAAGGAGCCACGCATGATCTGGATGAGTACACGGACACTGTGAACTCATATATCCACTTTTGTGAAGAGATCATTCTTCCATCACGCACCAGGGTGAGTTACTCTAATGAAAAAACCCTGGTTCACAGCTAAGCTCAGACAGATCAGGAAGGAGAAGGAAGCAGCGCTGAAAAGTGGAGACAGGGACTGCTACAGGGAGGTTAAATACAGGTTTAACAGAGAGCTGAAGAGGGCTAAATCTGTGTATTCAGAGAGACTCCAGCAGCAGTTCACTGCTAATGATTCGGCTTCCGTGTGGAGAGGACTGAGGCAAATCACCAACTATCGGCCTCAGGCTCCTAAAGGTCAGGATGACAAAGCCCTTTGTCAAAGACTGTCCCAACACTATGCCCGTTTTGACACCTCGTCGTCTGTGTCCAACTCCCCCCCTCCCTCCAGCTCCACAGCCTTCACAATCCCTACTTCATTAAAGGCACCCCCCCCTCCCCCCCCCCCCCGCCCTTATCATCAGTGAGCAGGATGTGCTCAAACAGTTCTCCAGACTGAACCCGCGCAAGGCCCCCGGCCCGGACGGCGTGTCTCCCTCCACCCTGAGACACTGTGCGAAACAGCTGGCTCCTGTCTTCACAGACATTTTTAACACCTCCCTTAAGTTATGCCACGTGCCGTCCTGCCTCAAATCCTCCACCATCATCCCTGTCCCCAAGAAGCCACGGATCACTGGACTTAATGACTACAGACCTGTAGCGCTCACCTCTGTAGTCATGAAGTCCTTTGAGCGCCTGGTCCTGCCCCACCTCAAGTCCATCACCACCCCTCTCCTGGACCCGCTGCAGTTTGCCTACCGAGCCAACAGGTCTGTAGACGACGCAGTCAACCTGGCCCTCCACTCCATCCTGCAGCACCTGGACTCCCCGGGAACCTACGCCAGGATCCTGTTTGTGGACTTCAGCTCCGCATTCAACACCATCCGCCCCGCTCTGCTCCGGGACAAGCTGTCCCTGCTCAACGTGCCTGACTCCCTCTGCAGGTGGATCACCGACTTCCTGACGGACCGGAGGCAGCATGTGCGGCTGGGAAAGACTGTCTCAGACTCTACTAGCATCAGCACCGGATCACCCCAGGGCTGTGTACTTTCCCCCCTACTCTTCTCCCTTTACACCAACTCCTGCACCTCCAGCCACCAGTCTGTCAAGTTGATCAAGTTTGCGGACGACACCACCCTCATCGGGCTCATCTCCAACGGCGACGAGTCCGCCTACAGGAGAGAGGTGGCCCAGCTGGCGTCCTGGTGCAACAATAACAACCTGCAGCTGAACGCTCTGAAGACAGTGGAGATGATTGTAGACTTCAGGAAAGTCACTACCCCTCTGCCCCCCCTCACCCTCTCAGGCTCTCCCATCACCACTGCTGATTCCTTCCGCTTCCTAGGCACTACCATCACCAGGGACCTCAAATGGGAGCCGACCATCAGCTCACTCATCAAAAAAGCCCAGCAGAGGATGTTCTTCCTGCGGCAGCTGAGGAAGCTCAAGCTACCCACCAAGATGTTAGTGCAGTTCTACACAGCCATCATCGAGTCCATCCTCACCACCTCCATAACTGTGTGGTACGCAGGAGCCACTGCCAGGGACAGACTAAGGCTGCAGCGCGTCGTGCGCACTGCTGAGAAGGTGATCGGCTGCAAGCTCCCATCTCTCCAGGATCTGTACATCTCCAGGACCCGGAGGCGTGCTGGCCGGATCATAGCCGATCCCTCACACCCTGGTCACGTACTGTTTGCCCCCCTCCCCTCTGGTAGAAGACTTCGGTCCATCCAGACTAAAACCTCCCGTCACATGAACAGCTTCTTCCCCTCTGCCATCAGACTACTGAACACTAAGTGACTTATTGACTCTCGTGCACTATGTACAGCAGCTCAACCAGACTCATGTCAATCATCACTGTTTTCTTCCTGCATTACCGACTGCACTATATAGTTCTCCACAGTATCTGCTGCTTGCTAATATATTTTAACTGCTGACCAGTATCACTTACTCTTATTCTACACTTTATTGCATGTATAGTTTATTTCTTTTATCTTATCATGTTTAATGTTGCAGCATTGCACCGAGACAAATTCCTAGTTTGTGTACTACATGAACAATGGCAATAAACCTGATTCTGATTCTTCTGATTCTGAACAGAAGTTAGGGAGATGGTGAGGTTGAGCAGACAATTGCACTGTACTTGCACTTTGGTTGAATTATGTCAGTTTTATTTTTGGTGGTTATTTATGTATTGGTTGTATGTATTGTATGTGTTTTTGTTGTGCAGCAGACCCCTCTGCCTAAGACAAATCTCTCCCAAAGGAGATCAATAAAGAGACTTTGATTTTTGACTTTCTCCACTCCTCGGGCATCCTCTCACTCTCCAAGATTGTGTTAAACAATCTGGTTAAAAAGTCCACTTCCATCTCTCCTAAACATCTCCATACCTCCACAGGTGTGTCATCTGGACCAACCGCCTTTCCCTTCTTTATTCTCTTCAAAGCTGCCCTCACTTCCGTCTTGCTAATCCTCGAGACTTCCTTGTTCACCATCTTTCCTTCATCGATCCTCCTCTCTCTCTCGTTTTCTTTATTCATCAGCTCCTCAAAGTACTCCTTCCACCTTCTCAACACTAGTCATTTGTTAGTACATTACCATTTCTGTCCTTAATCAACCTAACCTGCTGTACATCCTTTCCAGCTCGATCTCTTTGTCTAGCCAGTTGATACAACTCCTTTTCTCCTTCCTTAGTGTCCAGCCTCTCATACAACTCACAATATGCCTTTTCCTTTGCCTTTGCCACCTCTCTCTTTGCCATGCGCCTAGATTCCACATACTCCTGTCTACTTTCTTCATCTCCCTGACTATCCCACTTTTTCTTTGCTAACCTCTTCCTTTGAATACTTTCCTGTATTCCTCATTCCACCACCAACTCTCCTTGTCTTCCTTCCTCTGTCCACTGGATACATCACATACCTTTCTACCCTTTTCCCTCAATACTTTTGCTGTACTTTCCCAGTCATCTGGTAATTCTTCCCGACCACCCAGAGCCTGTATCAACTCCTTCCTGAACTCTGTGCGACGTTCGTCCTTCTGTAACTTCCCCCACTTAATCTTGGGCTCTGCCTTCACTGTTTCCCTCTTCTTGCTTTGCAAAGTCATCCTACAGACCACATCCAATGCTGTCTAGCTACATTCTTCCCTGCCACCACCTTGCAGTCTCCTATCTCCTTCAGATTTCTGCTTCTGTATAAGATGTAGTCGACCTGTGTGCACCTTCCGCCACTCTTGTAAGTCACCCTATGTTCCTCTCTCTTCTTGAAGTATGTGTTCACCACAGCCATTTCTACCCTTTAAGCAAAATCCACAACCATCTGTCCTTCCACATTTCTCTCCTTAAGACCATACCTATCCAGAACCTCCTCATCACCTCTGTTCCCTTCACCTACATGTCCATTAACATCTGCTTTAATCACCACTCTCTCCCCCTGGGAACGCTCTCCAACACTTCATCCAACTTACTCCAGAGTTCCTCTTTCTCTTCTACCTGACATCCAACTTGTGGGGCATACACACTGACAACATTCAACATCACACCTTTGACTTCAAGCTTCAAACTCATGATTCTGTCTGACTCCCTTTTTACCTCCTGAACACGCTTCACATACTCTTCCTTCACGATTACTCCTACTCCATTTCTCTTCCTATCGACACCATGGTACTACAGTTTAAATCCACCTCCAGTGCTCCTAGCCTTGCTTCCCTTCCATCTGCTTTCTTGAACACACAGTATATCTACCTTTCTTCTCTCCATCATATCAGCCAACTCTCTGCCTTTACCAGTCATAGTCCCTACATTTCACGTCCCTACTCTCACCTCCACACTTCTACCTTTCCTTTTCTCTCTCTCTCCCTCCTAACACACCTTCCCCCTCTCCTCCTCCTTGATCTTCGACCAACAGTAGCCCAATTTCCACCAGCACCCTGTCGGTTAACAGCACCGGTGGAGGTCGTTGTTAATCTGGACCTTGACCGATCCAGTATGAAAGTCTCATTCATCATGATCCGGAGGTTTGGTTTGGCAAAGGTTTTACGTCAGATGCCTTTCTTGACACAACCCTCCCCATTTACCCGGGCTTGGGACCAGCACCTAGGAGTACACTGGCTTGTGCACCGACTGTGGCTTTGTTGTTTCTGAAGATCTCTGTGGTTCTAAAAATGTGAAAACACACACCTTCTCAAAGGTGTGGCCATTTACAGTGCATCCGGAAAGCACTCACAGCACTTCACTTTTTCCACATTTTGTTATGTTACAGTCTTATTCAGAAATGGAATAAATTCATTTTTTTCCTCAAATTTCTACACACAATACCCCACCCATAATGACAACATGAAAAAAGTTTGATTTTTGCAAATTTATTAAAAATAAACAACTAAGAAATCACATGTACACAAGTATTCACAGCCTTTGCTCAATACTTTGTTGATGCACCTTTGGCAGCAATTACAGCCTCAAGTCTTTTTGAATATGATGCCACAAGCTTGGCACACCTATCTTTGGGCAGTTTGTCCCATTCCTCTTTGCAGCACCTCTCAAGCTCCATCATGTTGGATGGGAAGCGTCGGTGCACAGCCATTTTCAGATTTCTCCAGAAATGTTCAATTGGATTCAAGTCTGAGCTCTGGCAGGGCCACTCAAGGACATTCACAGAGTTGTCCTGAAGCCACTCCTTTGATATCTTGGCTGTGTGCTTAGGGTCGTTGTCCTGCTGAAAGATGAACCGTCGCCCCAGTCTGAGGTCAAGAGTGTTCTGGAGCAGGTTTTCATCCAGAATGTCTCTGTACATTGCTGCATTCATCTTTCCTTCTATCCTGACTAGTCTCCTAGTTCTTGCTACTGGAAAAACATCCCCACAGCATGATGCTGTCACCACCATGCTTCACTGTAGGAATGGTATTGGCCTGGTGATGAGCAGTGCCTGGTTTCCTCTAAACATGACACCTGGCATTCATGCCAAAGAGTTCAATCTTTGTCTCATCAGACCAGAGAATTTTGTTTCTCAGTCCTTCAGGTGCCTTTTGGCAAACTCCAGGCAGGCTACCAGGTGCCTTTTAGCAAGGAGTGGCTTCCGTCTGGCCACTACCATACATGCCTGATTGGTTGATTGCTGCAGAGATGGTTGTCCTTCTGGAAGGTTCTCCTCTCTCCACAGAGGAATGCTGGAACTCTGACAGAGTGACCATTGGATTCTTGGTCACCTCCCTGACTAAGGCCCTTTTCCCCCGATCGCTCAGTTTAGACGGCCGGCCAGCTCTAGCAAGAGTCCTGGTGGTTCCGAACTTCTTCCATTTACGTGGGGGCGCTGGAGCCTATGCCAGCATCTTTGGGCGAGAGGCAGGGTACACCCTGGACAGCTCGCCAGTCCATCGCTGGGCCAACACAGAGAGACAGACAACCATTCACTCTCACAGTCATACCCAAGGACAATTTAGAATCCCCAGTTTTGATGCCCATTAGCCTAACATGCATGTTTTTGGCATGTGGGAGGAAACCGGAGAAATCTCGGAGTAAACCCACGCAGACACGGGGAGAACATGCAAACTCCACACAGATCACTGTTGGTCGGGGGCTAGGATCGAACCCAGGATCCTCCAGCCAAGAGTGAGTTGCTGTGCTGCCGCAGTGCTAACCACTCAGCCACCGCACCGCCCACTACATGTGATTTCGTAGTTTTTTATTTTTAATAAATTTTCAAAAATCTCAAAACTTTTTCATGTTGTCATTATGGGGTATTGTGTGTAGAATTTTGAGGACAAAAATGAATTTAATCCATTGTGGAATAAGGCTGTAACATAACAAAATGTGGAAAAAGTGAAGTGCCGTGAATACTTTCCAGATGCACTCTTATGTCAGAGCTCTAGAACTCTGGGAGACAGATGTCGCTGACAAGAGGAGGACTCAGTGGTGAGGACTGTCGCCTCACAGCTAGAAGGTTCCTGGTTCAAATGTCAGGGAAAGTGAGGAAGCATCCTTTCTGTGCAGAGTTAGCATGTTCTCAAGTTCCCTCCCACAGTCCAGTCACTCATGTCAGGATAATCAGAACTTCTAAACTTGTCCGTGATACCTTTGTCTGATGAGCCTGTAGAGCAGGGATGGGCAACTTTGGTGATGGGGGCACAGTTTATTTTTTCACACTTCCATAGGGCTAGATGGGGGGGCATTTTAATAGTCTAAGCGCAATGTAAAGTTCCTAATGAGATTCTTGTAGCCTCTCCTGCTGGGACACGGTAGTTTGAATGTCAATATCGGTGTTTGTGACTCCTGCAGGAGATTGAACAGAGTTCAGTGTTTTCCCTAGGTTTACAGCCTTGGGGGGGGCGGGGGGGTGAAGGTCAATAACTATAAACTCTTAAACCAATCATGGTGTTCATAAGTTTCTTTTAATAACAACTGTTTCTTATCCTCTGCCGGTCCTCTTTGGGTTTCAACCGGCGGGGGATTATGTTAGGTCTGTCCGCCCGTCTGTCCCACTTCAATGAAATCAACTCCTCCTACAGTTTTCGTCCCAATTGAAACTTGGTACCATGGTTTGTAGGGCTGTGACTCTTTAGAAGTCACACGATTCAATTCTGTTCCGATTTTTTGGGTCATGATTCGATTCAGAATTGATTTTTGATTCAAAACGATTTTCGCTTTGCATTTGGCTCTGGTTTACCGTCAAGTCCCCCCATAACCAACTCACCCCAGCCAGTTACAGCCGCCCCATAACCAGCTCACTCCATGGCCAACTCTCCCCACAACAGTCTCGCCCCAAACTCACCCTATCAAGTGATGGCCTGTGGTGCTGCACAGCGAACGAGCCTACTGCGTGTCCACCAAATGCATTTTTGTCTCCCGACTGCCCTGAACGGCTTTTTTTTCCAGCGCTAGTGTGCTGCGCTCTGGAAAAAAAAGTCCATGCCCTGTATCCCAGCTACAGCTTGTCACTCCACAGAAAACGGGAGTGTGAGTACTGACTGTATCGGCGTCTTATGTCCCTCCCTTCCTTATTCTGATTGGCTGCTTAGAAAGGTCTGACATTGACAAGCTCAGATGTAGTCTGAAAAGTTGAAATTTTTTCAACTCTGAACGCGCGACAAAAAGTGGCCACTGCTGAGAGCGTTTCGGCATCGAGGGCACTCAGTGCTGTAGACGCTGGACTGCATAGAGAATGAATAGAAAATAGTCGCCCACAGCTGAAAAAAGCGCATTTGGTAGACACGCAGCCTAACTCAGCAGTCTCATTTTCTGTTGTTTGTTGAAATCTCTGAATATCTGACCATAATTTTTTTTCTGCAAGGGAGGGGAGGTTTTTTCAGTGTTAGTTTTAATAAAAATATATATTTTCAACCCATCTGTTTTTAACCAAACTCTTAATTTCTTTGAAATTAAAACATGTGACTGGCAAACACCAGAGAATGTGGATCAAATCAGCTGATCGCTCAAAGCCAGAGCTCAGCTGTTTTCCATGATCACACTTTGCTGTTTGCTGAAAAGCTTTTTTATCGCCTTCAGTTAGCGTGGTGCCTTTGAGCCAGGTCGTGCCGGGCAGCTGCTTCTCCCGGCATGTTCTGTGTTGATACACCGGTGTTGTTTGTCAGACGCCCATCAGGGGCGAGTTTGCCATGGAGCGAACTGGTTATGGGGCGGCTGTAACTGGTTGGGGCAAGTTGGTTATGGGGGGACTTGACCGGGTACCTTGGCTCTCAGTTCAGTATAAAAACCCACTAATCTCAGAAAAAATGTCCACTACTGCACTGCAAAAAATGCTGAGGTAAGCTTGAAAGCAGAGTACAGTGTGTTGATGTTTTGGGGGTTATATTAAAAAAAAAAAAAAATTACATTAATTTGCAATAAAATACTGTTAAATGAAAAAAGTAGGCGTAGGTTAGTAACTGCTTTTTTTTTATTTTTTGAAAACGTGAGTTTCAAAAATGAAATTGTACATGAATGGACAAGTGAAATAAATTTTGAAAATGTTCCTTTTCAGCACATCACAATTCCTAACAGCTTTAACACAGTGTGTAGGTTTGGTTGCCCTCCAGCATTCTAGAAATATAGGCTATTCATTAAAAAACAAAAGTAAATTCTATCACAGATACTTTGAACATCCATTTAAAGGCCAAATGTCACGTAACAGGGTCCTTAAAATGTCTTGAAACTAGATATAAAAGGGAACCGATCCGTTTGGGTCTTGGTGCATATGCTTCAGTAACGCCGGAATATTCGTTAATTTAAAACTGCCGCGCTTGGCCTGACGTTCCTACTCACGGCCCCCGGAATCGCCTGGGGAAGAAGGCGGAAGTGACGAAATTGATTGTACCTTAGTTTGATGCTTGGGGTATCCCGATTGATTGTTTATATGGAGACTGGAAGATTGAAGTGAGCAACAAGAAAGAAAAAATTGGATATTTCACCCATACCTTAAAACGGGGCTATAAGGGACAGCTGGGTAATAAGGGACACTTTTCTGGGAAATGTTTTAAATGTAATTCGTGCTGTTATTGTCAAATATTTTAAGGATTCATGGATATTTGACAATAACAACTCAGCGTCCGGCTCAAAATAAAAAAAGCAGAATTCTGGATTTGGAAGGCGATTCCTTTCTGTCCCGCAGCCGCAGGACAGTTGAAAGTGTGAGGTCTAATGCCTAATGACTTCTCATTGTAGTGATAATAGCTCACGCTGATCGATCTGCCCGCCCCGGCCATCAGCCTAATGATTGAGTCCACACTTCTAACAGTAGTGAGAATAGCTCCCGCTGAGTGATCTGCCCGGGGCGGCCATCAGCCGCCCCGGGCAGAAGTGTGGACTCAGTGTGGACTCAGCCGTGAGAAGTGTGGACTCAGCCGTGTGGATTGAGTCCACACTTCTCAATGTAGTGAGAATAGCTCCCGCTGAGCGATCTGCCAGCACCCTAGCTGTTGGGGTCTCACACACACGACGTGTTCCTCAACACACTCAATAATTTTTTTTCCCGTATATTTTTCTTTTGGGCGTACAGAAATGGCAATACGCCCGTATTTGCTAAAATTGCATTTTCCCCGTATTAAAATACGGCGAAAACGTCTCTCTTGACATGTATGCGCCTCCATTCTCATATTCATCTGGTCAGTTTCTTGACAGCAGCGGCTCTCCTCCACTGTAATAATAATGGCTTCCGAAAAATCAATATTTATGGGGCGCCCTCGACAGACCCCCTTCGGCTTCCCAATTCTGGAGGCGATTAATGTCCAATTCAATGACATTTTCCACTGGTTCTGCTCTCTGGTCATCGTCGGAACTGTTGTCATCAGACAAAGAATCTGATTCCGTCTCGGACGGCTCAAACCTGTAAGGTTCTATGCCTCTGTCACTGTCTGAACCACTGACAAAAAAAAGACAAAAAAAAAAGACAAAACTAAACTAATTTGTTCACAATCGCTGTCACTTTCCGTCATGATTGTCCAATGTTGATAAGTGTGAATGTGGATAGGCAGGGCAGCCAGGGTGAAATTTGTGACGTCAAAATCATGGCCGTGGTCTGGATTGGCTGTCACAAGCCAGTGAGCAAGGCGGGGCCTTCGCCTGGTGTATTTTGTGCAATTATGTAAATACGGGTGGGTAATATGGTCTCCGGTATGAATATTTGGTTTAAGCTATGTGTATTTTATCAAAATTCGTTGTCATTTAGAAAAAAAAATTACGTGACATTTGGCCTTTAAATAGCAGTGCTACCTGACTGTATGCAGTCAGTGTACAGTTATCTATACAGTCACTTAATGCAATGAACAGATTCAATAAGAACTGAATGCAATTGATGCATAAGATAAAAAAACATTAATTTTAAACCTGCACAAATATAAACTTAAGTATCTAAATTCTTCAGAGATTTAAAAAACAAATTAAAGTTACAAAACAAAATAAAGTGCTGTTACAAGATTTCATGATTTTTTTTAATTTTTTTTTTTTTTTGCCCATTCAGAATTTGCTGGGAGTTTGCTAAAGTGGTTCAGTGTACGTTGTTCAGCAGGAGGACGTACAACTTTTTCCACTTCTTTCAGCTGTGGGTGACGGCGGTTAATGTGAGCCCCGGCGTTTGTGGAGTTACCAAAGTACTTGACTTGTTTTGCAAACTTTACATATTACATGTGTCATGTCTAGCACTTTCTTTCCCGGGATGTTGTAGAAACAAAAATGATAATAATAATAATTTTTTTTTATAGAACACTTTTCACAAACAGAGTCACAGTGCTTAGCATGGTAAATAACAAAGCAAATAAAAATACAGGCACATAGAGCAGTAAAAGAACAAATTAGACAGTAAAAACACAAAAATACAATCCACACATAACTAATTAAAAAGCCAGGCTAAAAAGGTGGGTCTTTAGTTGCTTCTTAAAAACATCAATGGAAGGTGCAGATCTAAGTTCAAAAGGTAAGGCGTTCCAGAGTCTGGGAGCAACAGCAGCAAAGGCTCTATCGCCTTTGGTTCTGAGCCGTGCTAGGGACTACCAGTAGATTCTGATCAGAAGACCTGAGAGACCTGCTGGGATGGTGTAGACGGAGCAGGTCACTGATATAAGAAGGCGCCTCATCATGAATGGCTTTGTAAGAAAGAACAAGAACTTTAAAATCAGCTCTATAATTTACAGGAAACCAATGCAAGGAGTGATATGACAGAATCTACTGGACCTAGTTGGTAATCTAGCAGCAGAGGTCAAAAATGCGCCCACACACTTGCCTTCGTTGAATATGGGACTGGCTGAATTTCTTGCTGCTTCATTTTTCTTTTATTCTGACCGTTTCATCCGGCTGCTAGCTAGTAAGCTGCTCTGCATGGTTGTCCTGTGTCGGTAGTGGCAATACGCGTCACGTGATGGGACCCAGGCACCACCGCAAAAAAATTATAATAATAATAAAAAATTTTAAAAATTGATTCTTTTATTTTTGTGAATCGATTTTGGATCATGTAAAATGAGAATCTAGATTCTTACGTGAATCGATTTTTTTTTTTTTTTTTTTTTTTAATTAATTTATTTTTTTCCCAACACCCCTAATGATTTAATATACACTGAGGATGTGCATGTTGCAATTTGATTGTGATCAGATGATTTTTGTGGGAATTGTAGCCCCTGACCTATGACCTCCTGTTTCACCTCACTTCATAGACAGTAACTCCTCCTACAGTTTTGGTCCGATTGTTTTGAAACTTTGTACCATGGTTTGATGAACTCTGAGGATGCGCATATTGCAAATTGGTTTAAATAACAGTTTCTTTTAATAACAGCATTCAGTATAAATAAAAACTGTATGATCAGAGGTGGATATAGTAGCCAGAAATTGAACTCATGTAAAATCAGTGTAGAGTAGACACCCAAAAAATTACTAGCTGAGTAAGAATACAAAAGTACCCACTTAAAAAGATACTTGATTAATGACTTAGTCTTGAAAGTTTGAGGTTTTTCCCCTAAATTTATAACAATTTTCCCTCAGTTTTCTTTTTTCTCAGTAAATTTGTTTTTTACCTAAATTTGCAACCATTTTCCTCATAAATGTGTAATTTCTTCTTGTAAAATTACAACTTTGTGTACATTTGAAACTTTGTCATTATTTTATGACTATTTTTTGTCTTTTTATAATTTTTAGATTAGATTCAACTGAATACAATTGTATTCAACATGAATACAATTATAACGGAATTACTTTGTGTTAAAAATTTATTTTTTTTCTCATAACTTTAAACTTTTGACCATAATTTTGCCGAGCCAGAATAGAATAATTTCAACTCTGATTTCAAAGAAATATAAAATTATATTTAATAAAATTATATTTAATGAAATAAAATTAACTGAAATGACCAAAGATGCAGTTATTTCTGTTATAATAGTTCCTATATTTTTACAATTTTTTGAACATTCCTCACCACCCAGACAACAGGAATAACCTCCCTCAATGTGAATGGAAAGGGACAATTCTCTTGTTTTTTCAGGTTTGGGGGCATGTCCCCGTCCCCCCGTCCCCCCTTTATTTGTGCATATAGCATGATGAGATGGAAAAAGCTTTTTATGGTACCTGCGTCAAATGCTCTTGGCTTTATGACTGAAAATAACCTCCATACATTAAGCTGCAGCACAGCATTTTGACATTTTGTACTGGCAGAAAGCAGCCACAACTTCATTTATATTCTTAGCAAAAATATTACGTCAGCTGAGCGAGGCACGCTTGGCATGACAGCAGTCAGCCGGCTGTGTAGGGATTACAGTTGCAGCACACCGACAGAGTGGAAATGAATCTGACAAATTAACTTTGAAGCTGCAGCAGACAAACGTGTTTGCCACAACTACACAAACATCGGAGCGTCTCAGAATGAGAAGAAAAAGGGCACTGCTGCATGGAGTCGGCAGTGTGCCGACTGTCTCGGCTGCTGGAGACGATGGTTTGGCGTGGTCCTTGTTCAGCTCCTAACGGGCACCTCTGCTTTGCTGTTTGTCCGTGACAGTTCCCTCCGAAAAAACAAAAAAACGCACACATGGCACTCTTCAATGTGAAAAAAATACGGCAAACTAATTATGTGCATTTTGCAACCCGGTTCGTGCAAACAGAGGGCAAGCACGGCAAACACTGAACTACAGATTGGTGTATTCCAATTAACCACTGATCTGTGCTGAGTTTGACACGGGCGACAAAATTAAAATAGGCTACTTGTAAAAATGCCAGTGACTCATCTAATCAGTATCGGCCAGCATCACAGCAGTCAGGGTGTTCATGTATTTATTACTTACTTGGACTCGGAGCAGGAGAGCTACTGTTGCCTTCTTCACCACCCGGAAGCATTTAAAAATGCTGATACTTTTGTCTGCTTTTTAGGTGGTTGACGTGACATATTACCCTAGTATAATGGTGGGGGAAAACTGTGGATTTTTATCTCTCAGACAGCGATGCTAGACACAGTTGTCTGGCAGCTGGAATTATCACAACAGCGACACGCTCCCGCACTCCTACCGGTAACTGTTTTGACATGTGTTGTTTGTGTGCATGCTTGTGCAGTGACATCCTTTCATTTATATTATCGAAAATATTATATGTCAGTTGTGGCAAAACTGCAGCTCTTTTCTCTCTCTCTTTTTTTTTTTAATTGGCTCTTGTGCAGCTCTTTTTTTATTATATTTTTCCATAGTGTGGTGGCACAGTTTTTGGCATGGCATATCACCATGCACAGATGTTACCAGCGGAAACCCTGACTTGACACGGGGATATAAGGGTAGGGGAAACACTGGTGTTTCATCTGTCAATCTGTTTCTTGTGATCTGATGTGCTTCATAGCGGAGAAGTTGCTCTCACGCTCAGCCATGACTACTGATTTTTGGGAATGGACTGGCCGGTGGCACCAGTTGTCCATCCCTGCTGTAGAGGGTTAGTGTAGTACGAGTTAAGACCTGTGAATGGTTGAGATGACAAAAAGTGCTGCATTAATACAGAAGACACACACAGAGGATAAAGAGGAAAGCTCATTTCTCTTCTCGTCTTTGTTTTTTTTAGGTAAATCCAAACCGCCATCATGGTTCTGGCTGACCTGGGAAGGAAAATCACCTCGGCGCTGAGGTCACTCAGCAACGCCACCATCATCAATGAAGAGGTAACGCACACACGCCACATCACATGACCCACCCACAAACCTCTAAGCTGGATCCTGGCCACACACCCCATCCTGGGGTCCCAGTCTTTGGTGGACCACAGATTTAAGAACTAGAAAATCGCTGTAAACTTTGTCTGAAAACAAACCAGCAGAGAATGTGAGACCATGAAGTAACTGAAGCAGCAGCTGCTGGATGAGATGTTTCCACCAGCTTCTGTGATCCTGAACTTTTTAGGCTGATGTGACGTCTGCTGGTGAAGGACAAAATAACTTTTATTAGTTTCGGGAGGGGCTGGACGATACGAGTCGTAAATCAGATCTTCATATAATTATTCAGTAACGTGATAGTTGATATACAGTATATCTCAATATAAAAACTGTTATATGAACTACATATGATGTTGAATTAATTGGTTTGGTAAAAATCACCAATCGATAAGCAGAACTGTTGTATCCATGTGTATCTTAAATTTATACAGTAGGTAGCACACACACGTCTGATAGTTTATAGAACTAACTCCTAGTTTCAGCGGTGGTCGTTGTATATGATTACACATTTGATTCATCTTGTGGCAAATGTTAGCATGTTAGCTCTGTAAGTTATTCTGACTGTGAACCAGGGGTGTCAGACTCATTTTAGCTCTGGGGCCACATACAGCCCAGGTCAATGTCAAGGGGGCCAGACGTAAAATAACACCATAATAACTCCATAATAACACCATAACGACAACTCTATATTTGTTTTTGTTTTAGTGCAAAGAAGTACAAGAACTTCATTAAAAGTTTACCTTTAATTAACCATTCATTTATAAAACATTATGAACAACCTGATTTTTTTTAAAAAGACAAACAACTCCCAAATATGATGCCTTAGTTAATCATTTCCATATGTGCATTAGTAGTAGGAGCAAAATATTCAGTCACAGGTATGTGGAAACTGAAAAATGTAGAAGTTCATTTTATGACAAAAACAACTGGTCAAGATGGAGAATTTATTTTAAATTTACAGACATTTCCGTGTCTGTCATCACTCCTAATCAGTCCTAAGGAATGAACTGACTTACCACACCATACACACTAAAGTGAGAGTTTATTAAGGAAGAGAGTTAAGTTCTCCTGATTTATAAATGGATAAATATAGCCATGACAATCCATAAAAGCCGTGTGTGTGCAGTGGGGAACACTGCTGCCCCTGCTGTTTAATTCTGAGTCTCAGTGTTGTGTGTGTTGCTCGTCCTACGGACAGGTTTGGGCCCACGGGCCATGTTTAACGCCTCTGCTCTAAACTAGGTTTTTACTGAGCTTTATGCATTGGTATTTTCTTGTTTCATGTACAAATTCATTCAGTGCTTTCTCCAACGTCCAGATGAAGTCTGTGGTGAACTGCATCTGTCGCGCATCAACAGAACGCGCTCACTGCTGAGAGCGTTTCTGCTCTGAGTGAATTAAACACTGAACAACATATAAAACAAACGGGGGGGGGGAGGTTACGTGTTGAGAGCGGGGGAGAAGTTCCAGCCTTTCAGGGCAGATGGAAAGGAGAAAGCAGATGGAGTATCGATTCTAGCTGAGTCATCCTGTGCGGCGGGTGAAACTCTTATCGACACATTTTAAAGTACGGAGATATTGCCCAGCCTAGTTTCAGGGTCGGTGAAAACTGTCTGAATGTGCCGACACCTGGACCAGATCCAGCATGGAGCCTTTCTGGTTCATCACCATACTGATCCAGGTCCTTCTGTGTGTGTGTGTGTGTGTGTGTGTGTGTGTGTGTGTGTGTGTGTGTGTGTGTGTGTGCGCGCGCGTGTGTGTCCAGGTTCTGAATGCCATGTTGAAGGAGGTGTGCGCAGCTCTGCTGGAAGCCGACGTCAACATCAAACTGGTCAAACAGCTGAGAGAGAACGTCAAGTGAGTATGATGTTCTTCAGTCATTATTGTGGAGCAGATCTGAGATGGTCCGCCCGGAACATCTTCCGAAGTCCACTGATCTGATGTGGATTTATATAGATATACACCCTAGAACTGTGTTAGACTCCTAGCATGTTGAAGGTGAAGCTGGTCTAGCGGGTACTGACCTTTGTGTCCTTGCAGGTCTGCCATAGACCTGGAGGAGATGGCCTCAGGTCTGAACAAGAGGAGGATGATCCAGCACGCCGTCTTCAAGGAACTGGTCAAGGTCAGACTGTGTGTGTGTGGGTGGGGGGTGGGGGGGCTTTAAAATGGGGTTCAACTGTAATGTTACTGCACCTCAGTCTGGCTCAAACTGAACCTTGGTCCTGATCAGTTCTGGTGAGGAAGCAGAATTCTGAAGGTTTGGACTTTTGGACCAGACTGAAGCAGGTACTGTAGCTGAAACGAGGAGAAGACACTCAGTTTTTAGTTGAAGGCTGGTCTAATGGTGTGATGAACGTTCAGCCAGAAAAATTAAAGCAAAGCTAGAAACTGATCCTGAAGACTAATAAAATGATGAGAAGGATGAGAAGGTCCAGGCTGTGGTGAAGAATAAAGATCAGACCAAAAATGAGCTTTCAGTCTGGTTGGGATTGGACAGATTCTTTATAGAAGATGCCAGTACTTGTGTAGAGCACGTATATATGTGTGTGTGTGTGTGTGTGCTACCCTGCGTGTCATGTGACCTGTTATGTGACCTGTCTGCAGCTGGTGGACCCCGGCGTGAAGGCCTGGACTCCAACCAAAGGGAAGAACAACGTCATCATGTTTGTGGGTCTGCAGGGCAGTGGGAAAACTACAACCTGCTCCAAGGTGACGTCACACAAACTACAGTAACGTCGTGCTGCCTCTGTTCCTAAACCCGGTTCCACCAAAGCACAGTGGAACCAGGTTTAGGAACTCCAGCTGGTTGTCTTTTTACTGAAGGAACTTTGTTGGTATGAAATGTTTTTGAGGGTCCACAGCAGGAGCGATCCCAATAAATATATTTTAAAAATCATTCGAGTCCTAACTGACGACCACTGGGATTAATTTAACACAGAGACGCTGACAGCCAATTGGAATACATCATGGCGTCACATTCATTAGGGCTGGAGTCAGTGATGGCTGCTGGGTCAGCTCCGCCCACCGTGCTTCGGCCGTGTTTCAGATAGAAGTGACCAGAGGAGACGAGCAGATGCGTCCAGCAGTTGTTAGTTTAACGTCAGCGCAGCGTCATGCCTCTCTGGATCCATTTCCCACACGTCTTTGATGCTGTTGATGTTTGCTTTGGTGTTCTGCTGAATCTGTGGCATCACGGTGGAAACTGTCACACATGACGATCCCCCCAAACCTACAATAATGACCCTGACCGGTGTTCCCGGCCTCTTTGTGTTAACGCTGGTTCCTTCAGTGAAAACGAGGCTCCACCCACATGCCCTCCATTCTCACGCGTGTCCGTGTTTCCTGCAGTTGGCGTATTACTACCAGCGGAAAGGCTGGAAGACCTGCCTGATCTGTGCCGACACCTTCAGAGCAGGTGAGCCGGTTTTCAGCCATTATCTTCTCATGGTCCAGGTTCTCTCCATAACCTGATGGTGTCTGTTCTGTCAGGTGCGTTTGATCAGCTGAAACAAAACGCCACCAAAGCCAGGATCCCCTTCTACGGCAGGTGAGTCAGATGGGTGACGGGAGTGGGGTCTCACGGCCGCGTTTAGGCATTCCTGACCATCTGTCATCTCCAGTTACACAGAGATGGATCCTGTGGTGATCGCCTCTGAGGGTGTGGAGAAGTTTAAGGCAGAGAACTTTGAGATCATCATTGTGGACACCAGCGGGCGGCACAAACAGGAAGACTCGCTGTTTGAGGAGATGCTGCAGGTCTCCAATGCTGTGGTGAGTCCAGGTACCGTCACACAGGAAATAGCTGCATCATGTGACCACGGGCGTAGTGATTGGCATTGCTTCTGTTTCTGTAGCAACCAGACAACATCGTGTATGTGATGGATGCCTCCATCGGTCAGGCCTGCGAGTCTCAGGCTAAAGCCTTCAAGGACAAAGTGGACGTGGCCTCGGTGATCGTTACCAAGCTAGACGGACATGCCAAAGGGGGCGGGGCACTGAGCGCGTAAGACCGTGATTCTTTAACGTGTGCTGATGTCACAGGTGCCCTTTGATGATCTCCGTTTCCTGTTTGGTGCAGTGTGGCGGCCACCAGGAGTCCAATCATCTTCATCGGAACGGGAGAACACATCGACGACTTTGAGCCATTTAAGACGCAGCCGTTCATCAGCAAGCTGCTGGGTGAGGAGACCAGTGAACCATTGAATGTGGAGATGTTCTGCACGTGTATTAATGTGGGGTGTTTAATTTGATGTCAGATATGTTTCTACTTTTATAATTACCTAAAATAACAGCAAGATAATGTCAGTAAACTAAGGCTAGAGGGTTGTCTGGTATCAACTCTGAGCTGCTTTGACCTTCATTAAACCCTCGTCTTTCCGTCAGGAATGGGCGACATCGAAGGATTGATTGACAGGGTGAATGAGCTGAAACTGGATGACAACGAGGAGCTGATTGACAAACTGAAACATGGTGAGACGGAGCACAGCGGACACAACACGCAGGTCATTGTGGGTGACTGAGGGTCCTTAACCAGTCTTACAGAGTTCACCTGAACCAGTGAAAAGCCTGAGATGATTCAGATTATTAAAAAAAACTACAAATTTGTTTTGGTCTGGCCACACATGATCCTCCAACACACTTCCTGGGTCGTTTGCACATTGATGTCTTGCCAGCGTCTTGAAATGTTGTGCAAACAGCCTCTGTAAGATGTATTCCTGATGAAAACTTGGTACGTTGGGCTGATGTTGGCACGATGTGTGTGTGCTGTGGGGGTGGTGTCGTGAGTGACCTGTGACCTCTGACCTTTAGGCCAGTTCACCCTCAGAGACATGTACGAGCAGTTCCAGAACATCATGAAGATGGGCCCGTTTGGTCAGATCATGGTGAGCACCCAGTGATCTTCTGAACCCAGATCATGAAGCTGAGACCTCTCAGTCTGTATCTGTGTTTGTCTCCAGGGGATGATTCCAGGTTTTGGGACAGACTTCATGAGTAAAGGAAATGAGCAGGAGTCCATGGCCAGATTGAAGAAGCTGATGACCATCATGGACAGTATGAACGACCAGGGTAATGCTGATCTGCTGATGTCTTTATTAACTGTTTGATCAGATAAGTAATCAGTAATCTATGTGGATCAGATTAGCCTTCATCTGTTTCTCTGATTGGCTGAACTCATGGATATACCTGATCATTATAAAACCAACCACCGCGTTGTCACAGGGGTTGGGGTTACAGTTAGTTGGTTATCGGATTAGGGTTGGTTATTTGCAGTGTTGGGCAAGTTACTAAAAAATAGTAACTAGTTATAGTTACTTCTTTTCAAAAGTAACCAAGTTACTTACAAATTACTGCATGATTAAAATAACTAGTTACTTGGAAAAGTAACTTTCATGTTACTTTTAAATGCATACTTAAATCATCTTGCAGAAATGGCAAGATGATTTAATTAATGGATTACATTATAGGCTTATTAATGTCAGGCTGAAAACAGACTGTTTCAAACAGAGCTTTTAGAACATGTTCAGTCTGCTTTATCCTGCCTTGAGAGCTCTTATTGTGGGAAAAATCTGAAGAAAATCAACACAAAATTGCCAGTAATTTCCTCATTTTGGAGTGAGAAATAGAGTTTGTGGAGAGACAGGGAAAGAGAGTGAGAATCAGAGTGAGTTGGCAACACTGCATAAAGCTGTCAGCGTTTCTTAGCTTTAATATTATGGATTTAATCCAGTGTGCAGTGATCCAAAGAAAATGTCCATTATCCCCAGTCCAAATGTCTGCTGTGACAGAGACATGACCCAGTCCTTTTGGTGATCAAATCCATTTTTGAATAATCTTTATCCAGATAGCAAGTAAATGTGTTTTAACTTCAGTGGCTCACAGTCTCAGCTGTCTGATGGGAAATGACTGTTATCAGATCTTCATTCTGTAACGACGTATCTGGCAATCAGTCGTGTAATTCTTGCTGGCTCACGAACTGTCCACATGCATACCTATGTTTGAAATCCAACTGGTGTTGTTAGCATAACATAGCATAGCACTAGCTTTGTTGGATCTTGTTGCTGTTCTCAGGCACTTCTGAAGATTGCAGTCGGTCTCACACGGCCCACCAATATGCTTTTGTTCCCACAAAAACAAAGTACGGTGATCCCTCACTTATCGCGGTTAATGGGTTCCAGAACCGACCGCGAAAAGTGAAAAACCGCGAAGTAGCGTCACCCCTAATGACGTCACCCATAAATAATACGTACGTTCATTCTTTCACTCTCTCTCATATGATACGCGCGTGTGTGTGTGTGTGTAAGTGTACATACATACGTAGATGTAAATAAAGTGTACATAAATATGTTTTTAGAACTCTTTTATTCTTATAACAAGATACGTAACTCAAGATGAAGATGATTTACTGCACAGGTTAATGAGAGCTTTACTGCTCCTCAGGTGACGCCTCATCGTCAGGTGCTAGAGGCGCAGCATCGTCGAGGGCAGCTTCCGATAGAGCTGGAGAAGCTGCAGGAGGCGGCGTAGTGGCTCGACGGGAAGACTATTTCGCACAAAAAGGCACAAGAGAACAGCGAAAAGTTCCATGCGGCGAGACTAAGCAACACGAGCGATAAAGAACAATCAATGCGGTCTTCCTTCGCTGGGTATGGGCGCTCGGCAGGGAGAGAAGCTGGCTAAAACGTCTCGGCCAATCAGCTTGCGAGATTCCCGAGCCGAGCCAACATGAGAACAGCGAACAGAGAGGTGGATTTTGAGTTGTGCGGGCTCTCCGTGTTGATACCTGATGTTCTAATGTAGTCTCCCTGCCTTCTGCTAGCGCCTGCCCATTTTTTCTCAATTTTGAATTTTTGATGAATATTTTTGAAAAATCTGCGATGCACTGAGGGCGCGAAAGGTGAGGCGCGAAGTAGCGAGGGATCACTGTACCTTCATCTTTTCCCAGCAGGAGCGAGCTCCATTTGTGGCTGCTGGCTGCAGCAGTGAACAGGCTCTTGACTGTACTGTTACCAACTCCTTAGTAAGAAAAGTAGCTATTGGCTGTCCTTAAAGTCGCTAGAAGTCGCTGAATGATGTCATTGCCTAATTTGCATAATTGGTCATTTGCATGTAATTGTAATGGACGCTGTAGGAGAGAAGAATAATGTCGTGGGAGAGACAAAAAGTGAGTAAAAAACACCCTAAATATGTTTAGAACTACAAATTAACTTTCTTCTGTCGATTCTTGGTTTGTTTTAATTTGGCATTTAAATAGGCCATCACTTCTGTATCAATTTTGTTGTGCTGTACAACTGTACAGTGACAATGAAGCTTATTCTATCATCTCAAATAAACGGCTTCAACCAGCCTTTGAATTTAGGGTTTGATTCCCACTCCTTTCTGTATTTTTGAGTGTACAGTTTAGACTGCGACATGATGAGCTAACTGCTAGATGTTTAGCTTATCTCTCTCTCTCTCTCTCTCTCTCTCTCTCTCTCTCTCTCTCTCTCTCTCTCTCTCTCTCTCTCACACTCACACACACACACACACACACACACACACACACACACACACACACACACAGAGTGGACAAAGTGAGTACATGACTGAGGCTGTTAGTCAAATGCAAAGGTTTATTAGTGTGACACTGACAGTGAAGAAACATTAACATCGATTGGCAGGGGTGGGTTGTGCAGGCGCAATTCATTTGCAGTCTGGATGCGAGTGGCATGGGCATGGGTCTCCTCTCTGACTGCATCTAACTGCTGCATGAGGCTATTGTGAGACTGACCGCTTGTGAGTGCTTTGGGATGGGGAGAAGCTCACAGTAGCGCCCGCTGCTTGTTGAGGATAGTAACTGCAGAACAATAATGCTTTCATGTCACCAGTCACTGTGGCTAGTGATTTTCCAAAGTTACTAGCCACTCAGCCTTTTCACTAATCACAATTTTGTAGTTGGAAAATTTTGTTTAATATGTTCAAATTTGATTATTGCATGCTAAAATGTAGTTGAATTAAATGTACAAACTTTTTAAACGCGGTGACCCACGTGGTGACACACGTGGACAAAATTGTTGGTACCCCTCTGTTAATGAAAGAAAAACCCACAATGGTCACAAAAATAACTTGAATCTGACAAAAGTGGTAATAAATAAAAATTCTATGAAAATTAACCAATGAAAATCAGACAATGCTTTTGAATTGTGGTTCAACAGAATTACTTTAGAAAACAAACTCATGAAACAGGCCTGGACAAAAATGATGGTACCCCTAGAAAAGATTGAAAATAATGTGACCATAGGGACATGTTCAACCAAGATGTGTCCTTTAATTAACATCACAGGTGTCTACAAACTTGTAATCAGTCAGTCAGCCTACTTAAAGGGTGACAAGTAGTCACTGTGCTTTTTGGTGACTTGGTGTGTACCACACTAAACATGGACCAGAGGAAGCAAAGGAGAGAGTGGTCTCAGGAGATTAGAAAGAAAATTATAGACAAGCATGTTAAAGGTAAAGGCTATAAGACCATCTCCAAGCAGCTTGATGTTCCTGTGACTACAGTTGCACATATTATTCAGAAATTTAAGATCCACGGGACTGTAGCCAACCTCCCTGGACATGGCCGCGGGAGGAAACTTGATGAAAAATGGAAGAGACATACTGTATAATACGAATGGTAACAAAAGAGCCCAGAACATCCTCTAAACACATTCATGGTGAACTCCAAGGTCAAGGTACATCAGTGTCAGATCGCACCATCCATCGTTGTTTGAGCCAAAGTGGACTTCATGGGAGACGACCAAGGAGGACACCACTGTTGAAAACAAATCATAAAAAAGCCAGACTGGAATTTGCCAAACTGCATGTTGACAAGCCACAAAGCTTCTGGGAGAATGTCCTATGGACAGACGAGACAAAACTGGAACTTTTTGGCAAGGCACATCAGCGCTATGTTCACAGACGCAAAAATGAAGCATACCAAGAAAAGAACACTGGCCCTACTGTGAAACATGGAGGAGGTTCTGTTATGTTCTGGGGCTGCTTTGCTGCATCTGGCACAGGGTGTCTTGAATCTGTGCAGGGTACAATGAAATCTCAAGATTATCAAGGTATTCTAGAGAGAAATGTGCTGCCCAGTGTCAGACAGCTTGGTCTCAGTCGCAGGTCATGGGTCTTGCAACAGGATAATGACCTAAAACACACAGCTAAAAACACCCAAGAATGGCTAAGAGACAAACATTGGACTATTCTAAAGTGGCCTTCTATGAGCCCTGATCTAAATCCTATTGAACATCTGTGGATGGAGCTGAAACATGCCATCTGGAGAAGGCACCCTTCAAACCTGAGACAACTGGAGCAGTTTGCTTGTGAGGAGTGGGCCAGAATACCTGCTGAGAGGTGCAGAAGTCTTTTTGACAGTTACAGAAATCGTTTGATTGCAGTGATTGCCTCAAAAGCTTGTGCAACAAAATATTAAGTTAAGGGTACCATCATTTTTGTCCAGGCCTGTTTCATGAGTTTGTTTTTTAAAATAATTCTGTTGAACCACAATTCAAAAGCACTGTCTGATTTTCATTGGTTAATTTTAATAGAATTTTTATTTATTACCACTTTTGTCAGATTCAGGTTATTTCTGTGACCGTTGTAGGTTTTTCTTTCATTAACAGAGGGGTACCAACAATTTTGTCCATGGCTGTACATGCATAAAAATAGCAAGAGAAACACTGTTTAAGTAGTTATTAACAGCAGTAAATACTGTAAAACATTTGAGAAAAATATTTGCAATGTGAGAGTGAATCACAGGTAGATTTGGGGTCTGTCCCAATTCTCATTTCTACCTCGTCCCCTTGACCCTTGAAATGAAGGGCCCCTTGTTCTCATTCTCATCAGAAAAAAGAAGAAAAAGAAAACTGATAAGAAAAAAGTCTTCTCTTACAGAGAAAAATGTCTCAGATTTACAGAAACTATTCTAATCAGTAGAAAGTCAGAAATTTACTAGAAATAAAGCTGTAAATTCACAGAAAATTTTGGACCCCTTGGTGGACCGTTTTTGGCCCACGGGCCATATGTTTAACACCCTTGGACCAGCCCATTAAAAATACATATTTAGAGGATTTACTTCCATGAAATAGTTGCATATCACAGCAGCATGCAAATGTGTAAGATAAAAACAAGAGACAGCACAGATAAATGAAAGTTCACCTTAGAAGAATCTTCATTTGTTATTTACAGCAACAAATCAGTCACCTTTTTCTCTGCGTGGTAAGATAACTTACATTTACACAGCTGTGGACATTAAATGTGAACTTCTTGCTCGAAAAATACTCATATTTAACCACAGAGGTAGGAGCTGATGTTGGGGGCTACTCACCGCTCGGACAACAGGTGATCAGGGCTTGATATGAGAGGTTGCCACAGCATTTCTTCCCACCGGGTTGCGGTGTGAACTGGGGCAGGACAGGAAACCAACCCATGGAGGAGACTGACGGCTGCGTGAGCTACGTAGGGTCATTTTGTATTTGCGCTAAAAATATCTATATTAATAAAATGAGTAATGCAAGTAACACATCTGATCAAATTTCAGTAACTGTAACGCATTACTGAATTACGCATTACAGAAAAGTAGTGGCGTTACAGTAGCGCATTAGTCCCAACACTGGTTATCTGATGGTAGGGGTTAGTTGGTTATCTGACGGCTGAAGTTGGTTATCTTACAGTAGGGGTTGATTGGTTATCTGTTAGGTAGGGCTTTGAATCATTAGAAGTCACACGATTCAATTTGGTTCCGATTTTTGGGGTCGCGATTTGATTTAGACTCAATTTCGTTTCAAAACGCTTTTCGGTTCGCATTTGGCTATCGGATCAGTACAAAAACCCAATAATCTCAGGAAAAAAAAAAAAAGTCCACTCCGCTGCAAAAAATGCTGAGGTATGCTTGAAATCAGAGTACAGTGTGTTGATGTTTTGGGGGGTTATATTTTTTAAAAAATTACATCAACTGATTTGCAATAAAATACTTTTTTTTTTTCTTCTTCTAGCTTTATTCCCACGTTCTGGTGGGGTTGCTGCACAGACATCGATATATCTGCCATATCCATAGGTTGGAGCTGTTTTACGCCGGATGCCCTTTCTGACACAACCCTGCCCATTTTTATCCCGGTTTGGGACTGGCACAGGGCTTGTGCACCCCCTGTGGCTGGGTAACCAAAGTTTCCCTCCTCCGTTCCATTTTGCTGAGCACCAAGCTGGACGGCAGGAAGTTCCATTTTTATATGGTCTTTGGCATGACCTGGCCGGGATTTGAACCCCGGCCTCCAGGTTGCGAGTCGGATGCTCTACCTCTAGGCCACCACTCTGGTTTGCAATAAAATACTGTTAAATGAAAAAAGTAGGCTTAGGTTAGTAACTTCTTTTTTTTATTTCTTGAAAACTTGTGAGTTTCAAAAATGAAATTGTACACAAGTGAAATAAATTTGGAAAACTTTCTTTTTCAGCGTATCACAATTCCTAACAGCTTTAACACAGTGTGTAGGTTTGGTCGCCCTCCAGCATTCTAGAAATATAGGCTGGTCATTAAAAAATAAAAGTAAATTCTGCCACAAATAGTTTAAACATCCATTTAAATAGTAGTGCTACCTGACTGTATGCAGTCAGTGTACAGTTACCTATACAGTAACTTAATGCAATGAACAAATTCAATAAGAACTGAATGCAATTGATGCATAAGATAAGTAACATTAATTTTAAACCTGCACAAATATAAACTTAAAGTATCTAAATTCTTTGGAGACTTGAAAACAAATTAAAGTTATAAAACAAAGCAAAGTGCTGTTACAAGATTTCATGATTTTTTTTATTTTTTTTTTGGCCCGGTCAGTCTGCTAAAGTGGTTCAGTGTACGTTGTTCAGCAGGAGGACTTACAACTTTTTCCACTTCTCTCAACTCTGGGTGATGGCGGTTAATGTGAGCCCCGACGTTTGTGGTGTTACCAAAGTGCTTGACTCGTTTTGCAAACCTTACATATTACCGGAGTCATGTCTAGCACTTTCTTTCCCGGAATGTTGTAGACACAAAAATGCGCCCTCACACTTGCCTTCATTGAAGATGGGACTGGCTGAATTTTTTGCTGCTCCATTTTTTCCCTTTATTCCGATTGTTTCATCCGGCTGCTAGATAGTAAGCTACTCTGCATGGTTGTCCTGCGTCGGCAGCGTCAATGTGTAACTGCGTATCCCGAAGCGGCAATATGTGTCACATGACGGGACCCCGGCACTACTGCAAAAAAATGATGATTTTAAAAAAGCTATTCTTAATTTTTGTGAATCGATTCTGGATCAGGTAAAATGAGAATCTAGATTCTTATGTGAATCTATTTTTTTCCAACACCCCTACTGATACGGGCTGGTTATCTGATGGTTGGTTGGTTATCTGATGGTAGAGGTTGGTTGGTTGTCTGATAGGGATTGGTTATCTGATTGTAGGGATTGGTTATCTGCAGTGTTGGGCAAGTTACTAAAAAATAGTAACTAATTACAGTTTCTAGTTCTTTTCAAAAGTAACTGAGTTACTTTACCAATTACTGCATGATTAAAGTAACTAGTTACTTGGAAAAGTAACTTTCACGTTACTTTTAAATGCATACTTAAATCAGCTTGCACACATAGCAAGACAATTTAATTAATGGATTACATTACAGACTTATTAATGTCAGGCTGAAAACAGACTGTTTCAGACAGAGCTTTTAGAACATGTTCAGTCTGCTTTATCCTGCCTAGAGAGCTCTTATTGTGGGAAAAATCTGAAGAAAATCAACACAAAATTACAAGTACTTTCCTCATTTTGGAGTGAGAAATAGGGTTTGTGGCGTGAGAGAGAGGGAAAAAGAGTGAGAATCACTCCAAAAGAGTGAGCGGTGACAACACTGCATAAAGCTATCCATGTTTATCTTATCTTTATGATAATGGATTAATCCAATGTGATCCAAAGAAAATGTCCATTATCCACAGTCCAAGTGTCTGCTGTGACAGAGACATGATCCAGTCCCTTAAATTCCTTTTGGAGATCAAAATCCATTTTTGTAAATGTGCTTTAACTTCAGTGGCTCACAGTCTCAGCTGTCTGATGGAAAATGACTGTTATCAGATCTTCATTTTGTAATGATGTATCTGGCAATCCGTCGGTTTAATTCTTGCCGGGTCACAAACTGTCCAGATGCATACCTGTGGTTGAAATCCAGCCGTCGCTGTTGACAGTACAGTAGATCCGCTTCACGGTGTTGTTAGCATAGCTAGCTGTTACTTAGCACTAGCTTTATTGAAGGAGCTTGTTGCTGTTTTCAGGCGCTTCTGAAGATTGCAATAAGTCTCAACCGACACTTTAATTTGCAGCCCACCAATATGCTTTTGTCCTTAACCGTGACAAAGGAAAAATAATCCGTCTATTTCCACAAACACAAAGTAGCTTCATCTTTTCCCAGCAGGAGCAAGCTCCATAAATGACATGTTGAGTGATGGCTGCGTCAGCTACGTAGGGTCAGTTTGTATTTATTTGCGGTAAAAATATCTATCCATATTAATAAAACAAGTAATGCATCTGATCAAATTTCAGTAACTGTAACACATTACTGAATTTTTAAACAGTAATTTTGTTACACAGCACATTACTGCAAAAGTAGTGGCGGTACAATAACGCATTACTTTGTACCACGTTACTCCCAACACTGGTTGTCTGATGGTTGTGGTGAGTTGGTTATGTGATGGTTGGGGTTAGTTATCTGATGGTTACACTGGCATGTCACAACTGTCAGTCCTGAATGTTTTAGACTCGTTCCTCTTTGTCATCCTCTGCAGAGCTGGACAGTAAAGATGGAGCTAAGCTCTTCAGTAAGCAGCCCAACAGGATTCAGAGGGTGGCCCGGGGGTCTGGGGTTGCCACCAGAGATGTCCAGGAGCTGCTCACACAGTACACCAAGTTCGCTCAGATGGTGAAGAAGATGGGCGGTATCAAGGGACTCTTTAAAGGTACCAGAACCTGCTCAGACACACCAAGGACAGGGACTAAGGGATGTCTGTGGGTCCCAAGAGCTGAACTTATTTTGGGTGTTTTCAGGTGGAGACATGTCCAAGAACGTGAATCCGTCCCAGATGGCCAAACTGAACCAGCAGATGGCCAAAATGATGGATCCTCGAGTCCTGCACCACATGGGTAAAGCAGGATTTATGCATCCACATCACATCAATGCCATTACCGATGTTAGTTGCCAACACAGTGATCGTCAGTTTTTTCTTGTGTTTTGGGTGAAATGCGTTGTTCCGTTGCCAAAACGGGTTTGAGCCAATGTGTAGAGTGATTTGTGTTCATGTGTTTTTGTTTATGAAATAGCAACGGACAAGAGCAGATCGTAAGGGGGTTGGAGCTAATAAATGTTAAGAAAAAGCACGTTTTCATAAGATCGCTGCACAGAGAAAAGGAGAAAAAGTCTGAGAAAACGGTGTGTGCGACCACCGCACACACCGTAATAACCCCAGTAATTACACACAAATCTGTGTAATTACTGGGGTTATGACAAGTCATAAAATGTTGTGTATGTGCTTACTAGCTCAATATTCTTTTGAATTTGGACCGTTGTTTAACCAACTCACTTTGGACGTTGTGCCTTGGCAGAGCAGAGCAGTGACGAGAACCAGGAAAGAAACAAAGCGCACTAATCACAGCTCTTACGGCCTGCATCCTATTGCATTGCCGGACGTTAACCTTTCCAGAAAAGAAGAGGTGCACGTCCGGCAGTGCAATTGGAGCACACGTTGCTGCTGCGTCATATCAACACAGGTGCATAACTTGCACTTTAGACCTGAGAACTTTGGACCCAGAAGCTGATGGTCCTGATGATCATCTGAAGGTCCAGATAGTCACTGGTCAGGAATGATTCTCTTTCTCTGTGTTTGTGTTTCAGGCGGCATGGCGGGGCTCCAGTCCATGATGCGTCAGTTTCAGCAGGGCGCTGCAGGCAACATGAAAGGCATGATGGGATTCAACAACATGTGACCGCAGACTGTTGCTGCCTTAAGTTGAAGTTCCGCCTCTTCGCAGACGGAGGGGTGGAGCTTCACGCAACATTTCCTCTGTTGCTGTTCACTAATAAAGGCAAGATTTTAGAAATTAAAAAAACAAAAGAAGAAAAAGAACCGTTGAAGGAGCGTTCTGATGGTTCAGACATGGGAGAGAACATGTCAGAATGTTCCTAAGATGATCCGTGGATGATCCGATGTTTTGGGGCCTGGTTAATTTAATGTAAAATATAAATGTAAATGGAGCAGAGTGACTGACTGCTGTTGCTGCTTAGTACGTTAGTGAGGGTATTTTTGTCGTTTAACGAATAAAGCTTTGTATTTGAACCCTTTTAAACCTGTTGTGTTTTTATTCCATCAGATCCAGTTGGGTACTTTAAAATCGTTGATATTAAACTAAACTATTTATGTGGTCTGTTTGGACTGAAAGCATCACATAAAAAACTGCATCACATGAAAAGTACAGACGAGTACCGGCGTCCTCTATGTCCCGCCCACGCAGCAGTTCTGATTGGCTGCTTAGGTCAGACATTGACAAGCTCAGCTGCAGTCTCTGAAAAATTGAACATTTTTCAACTCTGAGCGCCGCGACAAAAAACGGCCACCGCCGAGAGCGTTCCAGGGCTATAAACGCTGGACTACATGGAGAATGAATGGAAAATAGCCGTCAAGAGCTGAAAAAACACGTTTGGTGGACACACAACCTAAATCTTCACCGTGGGTCAAGTTTGTAGCATCTGCAAATGGTTCTAGAGTTGTTCATAGCTCAAAGAGTTGTCCCCATTCTTGACGAGTCAGTATGATGTTGGAAAATTCCTGCGTGTCACAAATCTCCACCAGCGCTTTACAATCAGTCCTTCCGATCCTCATGAGGGCCTAAAGCTGGTGGCAGGTTGAATTCCACCGGGTTGCAACTGCAGCGGGAATTGTTCAATTGGCCCCAAACTTCTCTTCAACTGTAAAAGCAAGAAATAAAGCACAATCACCAGCCTGAGACATCAAGTTGTTGGTATCCATTTTTTTTTTCATTTTTTTCCAGATATGATGGAATTAAGAAGTTACTTTTCCTTGAACAATGCATTCTTGTGTAGCCGTGTAGAAATCTTTGTGACTTTTGCTATTGCCCGGCCAACACATTTCATCTCCTTCAAGCCGTCTCCAACAAGAAGTTGCAAGGTATGTGCAAAGCATGCAAGCCTCTGGTGTGAGTTCATGCTCAGGGCAGCATCCACATGCACCTTGTCTTCCTATGCAGCTCCTCCCATAGTGTCTCGTCTTCCACTTCTTCATCTTCTTCGTCCCCTACTGCTGTTTCATCAATTTCCTCAAAAGGAAATTTTTTACTGCAAATGCTTTACGCATATTTGCAGCATTGTGACAATGAAGTCAACCTGGTGAGAAAATTGGATAATACATAAAGTAATGAAATGATTACATGTACAATTTGTTCTTTTCTTTTGAAACAATAAGTATGACCCATTCTTAAGGGTAAAATATAAAATACAAACATTTCTTGGTTGACAAATGAAATTGTAGTATTGAAAACAATTGTAAATATTTAACCATCCTTCGATCCGCTGTTGAAGTCTTCAATGATGGTGTGGCCGCACATAGGGAAAACATAATGTGTAGCATCTTAGATAAGAACAAAGGGCAGAGTTTCCTTGGAGATAACAGGAAGCTGTGAAAGTGTGATCTTTTGTGTGTCAGAGACTGCTAGGAGGATCCTTTGTGTGCCAGAGACTGCGAGGGGAATGTTAAGGGATTAATGAAGTGCATGCAGTGTGACCTTTGATGTGAATGCAGTGTGACCTTTGATATGTAGAAGGACCTGAGTATTTAAGGGAAGAGTTCTGTCTGAAATGTCCTCTTGCTACTATGCTCATGTGTGAGATGTGTAATAAACTGCCTGAGACAAATCTGCCTCATCATTTACACACTCCACAACGGCATCAAAAGCCCGGCCAATGCTCTTACCAGTATGCCGGCTTGTGAAGCACTGACAAGTCAACAACATGGACATCAGTCCAAAGTTGCCAATCTTGGGGTTTGTCTCAAGGATGTGTGCTGTCACTCCCAAGAATCTCTTCATTTTTCTGTTGGTCCATATGTCAGTTGTTAGTGAGACACTTCTGTGTCCTGCCAGCATCTCTGCTATTTTCTCTTTCCCGCTAGCTTTCAATTGAGGCAGCTTCTGTGTAAGTGTCAACCTGTCCATTGGTTTGTATCTGGAATGACACAAACGAAAACTGGAACTGTTTTTAGTCAAAATTGAATATATGTCTGAATATTGGCAAATCACATTAAGGACAGGTTAAGCTGAAGAAGATGGATGGAATGTGCTGAATCATAAAAAGTTTCCTTTTACACAAAAAAGAAAAAATACCTTGGGTCAGCAAGTTGCATGACATTCCTAAAATGCACACAATGGACATGGGCAAGCTGCACCCTATGATGAACTTGGTGATAGCATCCAATAATTGTTTCTGCCTCGGGTTTGTATGGCAGTACTTGCTGGTGCTCGCAATTTGTTCTGTATTACTTGTATTATGGAGAGTGCAATAACAGACCAGACTTGCACAGCAGACGAACTTTATTCACTCTCTCACTTCATTCAGACTCAGAAAAAGCAATGACCTCCTGCCCCAGGGTCTCTCCTTTTATATCACCTGACTCATTCCCCCTGCTGCCTGAGGTCTTGCATCACAATACATTTAACACATCACCACTCCTATTGTCCCCGCAGCTGCTCCTTCCTGCTGCCTGGGGTTTTACATCACAATCCTCCCATCACAATTCCTATTGTCCTCATCTGTTTAATCCCCCACGCTCTTCCGGCAGAGGGACTATTTGCCTCTCCTCTGCTTCCAGTCTGAGATGAATATCCCAGCGTGGGTTCCCCACACCATTAGCATTGTTCGAGGATGGAAAAAACAGCATGATGTCTTGCTGTGAGCCACCAACTGGTGCTTCTGTAATGCAGTTATTTATAATATAATGTGAGGCACGGGATGGTGGCTCTGCCTCCCGGTCATGCTGTTGGATATTATATTGCACATATATTAGTATGACGGTGCCCTGTAGTAAGAAAGGGGGTGACGCCCTGCCTTCAGGGGGTGGTGTCACTTGGGGTATAAAAGGCCACAGCAGGAGACATCTTGTCTCTTCACTGTGGCTCTCAGGCTAGCGTTAGTGACTCCTGTGTTTCTGTTCACGTGTGATAATAAAACTACAAAACCTCACCTCGACTCCTCATTAATTAGAGACACAACATTTGGCGACGAGGACACACGGCATGGAAAGGGCTGCTACAGAGTTTCGTCCATTTTTGGAGGCTCCGGGTGAACTGCTGGTCCCTTGGGCCATATGGTATGTGGCCTTGGGGAATTATCTCACAGCACTGGACCTTGGCAACCTGGACAAATTACATGAGAGGACTTCCGCGCCCCAGAGAATACCATCATGAGGAGCATTCAATTCAGACAGCGACGCCAGCAACCAGGAGAATTAGTCCAGCAGTTTGTGGCGGACCTTCGGCAGCTGGCGGGTGAGTGCAGGTTCGGAGCCTTGGAGGAGGAAATGATTCACGACCAGCTAGCTGAGCATGTGGCGTATTCCTCCGCGAGGGTTCATCTGCTAACTCATGCTGGTGAGCTAACGTTGCTAGCAGCCATGTAGCTAGCACAACAACACAAGGCAGTGGAAAGGATAACGAGGAATCTCGGTGATATGGAGGTCCTGCCCAGGAACGACAGACAGTGGAAGACACTGGCCTTGGATCCGGACGATGGCAGCGACGATGACTACGCAGCTGTCGTGAAGATTAGGTCTGCTCCGGGGACACCGAGATGCTATGGCTGTGGATCCAGCAAGCACCGCTATAAGGCAAGGGAGTGCGCAGCGAAGGGGAAGTGTTGTGGACGGTGCAGTTTGTTCCACCACTTCCCCAGAGTCTGCCGGAACTCCGAGAAGGAAGACCAGGGGACAGTGAGGGAGACTTAAGCTAAGAAGAAACCCACGGTGGTCCACATGGTTTTGCCCAACACAGATGGACGAATCCTCTGCAACATTGTGTTGGACGGAGTGCCAGTCCCGCTGATGGTAGACACAGGGTCGGCAACTTCTATTCTGAATTTGGAGACGATGGAGACTTTCTTCTCACATTACACAGTGAGTAGAACGGACATAGCCTGCTAGGGGTATGGTAACAACCCCCTGGACATTTTGAGCTTGGTGTGGCTATCGGTGAGGTACAAGTCGGCCTCAGTGTGTGCAGCCGAGTTCATGGTGGCTCATGAAGGGAACAATCTGATATACATATATATATATATATATATATACAGTGATCCCTCGCTACTTCGCGCTTCACCTTTCGCGCCCTCAGTGCATCGCGGATTTTTCAAAAATATTCATCAAAAATTCAAAATTGAGAAATAATGGGCGGGCGCTAGCAGAAGGCAGGGAGACTACATTACAACATCAGGTATCAACACGGAGAGCCCGCACAACTCAAAATCCACCTCTCTGTTCGCTGTTCTCGTGTTGGCTCGGCTCGGGAATCTCGCAAGCTGATTGGCCGAGACGTTTCACCCCGCAAGCTGATTGGCCGAGACGTTTTACCCAGCTTCTCTCCCTGCCGAGCGCCCACCCAGCGAAGGAAGACCGCAATCATTGCTCTTTATCGCTCGTGTTGCTTAGTCTCGCCGCGTGGAACTTTTTGCTGTTCTCTTGTGCCATTTTGTGCGAAATAGTCTTCCCGTCGAGCCACTACGCCGCCTCCTGCAGCTTCTCCAGCTCTATCGGAAGCTGCCCTCGACGATGCTGCGCCTCTAGCACCTGACGATGAGGCGTCACCTGAGGAGCAGTAAAGCTCTCATTAACCTGTGCAATAAATCATCTTCATCTTGAGTTACGTATCTTGTTATAAGAATAAAAGAGTTCTAAAAACATATTTATGTACACTTTATTTACATCTACGTATGTATGTACACTTACACACACACACACACACGTATCATATGAGAGAGAGAGTGAGAGAATGAACGTACGTATTATTTATGGGTGACGTCATTAGGGGTGACGCTACTTCGCGGTTTTTCACTTTTCGCGGTCGGTTCTGGAACCCATTAACCGCGATAAGTGAGGGATCACTGTGTGTATATATATATATATATATATATATATATATATATATATATATACAGTGGGGCAAAAAAGTATTTAGTCAGCCACCAATTGTGCAAGTTCTCCTGCTTAAAAGATGGGAGAGGTCTCCAATTTTCATCATAGGTATACCTCAACTATGAGGGACAAAATGAGAAAAAAAAAATCCAGAAAATCACATTGTCTGATTTTTAAAGTATTTGCAAATTATGGTGGAAAATAAGTATTTGGTCAATAACAAAAGTTCATCTCAATACTTTGTTGTATAACCTTTGTTGGCAATGACAGAGGTCAAACGTTTTCTGTAAGTCTTCACAAGGTTTTCACACACTGTTGCTGGTATTTTGGCCCATTCCTCCATGCAGATCTCCTCTAGAGCAGTGATGTTTTGGGGCTGTCGCTGGGCAACACGGACTTTCAACTCCCTCCAAAGATTTTCTATGGGGTTGAGATCTGGAGACTGGCTAGGCCACTCCAGGACCTTGAAATGCTTCTTACGAAGCCACTCCTTCGTTGCCCGGGCGGTGTGTTTGGGATCATTGTCATGCTGAAAGACCCAGCCACGTTTCATCTTCAATGCCCTTGCTGATGGAAGGAGGTTTTCTCTCAAAATCTCACGATACATGGCCCCATTCATTCTTTCCTTTACACGGATCAGTCATTCTGGTCCCTTTGCAGAAAAACAGCCCCAAAGCATGATGTTTCCACCCCCATGCTTCACAGTAGGTATGGTGTTCTTTGGATGCAACTCCGCATTCTTTTTCCTCCAAACACAAGTTGAGTTTTTACAATAAAGTTCTATTTTGGTTTCATCTGACCATATGACATTCTCCCGATCCTCTTCTGGATCATCCAAATGCTCTCTAGCAAACTTCAGACGGACGTGGACATGTAGTGGCTTAAGCAGGGGGACACGTCTGGCACTGCAGGATTTGAGTCCCTGGCGGCGTAGTGTGTTACTGATGGTAGCCTTTGTTACTTTGGTCCCAGCTCTCTGCAGGTCATTCAATAGGTCCCCCCGTGTGGTTCTGGAATTTTTGCTCACCGTTCTCGTGATCATTTTGACCCAACGGGGTGAGAGCTTGCGTGGATCCCCAGATCGAGGGAGATTATCAGTGGTCTTGTATGTCTTCCATTTTCTAATAATTGCTCCCACAGTTGATTTCTTCACACCAAGCTGCTTACCTATTGCAGATTCAGTCTTCCCAGCCTGGTGCAGATCTACAATTTTGTTTCTGGAGTCCTTTGACAGCTCTTTGGTCTTGGCCATAATGGAGTTTGGAGTCTGACTGTCTGAGGTTGTGGACAGGTGTCTTTTATACTGGTAACGAGTTCAAACAGGTGCCATTAATACAGGTAACGAGTGGAGGACAGAGAAGCCTCTTAAAGAAGAAGTTACAGGTCTGTGAGAGCCAGAATTGCTTGTTTGTAGGTGACCAAATACTTATTTTCCACCATAATTTGCAAATAAATTCTTTAAACATCAGACAATGTGATTTTCTGGATTTTTTTTTTCTCATTTTGTCTCTCATAGTTGAGGTATACCTATGATGAAAATTGGAGACCTCTCTCATCTTTTAAGTGGGAGAACTTGCACAATTGGTGGCTGACTAAATACTTTTTTGCCCCACTGTGTGTGTGTGTGTGTGTGTGTGTGTATATACACTACCGTTCAAAGGTTTGGGGTCACCCAAACAATTATTTTGTGTTTTCCATGAAAAATCACACTTATTTACCACCATGAGTTGTAAAATGAATAGAAAATATAGTCAAGACATTGACAAGGTTAGAAATAATGATTTGTATTTGAAATAATAATTTTTTCCTTCAAACTTTGCTTTCGTAAAAGAATCCTCCATTTGCAGCAATTACAGCATTGCAGACCTAACATGATTGCACAAGGGTTTTCTAATCATCCATTAGCCTTCTGACGCAATGAGCAAACACATTGTACCATTAGAACACTGGAGTGATAGTTGCTGGAAATGGGCCTCTATACACCTATGTAGATATTGCACCAAAAATCAGACATTTGCAGTTATAATAGTCATTTACCACATTAGCAATGTATAGAGTGTATTTCTGATTAGTTTAAAGTTATCTTCATTGAAAAAAAGTGCTTTTCTTTCAAAAATAAGGACATTTCTAAGTGACCCCAAACTTTTGAACGGTAGTGTGTGTATATATAGGCCATAATACAACATACATGTGATAGTAACTTACTTTGCTTTATGCATGCGTTGGATATGACGTGTGAAGTTCGACGTACGCTCCTTTGGGGCTGCAGGCTGGCAAAGTCTGTATTTCACCATGTGCTTCTTTCTTCCCTTCTCCTCATGATCCGTGAATCCAAACTGAATAATTTGTCACGAGCCGAGCCGGCTTGGCTTTCCCCGGCTCGGCCCTGATCTCTCTGTGGGTTTTGGTTCTTCTGTATATGTGCATTATGTGTATTTTGTACTCATTTCCATACCCATAGCCACTGCCTGACCGGCAGCTGTTAGTCAGCCTCTGTGACCTACTTTCTCCCATGCTGCTGACAGTCTGTCGGTCCAGCCACGCCCCTCGCTCTCCCTCTTATTTCCATCAGCTGTTCCCAGCCCCGGTAATTATCTTTCCCGCGCCTCGTCCAGGTGTTCCCAATTTGTGAGGCCAGCAGTGTTTGTATTTAAGCAGCTCTTTGCTAGACAAACACCGCTGGGCCATTATACGCGTTAGGTGGCTGTTCTCTGCCGTCTAACCATCACGTCGCCAAAAGGACTATTTCTGTGTGTGCCCTTGGACTTACATGGACGTCTAGGACCGCTCCAGTGGCGTGAGTAGAGACTGTTGGCTTTTCCCCCGTGCCTGCACGCTTCAGAACTTTGCCCAGTTTTCTCCCTTTGACTGTCGAGCGTCCTGGAGGACGTCATTGTAATTCTGAGTGTAAATGATATGTTGAACTGCATGTGAATTTTCCGTCCGTTCAAATAAATGTGTGTATGGTGTGAACCCCGTGCGTAAATCCTCATCCCTCATACCTCGCCATGCGCATTGGAGAAGCGCACGGGAGGGTTCATGACATAATTCGTGATTTCAAAGACATTCAGCCTTTTTTTTTTCTTGATAAGCGGCAGCGTTGAGTAACTCGTACAGAAGCAAAGGTCCCTAAAGAAACTTTTTTTTGTCTTGCTAATTATTCTTCTTCTCTTGGTTACTGGCAGATAGCAAATAGCTGAAAGGTGCATACCACCCCCTACTGTACAAGAAGAGTGTGTAACATTGTGTCGTTTAAGCCCGACCTGAATAATGTTGAAATGGCATGGCCTTGAGCCAATCTCGGCCGAGTTACCGAGGCCATGGGTCTCAAGGCCGAGGATGAGACCGTCATTACCCTCCCCAGACGAGGCTGAGGCCGAGGTCGGGAAAAAACGGCCTTGAGTCCTGCAACACTGCTCATTTCTAATCTTGTGACTCCCAATGAAAATCTTACCATTTTCAACTCTGCCACCTCCAGCTGTCTTTCCTGCCTTTTCGTTAGCGCCACCGTCTCCAAACCATACATCATTGCAGGTCTCACTACCATTTTGTAAATCTTCCTTTTTACTCTTGCTGCTATGCTTCTGTCACAAATCACCCTTGACATTCGTCTCCACCCACTCCACCCTGCCTGCACTCGCTTCTTCACCTTTCTTGTGCATTTTCCATTGCTTTGGATGGTTGACCCCAGGTATTTAAACTCATCTACTTTCACCACCTCTACTCCTTCCATCTTCACTGTTACACCTGCCTCCCTCTCATTCACACTCATGTATTCTGTCTGACTTTGACTGACTTTCATTCCTCTTCTCTCCAGAGCATACCTCCCCCTCTCCAGGTTCTCTTCCACCTGCTCTCTACTCTCACTACAGATCACAAATGTTGTCTGCAAACATCATGGTCTATGGAGACTCCTGCCTGACCTCATGCTGCTGCTCCTCCCCTGAAAAAAAAATTGTCACACAGCTCAGAAAAAACATCAAGAGTCACTCGATCTGTTACCAGGGGAGAATGCAGCATCCCTAAATGTAGGACAGCATTTGGTAAATCATCTTTCTCTTCTGTTGTCTTAAATCAATGGAACACCCTCCCAACTGAACTCATCACATGTACAGACTTTAAAACTTTTTCCTGTCAAACCAAACGCTGGATACTGTCATAATAACCATGAAAACATTTGTGAGTTTGTGTGAGTGTGATAGTGGATCTATTTTAACTTGGGGAGCTGGGGAAATTAGATTTTATGATACTTTGGATATTGTATAATGTTAATTGTACCTTTGCAATTTTGCACAATTGTGTGGTTTGATTGACTGTACTGTTTTGTATGTTTGTTCCTTTGTTTTTGACTGTACCGTCAACCTGCTGTCAGAAAATTGTACATATGTGCGTACATATTATCATTTTATATGATTTAATGAAGTGTATATGTAACTATCTGCTGAAAAATACTAAAACTGCCTGTGTTCTAGAGGTCCTGTACATGATGCATGAAGACTGAAGTTGTTTTTCTTAATTTTAATTATGTTGAAATTCCAGTTCTCCTTTCATGGTAGATTTATCTTAAAGCACATGATGACCTGGCCTGCGCAGTATGACCTGCCCTAAGAAACTGTTACTCCTTAGAGCACAAGGTGCACTCTGATAAAATGAAATTGTTCCTCTTTCTTCAATGTCAGCATATTTCATCATGATTGTATAAGGGAGTATATGATAGATGTTTTTGTTTGATCATGCAACTGCTGTGTATAAAATGTCTGAACTCTGATGATTGTCTTCAGTACTGACTTCCTGTAAACAGGTTTGTACTCCTTGCTTGCAAGTAAAAAAAGGCTCATGAGAAATAGTATTTTGTGTCTTGAATCTTTATTGAGGTAACGAACTAATATACGATCATTTTTTGAGTTTTCAGATTCATGACATACGTGGTGCCGGTGACCCGGATGGACAACAAGCTAGAGAGTGCCAGAAGCGACGCCTTCTCTGGGTTGAAATCCGTGCGCACGGTCTGACCACTGGTCAGCTTTGGAAACCCGCCTTCTGGGAACTCCAGAGGAGGACCGGCGCCCTGGCTCTCCCTAGTTGACATCCATCCTCGATAATAAGGAAAGAAAGTAAGTGACGTCTTTTGTTATTAAGTGTAAGGATACAGTGAGTTTTCTGTATCCCGGTCGGGGACCGTAAAAGTCAGTATACACTCAATACGTTACAAGAATCTCCTAATCTATCCTGAGTGAGTAATGTAACAAAGAGCCACAAGAATCTTTTTCAAAATCAATAAGTGAGTGTCGCTCATAAGTCTGAAAAGAGTGTAATGATAGATAAAAGGTTTATTTAGGTTGTGATACCAGGTCTAGGACCAAAAAAGAATATTGGGTCGTCTGGGGCGTAATGGTAGTGTGTTGAACTGAAATAACACACTTTTCCTGGTAAAACACTTTGATTCCTGTGGAATTAACAAAGGCTAAAAATGGGTAATTGCGCAAGAAAAACAGAAAACAAGAAAAAATCTAAACAAAAGAAAAAAGAAGAAATGGCGCGTCGAACAGTTAAGAATTATAATGACCGGTTAAAGGAAAAAGATCAAATAAAGGATCCTGAAAAGTATTTAAACAAATGGGAAAAAGATTATTCCTTTAAACCCACACTGGATGTGGATGAATGCACAGTCTTGGCGTCGACGGTAAAACTTACAATTAAAATAAAAATAAAAACAAAAAAGATAAATATCAAAACCAACCGAGTATTGAACCACTATTAAATGAAAAAGATAATCCTCCCCCAGCGTATCCATGCCCAGATCCTAAGGAGGGTCCATACAGCAAATTATTAAAAGAAGCCCGAGAGGTTGGGAAAAGGAGGAAGTAAATAAAATCATAATAATAACTTTATTCTGTGTTATAAAATATTGATATTAGACTATAATATTTAAAGACGGTCGGATTAAATGGCAACAGAACCAGATAACGTTAAAATGGACAATGAGAAACAGTTATTTTATCTATTCTTTGTGTGTGTGAGCCTTAGATAGAGGCAGCTGCAGTTGGGTTGTTTTTGTTTCTGTAATCTGCCCCAGCGTGGAAAAAAGGGATGAGAGTTCTCCGCGGAGGTGGAAGGAGCAGGTTTTGAACTGTTGTAATTTTTTGGCATAAAAGGATTGATTATCTAATTGTTATCCTTTTGAGAAATGTTTGAGATTACAGGTATCTGAAAATAATGGCCTTGAGCAGAAGGAGTCGACTGGTTTTGTATTATAGCAGTGTAGAGGGTGAGGAGGAAGTGTTTGCTGCACGGATGGTGCAAGGTGGGGCTAGACCCAAGACAGGCAGGTCAACGCAAGTGAATGATGGAAATGAGGATGTTTGTTTTAACTGTGGCAGACCTGGTCACTGGGCCCGTGACTGCAGGTTTGGCCAAAGAGGTGGATTTGGAGGCAGGGGACCAAGTAGAGGTAGAAGAAGATTTCAGAATGATCAGAGAGGCAGGTTTCAGCAAGGCAGAGGAGGTGGAAATCAAAATGACTATGGAGGTGAAAATAGACAAGGACCCTCAGGGGGTCAAGGACCTTCAGACAGAAGAGCATGACTAACCGACTGTGACGAACTCTCTTCTGAGGACAGACAGACAGTATTTGACCAACAGAAAAGACTATCTGAAGTGCTAACAAGGCCTAATGAGGCTTTGAACTTGACTATGTACAGCAGTGCATTGTCTGCCCCTACAATATGGTTACTGGTGAATGGAAAAGAGGTTGAATTTCTTTGTGACACAGGAGCCACACGCACTACTGTTCGCAAAATCTCCAAAGGTGCTAAATTTACTGGAAGAACAATTAAAGTTCAAAATGCAGGAGGTGGAACAACAACTGAGAGCCTTTATGGCCCAATTACATTAACAGACTCCTCCACAGGCAAAGTATGCATTTCAGAAGTGATTGTGGCACCCTCCTGCCCAGTAAATTTGCTCGGGAGAGATGTATTATTCAAACTTGACATTACATTAGGCCCAGATTTGGAAAAAGATGACTACACTGAATGTGATGTTTATATGATTTTATATGATTTTGCACTGCGGGATACATTTATAATGGTGTGACAACATCATATTTCAGAAATGTGACAGTAATGAGGAATGTGCTTCTCCTGATTCGGCGGTGGCCAAGCTGGGTCAGGGTGAACTACATTGCACTCCATAATTTACCAAGGAATGTATGAAATGGGGCATTCCTTGTAAAAACATTAAATCAAATTCTAATTAGGCAAAACGTCCGCCTTTCCTTTGACTGAAAGAGTGTCACGCAATATTTCAAATTCAACCCATCTGTGTTCAACTGGACAAACTGATCTTATTTATCAATGCTGAAGCATATCAAAAATGCACAGATTATGGCTGTGTATTTGTGCAGACATATGTTTAAGCATAAAAGGGATGTATGTAGCTGTGTATTTGTGCATACATATGTTTAAGCATAAAAGGGATGCTGAGATTACTTATGTGGATTGACCTCACGACGAAGAGGGCAATAGGTCTGGACCACCTGCGGGGCACGAACAAAGGACTTCCCGACCTTCAGGAGGCAGGTGGAGGACTGAAGACTGGAGGGGAGAGAAATGTCAATAAGGGGTTTTGACGGAGATATGTGACCCTTCCTTTGTGTGAATCATGTGTGTGAAGCTTTTGGGTGAACTGGTATAAATGTGAAGCTTAGATGTAGCCCAGTCTCTTTCTTCCTGCTTATTGGAGAGAGCAGGCTGGGGAAATGGATGCTTGAATAAATCTGAATTAAAACACAATTCAGTCTCTTTATTCCATGCTCCCACATTGGTGACCCATCGACGTAGAGAATGCCTGGAGAGAATCTCTTCGTTCCGGACTCGCTGGAGTCTGCCCTGGCGAACGCCGTAGCCGTCAAGCTGCTGGAATTCTGGCAGGACAATCCACGGTCGTGGTTCCTACAAGCGGAGTCACAGTTTGCGCTCGCAGGGGTATCGGCGGATGACACTAAGTTCCACCATGTCATTGCTAAGCTGGACAACCGCACAGCTCGGTGCGTGCAGAGCTTGGTACAGCAGCCACCCGCCACTGACAGATACGGCAGGTTGAAAGCTACCCTCATCAAGTTTTTCACGCCCTCAGCTGAAGTGAGGGCTACGAGGCTCCTGGCTTTGCTCAACCAGGGAGGACACAGGCCAAGCGCCCTGATGGAAGACATGCTACAGTTGAGGGGGTCAGACAACGATGGCTTCCTTTTCCAGTATATTTTCCTGACTAACCTCCCAGCGCACATGAGAGGGACGCTGGCCGGCGTACGTTGTGAGACCCAGGAGGATTTCCGGGAGCTGGCCCAGGAGGCAGAGAGGATCCTGGAAGCCTGCGGCGAGCAGACGACCGCAGCGGCGACCCAAAGCAGCGGGGAGCCAGGGGCAGAGGACCCAACCCTACAGACAACGGCAGCGGCGCGGCCTCGACATGGTGATCGTGAGGATTCAGTGGCAGAGGCGCGGCCCCGACCCAGAGGTGGAGATGACCTCTGTTTTTATCATCGGAGGTTCGCCGAGAGGGCACGCAGGTGTGTGCCGCCCTGCAGCTTCAGGAGTTCGGGAAACGGCAAGACTGAGGGTCATTAGCAGCTTCGACTCTCGGTGAAAACAGCAAGCTGCTCTACATCACAGATGCGAGCTCCGGATGAGATTTCCTCATAGACACCGGAGCCCAAGTGAGTTTCATCACCCCAACATATGCTGACCGGTTGGCTGGACCCCGTGGTAGCGGAGCGACTGCGGCAAACGGCTCGAGCATCAACACTTATGAGAAAAGAACCTTGTCTTTACGCTTACATGGCTGCACATATGAATGGACTTTTGTCATAGCAGCGGTGAGTTTCAACATGTTAGGCGCTGATTTTCTGTGCTCACATGGTCTGTTAGTTGATCTTGCCAATAGGCGGCTGGTAAATGCACTCTCTTTTTACTCTCTTCCCTGTTCAGCTCGAGTGTCCCCGCCACCAGTACAGACCAATGTCGCCGCAGCAGGTGGTAAGTTCCACACACTCCTCACCCAGTTTCCAGCACTCACGGTACCCACTTTTTCAGCGACGGTCGCAAAACACGGGGTGGAGCATTTTATCACTACATCTGGCCCCCCCGTCTTTGCGAAGGCTCGGTGCTTGGATGCTTCAAAGCTCTCCATAGCGCGCGAAGAGTTCGCCAGCCTAGAGAGGCTGGGCATCATTCGCCGTTCGAAAAGCCCATGGGCTTCGCCGCTGCATATGGTCCCGAAAGCTGACGGCTCCTGGAGACCGTGCCGCGATTACCGCAGGCTGAACAATGCCACAGCACACGATCGTTACCCCATCCCACACATCCAAGATTTTTCAGTACATCTAGCGGGGGCGCGCATTTTTTCCAAAATAGACCTGGTTCGCAGCTACCATCAGGTTCCGGTCCGGCCGGAGGACATTCCTAAAACAGCGGTAATAACCCCGTTTGGACTTTTTGAGTTTCTACGCATGCCGTTTGGTCTTAAAGGGGCGGCGCAAACGTTCCAACGGATGATGGATGCTGTGTTACGCGATCTCCCTTTTGTGTTTGTGTACCTTGATGACATTTTGGTCGCCAGTATTTCAGAGGAAGAACACGAAAAGCACCTCACTGTGGTCTTTAGGAGGCTGGGAGAGCACGGCTTAATAATTAATCCAGCCAAGTGCCAGTTCGGCGTAGCGCAGATCGATTTTTTGGGCCACCGCGTTTCCCCAGAAGGTGCAGTTCCGTTACCGGATAAAGTGCGCGCGGTGGCAGATTTTCCCCGACCACAAATGGTCAAGTCATTGCAGGAATTTTTAGGGATGGTGAATTTTTACAACCGTTTCCTGCCCCACGCAGCGCAACTCATGCAGCCGTTATATGCTATGCCCAAGAAACAAAAACCAGCCAATGCTGTTGAATGGTCCCCAGAGCGGGAGCGCGCGTTCACAGAGGTGAAAAAAGCCTTGGCTGACGCTGCGCTCCTAGCTCACCCTGACCCAGCGGCACGCATCGCGCTAACGACAGACGCATCAGATGTGGCCATAGGGGCTGTGATAGAGCAGCAGGTTGACAGGGTTTGGCAGCCGCTGGCTTTTTTCAGCAAATCCTTGAGCGAGGCCGAGCGAAAATACAGCGCGTTTGACAGGGAGCTGTTGGCACTGCATTTGGCTATTCGTCATTTTCAGTTCTGGCTGGAAGGACGGCGTTTCACCGCTTTCGTGGACCACAAGCCGCTCACGTACGCCATGTCCAAAATTTCAGACCCGTGGTCAGGCAGGCAGCAGCGGCAGCTGGCCGCAATTTCGGAATTTACCACTGGCATTCGGCACGTAGCGGGTAGACTCAACATTGTGGCAGACTGCCTCTCGCGCGCGGTCACGGCACCGGCGCGCGCAGAGGCGGACCATGCTACCGTGACCGCGCAGCAGAGTAGCAGCGCGGGAGCGCGCGTGGCCCCAGTTCACGTGGGTATAGATTACGCAGCCATGGCGGAAGAGCAGGGTGCAGATGCAGACGTGCACACGCTCCAGTCTGAACCAACAGGGTTAAGGCTGGAGAGCAAGTGTTTACAAACCGGTACACCCCCCCTAATCTGCGATGTGTCGACCGGGCGCCCACGCCCGGTAGTTCCGGCCGCATGGCGCCGCCGCGTTTTTGACTCGGTCCACTCGCTGGCGCACCCGGGAGTGCGCGCTTCGGTGAAAATGGTTGCGGAAAAGTTCGTTTGGCCGAGCCTGCGCAAGCACGTGAAGGAGTGGGCAAAGGCCTGTATGTCCTGTCAACGGGCCAAAATCCACAAGCACACAAGAGCCCCTTTAGAACCGTTTCGCATTCCGGCCAGAAGGTTCGACCACGTGCATGTCGACCTCGTGGGCCCCCTACCGGCATCACAGGGGTTCACACATCTTTTGACAATGGTGGACCGAACCACACGTTGGCCGGAAGTGGTCCCACTGGCGACAACCACGGCCGCGGAGGTGGCTCACGTTTTTTTAACAGCTTGGGTAGCACGTTTTGGCGTTCCGTCAGATATTACGTCCGATAGAGGGCCTCAATTCGTCTCTGAGCTTTGGTCAGCGATGGCCAATGGCTTAGGAGCAAAAATTCACCGCACTACTGCTTATTACCCTCAGGCTAATGGTTTATTCGAGCGCTTTCATAGGTCTTTGAAGGCAGCACTCAGAGCGTCACTCACGGATGCAGATTGGGTAAACAAACTACCATGGGTATTATTAGGGTTGCGTTCTGCGCCCAAGGAGGACTTAGATGCCTCCCCAGCGGAACTAGTGTTCGCACAACCACTCAGGCTGCCAGGCGAGTTTTTACCAGAGCACCCGGAGCCGCCCCCCCTCCCTGCTCTGGGGCCGCTGGTCGGCACGGGAGCAGACATGCTCCCGGGCCCCGTTCATCACGCTTTTCCGCGTGTTTTTGTCCCCAAAGCTTTAACAAATGCTGAGTTCGTTTTTGTCAGGCACGAGGCGCTAAGATCAACCCTCAGACTCCCATACGATGGGCCATATAGAGTGCTGGAGACAGGGGATAAGCATTTTGTGCTGGATTTGAGAGACAGAAAAGAGACAGTTAGTATTGACAGACTAAAACCTGCTTTTGTGATGAATGACGAAGCTGTACCGGTAGCAAGGGCACCTTGATGCGGCAGACCCCCCAGGGGGAACATCTCGGAGCCCCCGCAGGGGTCAAATAACCACTCTCTTCCTCAGTCAACAGAGCCTTGGCAGAAGGGCGCCGCAGGCAAGGCGGGGCCGGCTTACAGCAGATTCGGGAGACGGTTGAAGCCCAGGCGGCACACAGACTGAGTGTTTGATGTTGGATGTACTGTTGATAGTAACATATTCGCAGAATTTTAATGTATTGACCATTCTTCATCGTTTGGGGGGGGGGGGGTTGTATGGCTGTGTATTTGTGCATACATATGTTTAAGCATAAAAGGGATGTATGTAGCTGTGTATTTGTGCATACATATGTTTAAGCATAAAAGGGATGCTGAGATTACTTAAGTGGATTGACCTCACGACGAAGAGGGCAATAGGTCTGGACCACCTGCGGGGCTGCGGGGCACGAACAAAGGACTTCCCGACCTTCAGGAGGCAGGTGGAGGACTGAAGACTGGAGGGGAGAGAAATGTCAATAAGGGGTTTTGACGGGGATATGTGACCCTTCCTTTGTGTGAATCATGTGTGTGAAGCTTTTGGGTGAACTGGTATAAATGTGAAGCTTAGATGTAGCCCAGTCTCTTTCTTCCTGCTTATTGGAGAGAGCAGGCTGGGGAAATGGATGCTTGAATAAATCTGAATTAAAACACAATTCAGTCTCTTTATTCCATGCTCCCACACAGATAGTTATTTTGTTTTTCTTAAATGAAATTTGTAAACTAGTTCAAGAGATGTCACAAAAGAAGCTATAATTATTGAAATCTTATTTTTGAAGGAACTGGGCTACCCACACATTAAAAAAAAAAATGGTAGCACACTTCCTTTCAGCAAAAGAATCAAGCAAAAACCCTGTAACTTTGCTGCATGTGTGTCTCCATGTATCAAAACAGGGGGTATCAAAGAAATTAATTAGCAAATAATTAGCAATACTCAGAAAAATAGGTAATACATAAAAATTATCAATAAATAATGACTTGTTTTATCCTTTCTAAAAGATTTTTTTTTATAAATTAAAAGATGATTTCTCCAAGCTAACTAGATTTCATCTAAATAAGTGGAGTGTCATTTTCTTTTTACAAAAAAAAAACCAAACAAACAAAAAAAAAACTGCTACACTATATGACATTTTGAAAAATCCAAACGTTACACCAGCCTCCAACATAGAACTGATGGCTGAACATAAGAAGCTTATTGATGATTTGAAAAACATACTAATTATAGTATGTGCGTTAGCCTTGCTAAATTATGACAGGACTTTCATTTCATTTTCTGTGATGCCCAGGATAAACATATGACTGCAGTTATGACTCAAATACATGCTGGGCAATACAGACCTTTTTCTTATTATTCATGGAATAATAAGAATTATAAGATCATGCTCCCTATCATCCTACTCCACAACCTGCATCAGCTGAAATAGCTGAAATATTGGCTTTGATTGCAGCACTTACATGGGCTACTAACCTGAATGTAACTGTCTGTACAGACAGTAAATATGCTTATAATACATGTCACCTGCACACTGCTACCTGGAACCTGTGGGGGTTTGTCACCTCCACAGAAAAACCAGCAAAACATCAACAGCAATTATTGTAGCTACGTAATGTTCTGATGCTACCATGTTCTGTGGCAGTTATTCACTGCCCTGCCCACACTAATGGCACTGACTTATCTAGCTGCGGTAATCACTTGGCTGATAACGCTGCTCACTGTGCTGCTATTGGTCTTTTAGGAACCGTCTGTCTTATTAATAATGTTGATGTTGAAGTTTTAAAAGACTGTCAAAATAATATGGACCTCCCTCCTGTTGCATGTGTAAATAATTTAGATATATATTTGGCTTGCCTGACGGAAAGTTGCTCTGCCACTCACATTATACAAATGGGCTGCCCTGGTGGCACATGGACTATCAATGTGCCAACAGGAGGGAAATCAATGATGAGGATGTTAGAAAACTGTCCTAGTTTTTGAAAGAAGTAACAAAAACATGCCAAAAATGCATCATTTGTTTACGATGCTCAAGGAGCAATGGAAAGCTACGATATTGCTTGGTGTTGATTGACACCTTTACAAAGTGGACAGAAATTCATCCCACATCCTCAGCAAATGCCGCATTTGTGTGTAAAACTCTATTGAATCATGCTTTTCCCGCCTTTGGGGTTCCAGAACTGATTTATGTAGATAATGGAACTCATTTTACAGCACAAACAGTTCAAGACTTAACTCAAGCTGTAAGAAGTAAGATCAAATTTCATAGTGCCTACCACCCACAAAGTGCAGGCCTTGTAAAAATGGTACAATCAAACTAATGATTAAATCTATACCAGACACAAAGACAGAATTGTCACCTTTTGAATGTGCTTTTCACCATCCTTATGTATTGCCTGACCTCTCACCACTAACCACACCTAACAAATATACAACCCTTGGTGAACATCTTAGAGAATGCTTAAACACAAAAGAATACATCGATTCTGTTAGAGCTCTCTCTGCTCCACAGAAAGAAGCGGATAACCCATTGCAACCTGGAAACTATGTCTTCATAAAGAACCACCACCGCCAAAATTGGAATTCAGTAAGGTGGCTTGGACCATACCAGGTGCTGTTAACTACCCCCACTGCAGTATATATTGCTGAACGACCATCTTGGATTCACCTTTCACATGTGAAAAGACTACGGGTGCCTGTAAGTGAACTAACCTGTTTCCCTGAGTAAGTCCAGTTACAAAGGGGGCGTGTCCTTTTAAGGACAAGGCCGTCTCAACCCTGGTGAAGAAAGAGGCCCGGAGGGGTACTCTCTCAGGTGGAAGCATGGCACCAAAATTACTGATGACTCTGTGTTCTGTACTGCTTGTGACTGTGGGATGGTGGTCACTCTCTGCTTTAAGACACCCTCAGGACATGGGTGGTGGTAACTCACAGGATGAAAGTGAAGCCAGACCCTGAGTTTGACTGCCAAGGGGACTCGTCAATCACACAACTCCTCTTCATAATGAATGGTATAGAATGGCTATGAAAACGGCAGAATCATGCAACGTCACTAATTGTTTTGTATGTTCTCTTGTTCCTCATCATGCAGACCATAATCCTGTCCTAACAGCTAAACCGTCAAATCTGACTGAAACTCTATGTATTCTTGCATCCTGTATGTCTAACAATGAAACAATGTATAGAAAAGCAACACCAAATTGTTCTGTTCACTATGATCTTGAAAAAAGATTGGAGGTTACCGCATAACTATTCAGACTTAACCAATCTGACTAACCTTAGGGCATTTTCCTTGGCTAGAAACCCACCTAAAAGTTCCTATGTGTTTTAATAGGCTATGTAGCAAAAATGCTAATTTAAGTGCTCATGAACATTTAGGGGACACTGACTGTGTGGACAAAATCCCTGTCCCATTAACTCTGAATGTGACAACAGGAATTCCACATAAACTTTTTGTCCAAAACCCCCCAAAAAGCTAATGAAGCTGCAAACTGGAATATGACTGCTATTTCAGAAGTTATTCCAGGTTGGACAACACCATACACTAACCTTAGTCTCTGGCTTCCAGGGAAACAGGGGTATGGTTGCCCAAAAGACCATGTTTGGGTATGTGGCAGCAATGTGTACCTGTGGCTCCCAGGAAGCTGGTGTGGATCTTGTTATCTGGCAAAAATAACTCCTGCTTCACATATATTTACCACTAACATAACTACTCCAAGCGGTATGTCACATCTCCAAACTAAAAGATCTTCAGAGTCTAACAAATCGCCTCCTTTAATAAGTGATCTTCGAGGTATTTTCATGATTGCATTTCCAATGTATGGAGTTGCTTACTTAAGCCACAGAATGAATGATGTGTTTTGGGCATTAGAAAATCTTGCTGAGGTAGTTACTGATGTTGCTCTTTTCATCAAAAATGATCCAGAGAAAGCAGCCATGAAGGCTATGATAACACAGCATCGCCTTGCTCTTGATTTGTTGCTTGCTGAGAAGGGAGGTGTATGTGCTATCATTGGAGAACACTGTTGCACCTTTATCCCTGATTCTTCTGATAATATCACCACAATAATTGACAGATTGAGAGGACTGCACCAACATTTAGATAGCCTAAAGGATGTACCCCAAAACTGGAACCTATCTTCTTGGTTCCTTTCTGGTCAATGGTGGCAAGTTCTTTTGAAATGGTTAACCCCAGTAATAGTTGTATTGATTCTATTTTGTGTACTATTCGTGTGTGTTATTCCCTGTATAAGGTCTATGATAAGTAGAGCTCTTGCTCAACACACTTTCATGTTACAATCTGTAATGCTCCAAAGGGAAGTTCCTGTACAATATACTGCCTTGAGACAACAAAGTAATGGTGATTGTGATGACAGAACCACTGTTTAGATTTGGAAGTGATGCTCAATGATGTCAATCTAGAAAATCGTGAGAAGATACATTGTACTGATGATTGCATGTGATTAAAGTTGATAAAATGATAAACAGGAGGGAATTGTCAGAAAATTGTACATATGTGCATACATATTTTCATTTTATATGATTTAATAAAGTGTATATGTAACTATTTGCTGAAAAATACTAAAACTGCCTGTGTGATAGAGGTTCTGTACATGATGCATGAAGACTGAAGTTGTTTTTCTTAATTTTAATTATGTTGAAATTCCAGTTCTCCTTTCATGGTAGATTTATCTTAAAGCACACGATGACCTGGCCTGCGCAGTATGACCTGCCCTAAGAAACTGTTACTCCTTAGAGCACAAGGTGCACTCTGATAAAATGAAATTGTTCCTCTTTCTTCAATGTCAGCATATTTCATCATGATTGTATAAGGGAGTAGATGTTTTTGTTTGATCATGCAACTGCTGTGTATAAAATGTCTGAACTCTGATGATTGTCTTCAGTACTGACTTCCTGTAAACAGGTTTGTACTCCTTGCTTGCAAGTAAAAAAAGGCTCATGAGAAATAGTATTTTGTGTCTTGAATCTTTATTGAGGTAACAAACTAATATACACTCATTTTTTGAGTTTTGAGATTCATGACACTGCCCAGGGACTACAGGTGGAAAACGGCAACTTGCTAAAACCTGGTACAATGCATTTCTCCTTGTTTTAAACAAGGTTAATGTTTTATTGTACATTGTCCCTATTTAAATAAAATAAAATTACAAATGACAAAATCTGTCAACCTGTCCATAACCATGGTAAACAAGAAGGGGCTCAGAGCCGATCTCTGATGTAACCCCACTCCCACCTTGAACCCTTCTGTCACTCCTATAGCACATCTCACCACCGTTTTGCTGTCCTCGTACATGTCCTGCACCACCCTCACATACTTTTCTGCCACTCCTGACTTTCTCATACAGTACCACACTTCCTCTCTTGGCACCCTATCATATGCTTTTTCTAGATACACAAAGACAGTGCAACTCCTTCTGACCTGCTCTATACTCCCCCATCAGCACTCTTAGAGCAAACATTGCATCTGTAGCACTTTTTCTTGGCATGAACCCGTACTGCCATACTCTTTTGCAAATCCATTTCTGAAAGCAGCACACAGCCCACAGCTACAGAAACTGGATTAAAAGGTAGTCTACTCATCTCAGGTTGCAGTTAGGCTTCAGTTATGTGTATCTTGTTTTGTCTATATTATCTTGTCTTATAAATTATGATACTGAATTCTGCAGTGCACAGATGCCTTGTAAAGAGAGGAGACAAAAAACAGAAAGTGAAGGAGTTGCAAGAGGCAGCTAAAGGCAGGGGATGTTTGACCAGCTGGCTCATAAGGAGCACCACAGTTTAGAATAACCAAGTATTGAGTGTGTACATGGACATATACTTTTCAGTCGGCCAACATTTCTATTAAAAATCTTTTTTTAAATGATCTTATGTAATATTCTAATTTTTGAGAAACTGAATTTTGTGCTTTCATTAGCTGTAAGCCATAATCATCAAAATTAAAAGAAATAAATGTTTAAAATATACAGTGGATATAAAAAGTCTACACACCCCTGTTCAAACGCCAGTTTTTTGTGATGTAAAAAATGAGACCAAGATAAGTCATTTCAAAACTTGTTCCACCATTAATATGACCTATAACCTGTACAATCCAACTGAAAAACAGACTGAAATCTTTTAAGGGGAAAAATAAAAAATAAAAAACTTACAATAACCTGGTTGTGTAAATATGCACACCTTTAAACTAATACTTTGTTGCAGCACCTTTGGCTTTTATTGCAGCACCCAGTCTTTTTGGGTAGGAGTCTATCAGTGTGGCACATCTTGATGTGGCAATATTTGCCCACTTTCCTTTGCAAAAATGCTCCAGATTTGTCATATTGCGAGGGCATCTCCTGTGCACAGCCCTCTTCAGATCAACCCACAGATGTTGGATGGGATTCAGGTCTGGACTCTGGCTGGGCCATTCCAAAACCTTAATCTTCTGGTGAAGCCATTCTTTTGTTGATTTGGATGTGTGCTTTGGGTCATTCAGCTTTCTAGCAGAAGCCTGAAGGTTTTGTGCCAACACTGACTGGTATTTGGAACTATTCATAATTCCCTCCACCTTGACTAAGGCCCCAGTTCCAGCTGAAGAAAAACAGCCCCAAAGCATGATGCTGCCATCACCATGCTTCACTGTAGGTATAGTGATGAGCAGTGTTGTGTTTGTGCCAAATATACCTTTCGGAATTATGGCCAAAAAGTTCAACCTTGGTTTCATCGGACCATAACACATTTTCCCACATTCATTTGGGAGATTTCAAATGTGTTTTTGCAAAATGTAGCCGGGCTTGGATGTTTTTCTGCGTAAGATAAAGCTTCCATCTTGCCACTCTACCCCATAGCCCAGACATATGAAGAAGACGGGAGATTGTTGTCACATGTACTAAACAGCCAGTACTTGCCACAAATTCCTACAGCTCCTTCAATGTTGCTATTGGCCTCTTGGCAGCCTCCCTGACCAGTTTTCTTCTTGTCTTTTCATCAGTTTTGGAGGGACGTCCAATTCTTGGTAATGTCACTGTTGTGCCCCTCCCCCTGATGTCTTCACTGTGTTCCCTGGTATATCTAATGCCTTGGAAATTCTTTTATACCCTTCTCCTGACTGATACCTTTGAACAATGAGATCCCTCTGATGCTCTGGAAGCTCTCTGTGGGCCATGACTTGTGCTGTAAGATGTGACTGCAAAATGTCAGGAAAAGCCTACTAGAACAGCTGAACTTTATTTGGGGTTAATCAGAGGCACTTTAAATAGTGGCAGGTGTATGCTGACTCACATTTAACATGAGTTTGAATGTGATTGGTTAATTTTGAACACAGCCACATCCCCAGTTATAACAGGGTGTGCATATTTATGTAACCAGGATATTGTAAGTTTTTTATTTTGTATTTTTCCCCTTAAAAGATTTCAGTTTGTTTTTCAATTGGGTTGTACAGGTTATAGGTCACATTAATGGTAGAAAAAGTTTTAAAATGATTTATCTTGGTGTCCTTTTTTTACATAACAAAAACTTGGTATTTGAACAGGGCGTGTAAATTTTTTATATCCACTCTAGTTGTACAAGAGGCCCAACTCCTGCTGCAGAAAACATCCCCCAAACTGTGACACTTCCTCCTCCAAATTTAACTGACTTCTTTACACACTTTGGGTTCAGTCTTTCCCCAGTTTGACGCCATATTGTTTCCCATCAGACCCAAATAAATTGAACTTACTCTCATCACTTAAGTGCACTCTGGACCAGTTCGCCTTTGTCCACACAACATAGTACTTCTCAGCAAAGGCAAGTCTGGTCTTTTTATTCTCTCTGCTAATGAGAGGTTCGGTCACTGCAAAGTGAGCTTTGAGTCCAAATTCTCTTAAACGAAGAGACACTGTATGCTGAGACAGATCCTTGAACTGTTCAGCAGTGAATTAGTGGGCAGTTCCAGCTGCAGTGTTGAACCAATTCCCCCTGAGAGTCTTCACATAATCCTGTCCCCCAAACCAGAGCAGTGTGAGAAACTAGTGATATCCTGTGGGCGCAGATGTGCTGAAGTCATTCAAAGCAAGGATATCTACACTTCCCAATATTTTTTTTTAATCCTATAGTTCTAAAACAGTTTAAATATTATCTTCTGACACAGTGGTCACTGTTCTCTAATTTTGCTCATTTTTTTTTTTAACAAAACAAATGTTTGTGTTGACGTGTTAAGTTATTTAAAAACAACATGCTAGTACAGCGGTGGTATAGCCACAGTTGATTTTCTGTCAAATTCTGAACAATGAAGAATAACATATGTTAGACTAAATCAAGTATTAATACATTGTTCACTAATTTTGATCTCCACTGTATATAATGAGTTTCACTTTTTGAATTGAATTGTCATAGCCAGGAGCGACACTGGGGTTAAGCTCTCAGTGCTCATAAAATGCTCCTTATGGCGTGCGTCTCGAAAAGCCTCTGACAACTAAGTCCAACTCCTAGCCTGCCCGTGTGGTTTAGTCTCTAAGCCCGGTGGAACTGCTTTTACTAATAGGAGAAGGGGCGAGGGCGGATCTCTGGTGCCTTAAAACCAGATGCTTCGGGTAGATGGTGGCTCGTCAACCTGGGAAGGTAGCCCATCTAGGGGAAGGTAAACCCTGATTTCAAACCTCTGCTGCCTTGCGGCATACCCGGTCACGGGAAAGGCTTCGGGAATCAACCCTGAGGAAAAATCCGGAGTCGGAGCCCCTAAGGCAGTTCTATGTTGTGCTCAACATCGTTCTGGCAGCTCCTGCAACGGCACTGGTGCCAAACTGTAGCAGCCCTGCTGTTCCTTTGGATTCATCAGTGACGTGGAGAGGGGGGGGGCATGCTGCATGGGCAACATCTTGTCCTCCATATCTTCCTGCCCAGGCTTGAATCCTACCAACGCCCAACGCTGGAAGGTAGAACACCGGATCACTGGAGAGGACACTCCAGCTTCGCCTTTGGCGTAGACAAAACACGGGGAATGACAGTTACCGGTTATAAGCCACTGCTCAATTGGCGTAGAGCGTGGCGCCAGGGGTTGTTCCCGACGGTGGGAGGGATCATCAGATCTCACTGGACAGCTACCGCCCGCCTCAAGCTGGGCAGCCCCCAGCCAATAAGGTGTTGTCCCGCCACAGCTTGCTTTCCTCATTGGGTGCATGGGGATAAGGAGAAATCCAAACAGCAGGCTGAGAACCTTCACACCAGGCAAGACAATAAAACAAAAGAGACCAACTCTAAAACTGGGAACTTGGAACGTCCGCACTATGATGACAGGACTCGCTGCTAACCTAAAGGACATCAACGACACCAGGAAGACTGCCATCATCAATAATGAGCTGAAGAGACTGGGAGTGGATATCGCCACTCTCCAGGAAACACGGTTAGCTGATGCAGGCACACTGAGAGAGAAGGACTACACGTTCAACTGGCAGGGAAAGGGCAGTGACGAACACAGGGAACACGGAGTGGGCTTCGCAGTGAAGAACACTTTGCTGAAGATGGTGGAACCGGGCAGCACTGGCTCTGCACGACTCCTCACCCTCCGCCTGAACACCACTGAAGGCCCAGTCACCCTCGTCAGTGTGTATGCCCCAACACAGACAGCCACACCAGAGGCAAAAGACGAGTTCTACGAGAATCTCGCAACAACTGTCAGGATCATCCCCAACTCTGAACAACTCATTCTCCTTGGAGACTTCAATGCCAGAGTGGGTGCTGACCACGATTCCTGGCCCTCCTGTCTTGGACCTTTTGGCGTGGGCAGAATGAACGACAACGGACAGCGGCTGCTCGAGTTCTGCACATATCACGATCTGTGCATCACAAACTCGTTCTTCAAGACCAAGCCCCAACACAAGGTTTCCTGGCAACATCCGCGCTCAAAGCACTGGCACCAGCTAGACTTGATCCTGACCAGGCGCACCTCACTGAAGAACGTGCTAATCACCCGTTCGTTCCAGAGTGCAGATTGCGACACAGACCATTCATTGGTGTGTTGCAAGGTCAAGCTGCAGCTGAAGAAATTCCATCGTGCTAGACAACCTGGAAAGGCATGGATTGACACCAGCAAGATGGCCCAACCAGAACTTGTTGAGCAGTTTGCCTCCACCTTTGAGAAGGAACTTGGTGTACCACAAGGAGGAGAATCTGCAGAGCAGAAGTGGGAAGAGCTGCGAAACACCATCTACCGCACAGCCTTGGCTACCTTTGGGAGGAAGACCTCGAAGTCACAGGACTGGTTTGATGCCAAGTTGACCGAGATGACCCCCGTCATTGAAGCCAAGCGCTCAGCACTTGCTGAGTACAAGAAGTACCCAAACGAGAAGAATCTCCAGATTCTCAGGGCTGCGAGAAGCAAAGTTCAGCAGACTGCTCGGTGCTGTGCCAACGAGTACTGGACTCAGTTCAGCCAAGACATTTAAACCGCTGCCATAACAGGGAACATCCGTGGTATGTACGATGGCATCAAGAAAGCACTTGGTCCGGCTCAGAGCAAGACGGCCCCCCTCAAATCTTCCACTGGGGAGATGATCACAGAGAAGAACAAGCAGATGGAGAGATGGGTGGAACACTACTCCGACCTCTACTCTAGACAGAACACCGTGACACCGTCAGCCCTTGATGCCATCGACTGCCTGCCATCCATGGACGAACTTGACGCCGAGCCAACCGTCGACGAAGTCAGTAAGGCCATTGATAGCTTGGCTGCTGGCAAGGCACCCGGCAACGACGGCATACCCCCTGACCTGATCAAGCACTGCAAGACCGCCCTACTGCTGCCATTGCATGACGTCCTCTGCCAGTGCTGGAAGGAAGGTGCCGTACCACAGGACATGAGGGACGCCAAGATCATCACCCTCTACAAAAACAAAGGGGAGAGAAGCGACTGCAACAACTACAGGGGCATTTTCCTCCTCAGCGTTGTTGGCAAAGTCTACGCACGAGTTGTTCTCGTTCGTCTACAGAAGCTTGCCGAACGTGTCTACCCCGAGTCTCAGTGTGGCTTCCGCGCTGAGCAATCGACAGTAGACATGATATTCTCCATCCGCCAACTCCAGGAGAAATGCAGAGAACAGAACATGCCTCTGTACGTCGCCTTCATCGACCTCACCAAAGCGTTCGATCTGGTCAGCAGAGAGGGCCTTTTCAAGATCCTGCCAAAGATAGGATGCCCACCAAAGTTGCAAAGCCTCATCGAATCGTTTCACACCAACATGCAGGGGATAGTACAGCACGATGGCAACGTCTCAGAGCCATTCAACATACGCAGCGGAGTGAAACAGGGCTGTGTTTGCGCCAACCCTCTTTGGGATTTTCTTTGCTATGCTCCTGAGGCATGCCTTCAGCACAACAACAGAGGGAATCTACCTGCACACAAGATCTGACGGCAGGCTTTTCAACCTCGCCCGCCTGAAAGCCAGAACCAAAGTACGTGAGGCTCTAATCAGAGACATGCTGTTCGCAGACGACGCTGCAGTCACA